>JBBGZY010000938.1:1617500-2042934 GCA_037952925.1 Lithobates clamitans | reverse complement strand
GGATTGAGAGAGGCAGAAAGAGGGGAGAGAGAGGGAGAGGGAAGGAAAGGGGAGAGAGGGATACGAGAGAGAGGGGGGGAGAGAGAGCGAGAGGGGGAAGGAGAGAGAGAGAGAGGGGGAGGGAGAGTGGGGGGAAGAGAGAGGGAGGGAGAGAGAGGGGAAGGAGAGAGAGAGAGGGGGAGGGAGAGTGGGGGAAAGAGAGAGATGTGAGAGAGGGGGAGGGAGAGAGAGGGGAGGGGAAGAGAGAGAGAGGAGGAGGGAGAGAGAGGGGGAGGGAGAGAGAGGGGGAGGAGAGAGAGAGGAGAGAAAGCACTTACTATGTGGGCAGCCTGGATGACACCTTTGCCAACCATCTGACCATGCTCACACCGCACTGGGTGACGGCAGAGCAGTGTAGCTTTTTTTATGGGGGATCAGACCACCCCGGCATAGTCCGCCCCTGCCCGGGACAAAGCCTATTTTCTTTGATTCTGCCCGGGACAGGCTCAGACCGGGACAGGGTTCTGAATTCCGTGAATGTCCTCGCCAAATCGGGACCGTTAGCAACTATGCAGATGAGGCATCACCGTACGCGATCGGTAATAAAATAACCTCAGAATGAAATACAAAGAAAAGAACACACTGCCAATAAAGCAGGCATGTTGCGATCACTGGTGGAGATACTCTGCTCTTGGAGGAACCTCGAAACGGGGGGGCAGAAAATTAAACATGAAGTTAAAACTTGCAGACCAGCCAGTGGGCCAATCTCACATGTTGATCACATGATCCCCCCAGCTGATCAAAGCAACCGGCTACCAGGAGCTATGGTGGACACAGCGGTGTGGGAGTGGCTCGCCAGTGTGGCTGTGCTAAGCGAAGTACAGGTTATGTCACTTGGCCTGCTCATGCCACCCGTACATGTAATGTGGGAGGTCTGGAATAGGTTAATGTGACACATTGAAGTTATATTTTTGAATTGGCGTGATACACAGAAGTGGACATTTTATATGCACTGCAAACTTTATTGTTTGTGTAATATATTGATATATATCTCATACACACTCACACAGCACAAGGCCGTGTTCAAGGTTTCTCGGGGCTGCAGTTCCTCTGAGCTCCACAAGGTGGTGATCTGTCTTATATCGAGACAGAAAGTCTCTATGGAAAATTGACAGGAAGTGATGTCAGGGAGAGACAGGAAGTGATTTATAGAGCACAAAGGAAGTTCCATGTGGGAGGAATAGGAGGGAAGACATTGTTGGGACTGGCAGCAGAGGAGGTAATATGATATTATTTGTCATAGCTCCTGTCACTGTCCATTATTGTGAATTAATATGCTCGGTAACTTTCTTATATGGCCCTATTTCCAGTCTGATGGACACACAAATAAATATACTAATTAACTGCCCCAAACTGTTTATATTGATCAGCCTTAACATTATGACCACCTACCTAATATTGAGTAGGTCCCCCTTTTACCGCCAAAATAGCTCTTACCTGTTCAGGCATGGACCCCACCAGACCTCGGAGTGGTATCTGGCACTAAGCCATCAGTAGCTGATCCTTTAAGTCCTGTAAGCCGCGAGGTGGGGCCTCCATAGATCGGACTTATTTTTCCAGCACATCCCACAGATCATGCTTGATTGGATTGAGATCTGGAGAATTTGAAGGCCAATTCAACACTTCAAACTCTTTTGTTATGTTCCTCAAGCCATCCTTGAATACATCAGACCAGACCACATTTTTCCATTGCTCCGTGGTCCAGTTCTGATGCTCACGCGCTCATTGTAGACTCTTTTGACTGTGGACTTGGGTCACAATGGCCACCCGAAACTGGTCTGCAGCTACACAGCCCCATACACAACAAACGGCAACGCTCTTTGTGTTCTGACACCTTTCTATCAGAACCAGCTAATTGGAGCTCCAGTAGCTCTTCTATTGGATCGGACTACCCCACCTCCATCAATGAATTCCCCCCTGTCAATGAACCTTCCGTCCCCCACCTCCATCAATGAGCGCCCCCACCCCACCAATGGGCCTTCCCCACCCACCTCAATCAAGGAGGCTTGCCCACCCCCACCTCCATCAATGGGCCTTCCCCTCCCCACCTCCACCAATGAGCCTCCCCTCCCCACCAATGGGCCTTCCCCACCCCACCTCCATCAATGGGCCTTCCCCACCCCACCTCCATCAATGGGCTTTCCCCACCCCACCTCCATCAATGGGCCTTCCCCACCCACCTCCATCAATGATGGAGGTGGGGTGGGCAAGCCTCATTGATGGAGGTGGGTAGGGAAGGCCCATTGATGGAGGTGGGGAGGGGAAGGCCCATTGATGGAGGTGGGGTGGGGAAGGCCCATTGATGGAGGTGGGGTGGGGAAGGCCCATTGGTGGGGAGGGGAGGCTCATTGGTGGAGGTGGGGTGGGGAAGGCCCATTGGTGGGGAGGGGAGGCCTCAATGAGCCTCCCCTCCCCACCGATGGGCCTTCCCCACCCCACCTCCACCAATGAGCCTTCCCACCTCCATCAATGGGCCTTCCCCACCCCACCTCCATCAATGAACCTCCCCTCCCCACCAATGGGCCTTCCCCTCCCCACCAATGGGCCTTCCCCACCCCACCTCCATCAATGGGCCTTCCCCACCCCACCTCCATCAATGGGCCTTCCCCACCTCCATCAATGGGCCTTCCCCACCCCACCTCCATCAATGGGCCTTCCCCTCCCCACCTCCATCAATGAGCCTCCCCACCAATGGGCCTTCCCCACCCCACCTCCATCAATGAGACTTCCCTCCCCACCTCCATCAATGAATCCCCCCCTCTGTCAATGAACCTTCTGTCTCCCCCCTCCGTCAATGAACCTTCTCTCCCTCCCTCCATCAATGGGCTTTCCCTCCCCCACCTCCATCAATGGGCCTTCCCCACCCCACCGCCATCAATGGGCCTTCCCCACCCCACCTCCATCAATGGGCCTTCCCCACCCCACCTCCATCAATGAGCCTTCCCTCCCCACCTTCATCAATGAGCCTTCTCTCCCCACCTCCAATGAGCCTTCTCCACCCCCTTCCATCAATGAGCCTTCTCCACCTCACCTCACCTCCATCAATGAGCCTTCTCCACCCCACCTTCATCAATGAGCCTTCTCCACCCCACCTCCATCAATGAGCCTTCTCCACCCCCTTCCATCAATGAGCCTTCTCCATCCCACCTCCATCAATGAGCCTTCTCCACCCCACCTCCATCAATGAGCCTTCCCTCCCAACTCCATCAATGAGCCTTCCCTCCCAACTCCATCAATGAGCCTTCCCTCCCACCTCCATCAATGAGCCTTCCCTCCCACCTCCATCAATGAGCCTTCCCTCCCACCTCCAATAATGAGCCTTCCCTCCCCACTTCCAATAATGAGCCTTCCCTCTCCATCAATGCGCCTTCCCTCCCCCACCTCCATCAATGGGCCTTCCCCACCCACCTCCATCAATGGGCCTTCCCTCTCCACCTCCATCAATGGGCCTTCTCCACCACACCTCCATCAATGGGCCTTCTCCACCCACCTCCATCAATGGGCCTTCTCCACCCACCTCCATGAATGAGCCTTCTCCACCCAACTCCATCAATGAGCCTTCCCTTCCCACCTCAATCAATGGGCCTTCCCTCCCCACCTCCATCAATGAGCCTTCCCTCCCACCTCCAATAATGAGCCTTCCCTCCCCACTTCCAATAATGAGCCTTCCCTCCCCACCTCCATCAATGAGACTTCCTCCACCACCTCAATTATCTTGCTGCATCATAGTAGGTGAACCTGTTTATTGTTGTATAATTTATATGCAGCTCCTGTTATTCTAGCTTACCCTTCTTCTGGTCTGGGATTCTAAATCTAGTTTTAGGGCTAAATAACCAGCATAAGCTAGAGCCAGGTTAGGCATCCAGCAGCCGATTAGGTAGTTAGAGGTCCAGTTGCATAGTAGATTAGAAGCTACCAGAGACTAAAGCAGGCCATAGATGAGTTCATTTTTTTTTTTTGTTCAACCTGCTTGTTTGGAAAAAAAACAATTTTCTCATCCACACATTCCTCGCTGTGTCATTGTGTTCTGTCACAGCGGGGAGGCTTCCCTGCTGTCAGAATGCACAGATCAGCACTACAGGCTATAGCCTGCAGTACTGATCGGGAGGACATTTTTCAGCAGGGCAGCTGTACAGAAGTCTATTGGTAGATCGACCTCTGTACAACTCTATCGGCAGATGGGCTTCTGTATAACCACAGTGCCCATACATGGATTTACATTCCATTGGTCCAGAATTTCGATCCATCTATAGGCAGTTTAAGGCGCAGAGTGGATGAGCTGACTCTGAGTTCCAGAATCGCAACCACGGTTTCTGCTGGTGAGAAGCTGCTTTCCAGGATTGTTGGAGAATCTTACCATCACCACTGATCAGATCCTGCATCGCCATAATCCTCAGGGGTCCCTGCAAGTTATCTTTGCTACAACATTTATCTGGAGGTATCTTGATTAATACCTATATATACCCGGGTATATAATGCCTCGTTTCCACTGAGCGGATCGGTTCGGTACGGTACGCTATTTTAGGTGTTTCCATTATAAAAGCGGCCCATACAACCGAACCGTTCCATTCAGGGTCCTGCTTCAGATGTGGGGCCATAGAAAATGGAACGGTTTGGTTAGGGCAAAGCTACATAACATTACACTGATTGGTGGACGTGTGACGTCATGACGGCATTTTTTCTAAACCCACGTATGGCCCCTGTCGGTCCGACTTGCAGTGGAAACGCTCGCCTGAATAGGCCGGACCATTCTAGGCCTTCCAAACCGATCCGACCCGAACCGATCTGCTCGGTGGAAACGAGGCATAACATTCCTCTGGAGGTATCTCAATATTGGAGAAGTATCTCAATAATAACATGCAATGCCAAGCTGCGGTTTCCAAAGCGAGCAAAGTCCTTTCTTGTATTAGGAGAGGTATGGACTCCCGAGAGAGAGAGATATCATTTTGCCCCGTACGAATTATTAGTAAGACCTCATCCGGAATATGCAGTTCAGTTTTGGGCACCAGTTCT
This sequence comes from Lithobates clamitans, assembly GCA_037952925.1. NCBI lineage: Eukaryota > Metazoa > Chordata > Amphibia > Anura > Ranidae > Lithobates > Lithobates clamitans. Next base: position 2,037,882 of record JBBGZY010000938.1, on the reverse strand, counting down.
CAAAAAGGATATCGGGGAACTGGAGAAAGTGCAGAGAAGGGCAACCAAACCGATAAGAGGCATGGAGGAGCTCAGCTATGAGGAAAGATTAGAGGAACTGAATTTTTACTCTCTTGAGAAGAGATTAAGGGGGGATATGATCTCCATGTATAAATACATAAGGGGGGGATATGATCACCATGTATAAATACATAAGGGGGGATATGATCACCATGTATAAATACATAAGGGGGGATATGCTCACCATGTATAAATACATAAGGGGGGGATATGATCACCATGTATAAATACATAAGGGGGGATATGATCACCATGTATAAATACATAAGGGGGGATATGATCACCATGTATAAATACATAAGGGGGGATATGATCACCATGTATAAATACATAAGGGGGGATATGCTCACCATGTATAAATACATAAGGGGGGGATATGATCACCATGTATAAATACATAAGGGGGGATATGATCACCATGTATAAATACATAAGGGGGGGATATGATCACCATGTATAAATACATAAGGGGGGATATGATCACCATGTATAAATACATAAGGGGGGGATATGATCACCATGTATAAATACATAAGGGGGGATATGATCACCATGTATAAATACATAAGGGGGGATATGATCACCATGTATAAATACATAAGGGGGGATATGATCACCATGTATAAATACATAAGGGGGGATATGATCACCATGTATAAATACATAAGGGGGGATATGATCACCATGTATAAATACATAAGGGGGGATATGATCACCATGTACAAATACATAAGGGGGGGGGGGATATGATCACCATGTATAATACATAAGGGGTCCATACAGTGAACTTGGTGTTGAGTTATTCCCTTTAAGGTCATCACAGAGGACAAGGGGGCACTCTTTACATCTAGAGGAAAAAAGATTTCATCTCCAAATATGGAAAGGTTTCTTCACAGGTATGCCCCGAACACACGATCTGATTTTCCAACAACAAATGTTGGATGTGAGCTAGTTGGCGGAAAGTCCTACCGTTTGTATGCTCCATCGAACATTTGTTGGCTAGCAGGTTCTCAAATTTTCTGCCAACAAATGTTTGTTGTCGGAAAGTCCGATCGTGTGTACACAAGTCCATCGCACAAAAGTCCACGCATGCTCGGAATCGAGTATAAGCCGGAAGCGCTCGGTCTTGTAAAACTAGCGTTGGCAATGGAGATATCACGTACGTCTTGTACCTAACCACATTCGTAATTGTTGGCGAACATTTGTGTGACCGTGTGTATGCAAGACAAGTTGGAGCCGACAACCTTCGAACGAAATTCCACGGTTTTGTTGTCGGAAAGTCCGATCGTGTGTACGGGGCATAAGAGCTGTGAAAATGTGGAATAGACTCCCTCCAGAGGTGGTTCTGGCCAGCTCAGTAGATTGCTTTAAGAAAGGCCTGGATACTTTCCTAAATGTACATAATATAATTGGGTTTGGACATTTATAGGTAAAGTTTGATCCAGGGAAAATCCGATTGATTCTCGGGGGATCAGGAAGGAATTTTTTCCCCTGCTGTAGCAAATTGGATCATACTTTGCTGGGGGGGGTTGCCTTCCTCTGGATCAACTGTGGGTCAAGGATTGTGTGTATGGGATTGTATTTTTTTTATTTATTTTTCGGTTGAACTTGATGGACTTGTGTCTTTTTTCAACCTGACTATGTAACTATGTATCTCTATTAATAACTATATATACCTGGGTATATGTACGCAATTCCACCAGTTCTCCTATCGGCCCTTTGCTGATGATCCCTGTTTGTACATTGGATGTATGGACTGTTATCTCTTCTTATACAAAGCTTGTATTATTTCTAGACTGGTGTATAAATATGTATTTATGGTTAATGTTATATGCTGGTTGTAGAAGTTCTTCTGCTCCCAATTACTTTGATTAGATTACTGGGTAATTTCCCAGGAAGGGAATCCGCTCTGTTCACAGAGGTCCTGTCCTGGGTGGAGACACTGTCGTGGGTGGGGGCCCTGTCCTGTGTGGGGGGCCCTGTCCTGTGTGGGGGGCCCTGTCCTGTGTGGGGGGCCCTGTCCTGTGTGGGGGGCCCTGTCCTGTGTGGAGGCTCTGCCAACTTTATTATCAATCCCTGTCTTATGCCCCGTACACACGGTCGGACATTGATCGGACATTCCGACAACAAAATCCATGGCTTTTTTCCGACGGATGTTGGCTCAAACTTGTCTTGCATACACACGGTCACACAAAGTTATCGGAAAATCCGATCGTTCTGAACGCGGTGACGTAAAACACGTACGTCGGGACTATAAACGGGGCAGTAGCCAATAGATTTCGTCTCTTAATTTATTCTGAGCATGCGTGGCACTTTGTCGGTCGGATTTGTGTACACACGATCGGAATTTCCGACAACGGATTTTGTTGTCGGAAAATTTTATAGCCTGGTCTCAAACTTTGTGTGTCGGAAATTCCGATGGAAAATGTGTGATGGAGCCCACACACGGTCGGAATTTCCGACAACAAGGTCCTATCACACATTTTCCGTCGGAAAATCCGACTGTGTGTACGGGGCATTACATTTAACGAAGGTTCCGGTTCTTTTATTTACCTCCAGGTTTAGCTCATTTCTCACAACTCCCCAAAAGGGGGCTTCATTTGAAGGCACTGTTGAGATCAAAGGGGGATTAAAGTGGAGTTCCACCCAAAAGGGGAAGCGCTGCTTGTTTGCTTCCCTCCCCCCGTCACATTTGACACCTTTTCAGGGGGGAGCGGGTACCTGTTTTTGACGTGCGTTATACATACAGAGTTCGGGGGTCTGTGTACAGAGTGCACGTTTCAGGGGGGGTTTACTACGTACAAAGTGCAGGGTTCAGGATTGCGTTATACATACAGAGTTCAGGGGTGCGCTGTGTACAGAGTGCAGGGGATGCAACCCCACCAACCCCCCCCCCCCCCCAAAGCTTCCCCACATCTTCCTCTCCTACCTTACCCAGCTCTAGTACCTCCCTATGTTGGTGGTGCACTTTGCAAGGAGGTCATTTTCTCTCTTTCTCTCTCTCCCCACCTTTAGTGCATGCTGGGATTTGTTAGATTTTAAGTGTCTTCTGTGTTTACAAGGCAGAGCCAGAGGTGCAAAACTGGGTGAGAGGGCCACATGACAAGGCCTGTCGGGCCAGATTTGGGGTGCACGGTGTACAGTGTGCAGGGTTCAGGGGTGTGCTATGTACAGAGTGCAAAGTTTACGTGTGCAGGGTTTGGGGGTGCGCAGAATGCAGGGTTCGGGGGTGCGCAGAGTGCAGGGTTCAGGGGTTGGGAAGAGTGCAGGGTTCGGGGGTGCGCAGAGTGCAGGGTTCAGGGGTTGGGAAGAGTGCAGGGTTCGGGGGTGCGCTGTGTACAGAATTCAGGTGTATCTGTCCACTTGTTGTCTCACATGCACTATACAAGATAGTTCAGTCTGTGAACCAGTGTGTGTGTATGTGTATTGGTCTCCTTGCTGAATGTTAGTAGGTGAACCTGTTTATTGCAACCGTATGTATATGCAGATCCTGTTATTCTGGGTTACCCTGCCCCTTCTGGTCTGGGGTTCTATATAGCTAGTTTTAGCTCAAGGCTCAATGACCAGCATAGGCTAGAGCCAGGTTAGGCATCCGATGGCCCCTTAGGTAGTTAGAGGTCCAGTTGCATGACAGATTAGATGCTATTAGGAACTAAATGCAGAGTAGATAGGCTGAATCTGAGTTCCAGTTTTGCTGGTGAGAAGCTGCATTCCAGGCTGGTTGGGCAATGGCTGTAGGGTCTCCACATCATCACTGATCTTGTCTTCAGGTCTTCAACTACAAGGCGGTCCCACATCGTGCTAATCCTCAGGGGCCCCTGCAACTGTAACATTCATTCATTTATTAATAACTATGTAAACCTGGGTATATGTGCACAATTCCACCAGGACCTCTTTCGGGGTCTTTGCTAACAATACCTGTTTGTACATGAGATTTATTGACTGTTATTAATCTCTTCTTCTTATTCAAAGCTTTGTATTATCTCTATACTGATGTACATCTATGTACTTATGGTTAATGGTATATGCTGGTTGCAGTAGTTCATCTGCTTCCAATTACTTTGATTAGTTTACTGGTTATTTTCCCAAGAAGGGGATCCTCTTTGTTCACAGATTCCCCATCCTGGGTGGAGGCACTGCCAACTTTATTATCAAACCACTCTTTAACTTTGTGAAGGTTCTAGTTCTCTTATTTACCTCCAGGTTTAATGCAAAATCTTGTTTGGGAGGACCATTTCTCATAACCCCCCAAAAGAGGACTACACCTGTCTGAATGGAGGACCGATGCCGGCTGAAGTCTTCTTTAGAAACTGACTCAACCGGGGAGTGCTGATCTCCTGGTCCTCCACAGAGCTCTGTGGTAGCTTCTGTGATCTCCCCCTCTTGAGGACACAGCATTGACATGATGTTTGGCTGGAAAACCACCATGGGGGACCAGGAGATGGACAATCTGGGAGGAGTCGATTTCTAAAGAAGTCCCCTTATTGAGTTTGGCCTGCATCAGAGCTGTGTTTGGTAGATAGAGAGGTAGATAGAGAGGTAAGAATGTACCTTCTTTATAGAAAATATTGTTATTTGGGATTTGGCTTTATGGTTTATCATGGTTTATATAATGGTGTGTAATGGGTGTGGCCTCTGAAAAAATATTTGATAAGAGTGTCTTTCTTTTCTGTCTCAGTAAGTTAGGTGCATTGTTTTAAGTTTACACCCAGTAACCCCCCCGTCATGTCCATCCTGTCATGGAGGATTGAGGTTTTATTTAGACATAAAGTCCAAAGAGTAAGAGGCTCCTGGACCCCAAAAACATAAGAAACACTAAACTGAACAATCCTCATATCCCCCATACAGCACCATCCTAATATTATACAACTAGCACAGTCCAGATAATACCCTCTTATCAATTATTGGTCTACAGGAAACCTGTATAGATCACATGACCAATGAGGATGGAGGAGGACAAAAGTCACATGACTGAGAGGATACTAAACTTCACCCTGGAGATCATCTACCTGCTGACCGGAGAGGTGAGGAGGATTCTGGGAGGTCACATGACATCACTCTTATCTCTATTAATAAAACACAGACCTGACCGGAGAGGTGAGGAGGATTCTGGGAGGTCACATGACATCACTCTTATCTCTATTAATAAAACACAGACCTGACCAGAGAGGTGAGGAGGATTCTGGGAGGTCACATGACATCACTCTTATCTCTATTAATAAAACACAGACCTGACCGGAGAGGTGAGGAGGATTCTGGGAGGTCACATGACATCACTCTTATCTCTATTAATAAAACACAGACCTGACCAGAGAGGTGAGGAGGATTCTGGGATTTTAACATGATATTTATATTGGTTCCTCGATACAGAGATTTCCTCTGGTGAAGTCAGGTGATCATATGACCATCACAGTGCCTCCATGTGACTCCCTAAAGCCTGAGAGACACAACATGGAGAAGATTCTAGAAGTCACCAAGAAGATGATGGAGCTGCTGACAGGAGAGGTGAGCGGTGCCGGGAATTCTGGGACATTATCCAGTAACAGACAAGGGATGTGTCTGGATGGTGACTGTATCATTGTGTGTGTTGGGATCTGCATTGTTACAATTCATTTTCATTCTATATTCAGAGTGGAAACCTGAGAGATTCTAAAGTTGAGGTTAAAGAAGAGATAACCGAGGAGGAGGATGAAGAGGATGGGATGACGGAGGAGTCAGAGTCCCCGAAAGAACACAAAGATCTGCACCAGGACACCATGGTGGAGTCATCCAGCTACAGAAGCCCACCAGGGAGATGTTCTCTGTATTCTGGGGATTCCACACAGGAAAGTCCCACCAAACCCCACCATCATCAGGTAGATGAGGAACAATCACTGGTTGATATAATTTATACACAAGCATGTTTGTTACAATTCATTTTTTTTATATATTCAGAGTGGAAGCCTCAGGGATTATAACATTGTTGTTAAAGAAGAGTATACAGACGAGGATGATGAGTATGGTATGTTCGGGGAGCTTTCTGAAGGACGCAAGGGTCACTACAAGAACATTATGATGAAGTCACCTCCTACAGAGATCAGCACAGGTGAGCCATAATATGTTCTTCTCTTATCTCCGCTCTGTTACTGCTCACTGATTGGTCCAGAGTAGGGCGGGAGCTGAGTGATATCAGCCAATAATAGGTTGATAATGGTCACCTCCCTGTACTGATACCCGTCCTGGGGTTCAGTTGGCAGTATTAGGTTGTGTGTCACTCCTAGTTACAGTAGCACACATCTGATAGTGCGGATTGAGCCTTTCTTAGGTTGGTCCCTCTTCTTCGAACAGACTTATTTGTAACCAAAAAAATTCCCTTGTTGGGATTAAATGTATGGAGTAGTCATGAGTGACCCGGACTGTGTTCAATTTGCAGGAAAATGCACGACAGAAGCTTAAAATCTGCAAACCCTATTGAAGTCTATGTAAGCTTTTTCGAAGCCAAGCGGCTGGCTTCAATACATCAGTTGTTGCTAGGGTGCAGGCAAGCGCCTGCATCCTAGCAACCAGTGGTACTGTGTTGACCACCTGTTCTCTAGCAAACCAGTGATGCACAGCATTATTGGTTTCTAGGATGCATGCAGCCACAAAGCATCACTGGTTGCTAGGATGTAGGCGGCTGCACAGCATCATTGGTTTCTAGGAGACACGTGGCCGTCAGTCTACTAGCAGCTAACAAGTGTGAATATGTCATTTAGCAGTCAAAATGTCAGCAGATGTGCCAACTGGCTATTTAGTTTGCCCATTTGGTCAACTGCAAACTACTCATGGTTGACCTGAACCCAAAGCTCATCCCAGAAGATAATACAGATCCAAGCTCCCTCCGCTGCTGCTTATCACCAGAACCCAAGGCCCATGGTCACTTGTTTTACGGTAAAAGGGTCTTCAAGGCCCGTAGACTAGAATTGACACCCAGATGCCCATGACATTCTTACATTCTTGTAGGTATAGATAAGGATAAGTGATTTGTCAACTCGGTGAGGCCTCAAAGGTAGTCTCTAGCCAATTTGTAGACATGTGCACTGACAAAAATTTTGTTTTATTCGTTTTTTTTTTGCTTTTTTCGAAAATTCGGATTTCCCAAATTTCGGATTTCCCGAATTTCGGATTTCCCGGATTTCGGATTTCCCGAATTTCTGATTTCCCGAATTTCGGATTTCCCGAATTTCGGATTTCCCGAATTTCGGATTTCCCGAATTTCGGATTTCCCAGAATTTCCAAAATTTTGAATTTCCAAAATTTTGAATTTCCAAAATTGGGAAATTCGGAATTAACGAATTTGTCAAAATCCGTTGAACTAATTCGGAACTAAACGAATGGCACATGTCTACCAACTTGTCTACAGGCCCCACATGGAACAAGGCCTATACACATAGAAGACTCCAAATCATCTACCAACAATTGACTTTAGATCAAGATTTCATTAAATCTAAAATATTTGTTGCAGAGAGATGACCAGAATTCCTTTTCATAATACACATCTTTGGCTACGCACAGATTTAAAATAATTTGAGTTGGGTGTTGTAATAAATGCTATAGAAAATTATTATCCGAGGGTGTTTACGTATTCCCTCTATTTATTGCATATATGTATTAAACTTGTCTATTCCTATAGTTAGATAGTCTATTAAAGCTCTGATAATGTTACTGTTGATAAGCACAATGATATAAGGTTAGCTATGAGAACAAGCACACTGCTCAGTAAAACAATGTCTTATTTATTTCCCAAGAAAATAGGAAAATGTTAACATGAAAACACTAAAGGAAAATATTATAGAGCATATAGCAAAAGAACATCAAAGATACCTATCGCAAAGGCTGTGCTCTAGATATTGTCTCTCCAGCTGGGCTCAAGATGGTAACAGAGAGCCATGAGGCTCAGAGAACCATCAGGCAAGAGCCAAAAGAGATCGATTTCCTTTCTGTGTGCACTTTTACCCTGCATTCAGACCCCCTCGTAACCACACCCCACAATCCTTCTGTCCAATGAGATATTGCCAAGTGGCAGTCCTTTCAACATATTATAGTTCTGTCCGTCCTGCTGTATTGGCCTCTAGGGGCAGTATTTGTCCATGGATCATCGCTATGTGCCCTGGGTCATCTTCAATGCCTGTTGATCCTTTGAACCTTGTAACCCACCTTTATCGATCATCCTGGCAGCCATGGCTCTCTTTGAAGCTTGCTTTGCAGAGTGTTCAACAAGGATTTCAGTCTCATCACACCAGTTAGGTCAGGAGCCAAGCTTTTGTTCAGACTTCCTGGAGGGCATGACTTCTTCTTTCAGATGAAGGCTTTGATATACTACATAGCTTTGATGTGCAACTTGTTACATTCCAGACCTGGTTGTATCAACCAGATAGAAACTCCAGAAATATGATATTAAACCATGTTGCCCTGCAACAGGTGTACAGAACCCTTGAGAGATCCCCAAACAGTGACAGCCATTAGGTGTTTGGACTTGTGATTGCAATGATTCTCCTGTGTCGAAAAATTCTATCTCGACCCAGCCATTAGAACCATTCATGGCCCATTTAACCCTGGCCAATTCAGAAGGCAGAACCATCCTCAGGGCTGAGGAGGGAACACCCCCAGGGTTGATTGGCCAAGGGTTAGGGTCCACCCCACATCAATATCTCAATAAATCGAGGGGCATGAGATATGGATGGCTTAATTTGCATGGAGCCAGGTTGGATAACGCCAGGATTCTAGCTTGTAGGAAAGCCAGAAGTGTTTACGAATTGCTAGACAGTCCCCCCCAACCCTTGAAGTTCACCAGATTGCATGTAAGCTTTGTGTTTGCCTGTATGTGGCCAGCCAGCTAGGCTTGGATGTAGACTCCCATCAGTGGTGGCACTAGGTATTCCCAGCTGTAACAAGTATACCATAGCTGGTTTTACTTGCTCAAAATGTTGGTTGAACTAGATGGTCTTTTTTTTTTTCAGTCAGACTAACTATGTAGCTATGGAAGAAAGGGGCTACTCATTCCCTTCCTTTTCTGTACCCTCGAAACCCATCCATGACACTCTTCCTTTTTTTATCAGAGATCACATGCCCCAGGCCCTAGGCTTGTGGTTGTGTAAAGAGCATGTTCCTTTCCCAGTTCCCATTGGTTCCTGCTCCTCTGACAAGGCTGTGTAAATGTAGAAGTGATCTGGGAGGAAGACCAAAGGCCCTTTGACTGAAGAGAGGAAGAGTCCCAGCTAGTTGGGACATCCACAGAGAACATCTGCTCACTGATATCTACCAAACACAGATGGAATCTTGATGTAAGTGAACTAACCCTCTCATATCTATTGATCGTGTTTTTATATTTTTCCAGGATCCGCCATCAAGAAACCATCAAAGGAACACCCCACTTTATGGAAAATGGAAGATGAGGACATCACTCAAGATTGTGCAGTAGAAAAGAGAATGAGCTCAACTAAGGATGGTGGAGCTCACAGTGTGGATAGACCATCGAATCCCTCTGACTCTGACCTAGCTCGTACTGTGGGGGATGCGGACAAAATTCAGGAGCAGAAGAAATTTTCCTGTCCTGAATGTGGGGAACTTTTCAGCTCTGATCTAATTCTTTCTATATATCGGAGCTTTCACGAGGGTGATAAGCTTCACTTCTGTTCTGAGTGTGGGAAAGGTTTTGTTTGTAAATCAGAACTTGTTGAACATTCCAAATCTCACACGGGGGAGAAGCCATTTGCATGCACTGACTGCGGGAAACGTTTTTCTCAGAAGTCCTATCTTTCAGCACACCAGAAACTGCACATGGGTGAGAAGCCATATTCCTGCCCTCAGTGCGGGAAATGTTTTGTATGGAAATCAGAACTTCTTATACACCACAGAACTCACACTGGGGAGAAGCCGTATTCCTGCCCTGAGTGTGGAAAATGTTTCACACAGAGGGCCCATCTTTCTAGCCATCAGAGATTGCACCGGGGCGAGAAGCCGTATTCCTGCCCTGACTGCGGGAAATGCTTCCCACGAAAATCAAACCTGGTTGTTCATCAAAGATCTCACACGGGGGAGAAACCATTTTCCTGCCCTGACTGTGGCAAATCTTTTTCGCAGAAGGCCAACTTTGCCAGACATCAGATATTGCACACAGGTGAGAAGCCATTTGCCTGCCCTATGTGCGAAAAATGCTTTCCACGGAAATTAGACCTTGTTATACATGAAAGAACTCACACGGGGGAAAAGCCGTATGCCTGCCCCGAGTGCGGGAAATGTTATAAGCAGAAATCAGACCTTGTTAAACATCAAAGATCCCACACGGGGGAGAAACCGTATTCCTGCCTTGAGTGCGGGAAAGGTTTTGGTCGGAAATCCGACCTTGCTACACATCAAAGAGCTCACACGGGGGAGAAGCCGTTTTCCTGCCCTGAGTGCGGGAAATGTTTTTCACAAAAGTCTTATCTTACCCAACATCGAAAAACCCACGCCAACTCCTAGGTGTATTGGTGTCCTGAGTAAGGGAAATGTCTTCTATATGGATCATATTTTGCCGTACATCCGAGATCTCACACTGGGGAGATCAACACACCTTGGAATACATCTCAGAAAACACGTGGCTGAGCGCTCCCCTGATCTTTATAATGGAAGAAACACTTTAAATGGAAATCGCTAAAGTTCCTGTAGCCATTTTGGATGTTTTTCCCCTGATCTTCAACATGAGCTTCAATGGAAGATGTCATGGTGACGGTAGTGCCCTCTGAAACGCGTTGACTCAGTCTGTACATTCTCACGCTATTCAATAAACGATTTAAACCCCCCCCAAGAGTTTAATTACCTTGGACAGCGGGTGCTCCTTCCTTCTTTCTCATTCAAGCATTGGGTCTACTGAGGTCGCTAGCTCCATCATATCAGTAAGGTAAGCAGCCCAAACCTAATGAAGATCAGCACCACCACTTACTCATGGAACCACCTAACAACTATCGGTAACCTTCTGGACCGGTCCAGCGTGATCCCTAGCTCTAATGAAATATTTGAGGTCATTGCCACAGTCAACTGGGAAACGGCACAAAATATTGCCTATATTCCTTTCTGGTACTTATATTTATAATGTATGGATGTTTTTTCTTTTGTTTTTGAATTCGGGCTACTAAAATATGTATAAATAGTTTGCAAAAATGTCTTTTTTTGGCGTGGCCAAGGTTTAACCTCTAACATTATTTTGGGGATTGATCCATATCTTGTACGGCTCACTTGTATTGGTATATTTTGGAATTGCATTAATAAAGGTTCTTCGATAATAGTGTATTAATAAAGGTTCTTCCATAATAGTCTGTATACATGTTTATGTCTTTTAATACTGTTTTGGGCCCTTCTCTTTTTGTACCGGGTTTATGTATTGTTTTGGGTTCCAATTAATTAAGTTGTTTACATTGCAAACCAACAGCCCAGTCTTGTGAGGGGGTCAAGCTGCGTTTCTGGAACACCAACTACATTCTCATCCCTGAAAACATCAACATCTCCCATTCTGCTCGGCAGGTTGCCGGATTTTTGAGTTATGTTAATATAATGTAACATTATTTTTGCTGCAATAATACAGTGCCTTGCAAAAGTATTCACCCCCCCCCCCCCCTTGGCTTTTTACCTGTTTTGTTACAGCCTTTAGTTCAATGTTTTTTTAATCTGAATTATATATGATGGATCAGAACACAATAGTCTAAGTTGGTGAAGTAAAATTAGAAAAAGATATACATAAAACTTTTTTTCAGGAATAAAAAACTGATAATTTGTCATGTGCGTATGTATTCACCCCCTTTGTTATGAAGCCCATAAAAAAGCTCTGGTGCAACCAATTACCTTCAGAAGTCACATAATTAGTGAAATGATGTCCACTTGTGTGCAATCTAAGTGTCACATGATCTGTCATTAAATATACACACCTTTTTGAAAGGCCCCAGAGGCTGCAACACCTAAGCAAGAGGCACCACTAACCAAACACTGCCATGAAGACCAAGGAACTCTCCAAACAAGTAATGGACAATGTTGTTGAGAAGTACAAGTCATGGTTGGGTTATAAAAAAATATCCAAATCTTTGATGATCCCTAGGAGCCCCATCAAATCTATCATAACCAAATGGAAAGAACATGGCACAACAGCAAACCTGCCAAGAGACGGCCGCACACCAAAACTCAAGGACCGGGCAAGGAGGGCATTAATCAGAGAGGAGCACAGAGACCTAAGGTAACCCTGGAGGAGCTGCAGAGTTCCACAGCAGAGACTGGAGTATCTGTACATAGGACGACAATATGCCGTACGCTCCATAGAGTTGGGCTTTATGGCAGAGTGGCCAGAAGAAAGACATTACTTTCAGCAAAAAACAAAATGGCACGTTTTGTTTTTGGGAAAAGGCATGTGGGAGACTCCCAAAATGTATGGAGGAAGGTGCTCTGGTCTGATGAGAGGAAAATTGAACTTTTTGGCCATCAAAGAAAACGCTATGTCTGGTGCAAACCCAACACATCACATCACCCAAAGAACACCATCCCCACTGTTAAAACGTGGTGGCAGCATCATGCTGTGGGGATGGTTTTCAGCAGTCGGGACTGGGAAACTGGTCAGAGTTGAGGGAAAGATGGATGGTGATAAATACATTGATATTCTTGAGCAAAACTTGTACCACTCTGTGTGTGATTTGAGGCTAGGATGGAGGTTCACCTTCCAGCAGGACAATGACCCCAAACACACTGCTAAAGCAACACATGAGTGGTTTAAGGGGAAACATGTAAATGTGTTGGAATGGCCTAGTCAAAGCCCAGACCTCAATCCAATAGAAAACCTGTGGTCAGACTCAAAGATTGCTGTTCACAAACGCAAACCATCCATCTTGAAGGAGCTGGAGCAGTTTTGCAAGGAGGAATGGGCAAAAATCCCAGTGGTAAGATGTGGCAAGTCATAGAGACTTATCCAAAGCCACTTGGAGCTGTGATAGCCGCAAAAGGTGGCTCTAAAAAGTACTGATTTTCGGGGGGTGAATAGTTATGCACATTGACTTTTTCTGTTATTTTGTCCTATTTGTTGTTTGCTTCACAATAAAAAAAAACATCTTCAGAGTTGTGGAAATGTTCTGTAAATTAAATGATGCAAATCCTCAAAAAATCCATGTTAATTCCAGGTTGTGAGGCAACAAAACACAAATAATGCCAAGGGGGTGAATACTTTTGCAAGGCACTGTATATTATGATATTGTGGTATCTCATTATTTATTGCCTTAAAGCAGATCTTCAGCCTCAAAAACATCATCCCTCCTTAGGTCTTCTTCACAGATTACTTTTTTTTTTCATAAGTAAGTAATTTTTCGGCCCATAAGACGTGCGCTATGCCCCCTTTTCCTCCTGGTATATGCACGTCACGTATCCCAGGAGGCATAGCCTTTCATTCAGTAAAGGAGGAGGGGGGCAGGCCTAGCATCATCGGGAGGAGTGCCAGCTGAACCCGAAATAGCCAGCAGCCGCACAAAGACGTCACGACAAAACATGGCGGCGCAGGACCAAACGCTGCCAGAAAGGAAGAGAATCTCAGCTGGACAACGCTGGATTTGCGGGGTGGGTGGGCATCTGAAATGGGCAGAGCACACCACCAAAAAAATCAGGCGAATGTAAAGATCTAAGCAAAAAAAAATTCCGCGCTAGAAGCACAAAAGGACAAGCAGCAGTAAACAGTGCGACAACACCAAAAACAGAAAAAATTATATATAAACTGCGCTAAACAAAAATTATATATGTTGAGGTAGATAAATAATGCAATCTGTCACCAAAAAAATTTTTTATCAAAATACACAAATCAAATGAATAAAGTCCAAATTTCCCACGTGGTAGGTATTCAATATAAATGTAAAATGCTGATCCAAATGAGCTATGATTGCTCTTACCAGAACTCCAAAGAAATATGCGGATGGCAAAAAACCCTTGCCGGGGCCTCTGGGGTATTGGACCAAACAGCACCGTCCGTGGTCAGATCAAAATCCCCTCAATGGATGCAGGAAGAAGCAAACACAAGAGAAAAGACGACTCACGGTGATACACAGGCTTGTGTTGGGTTAAAAGCTGACATATAGCTGGCAAGAAGCACCTTGATAAGTCCTCATTACACGAAGTCCACATCGTCAGTATACCACCCAGAATAGAATAATAAACTCTCCATGGTGAAGTACGTTTTAAAAGCAGATTTAATAAACAAAGTATTGCACTTACATAATAAAAGCACTTAGTATCGCATCAGTAAATCGCCGGCCGGCATACAAGCATGGAAGCGAAGCTCGTCCTACTTCCTGGTCACGTGGTAGCGTCGCTGCGTGCGTACCCAGACGCGTTTCGTCATCAAAAGGACGTTCTCAATGGGGACGAGCAGCGCAGTGAGCCACCACCATTAAATAGACATCCAAGCCTCGTTTTGAGTTGCGAGCGCGAGGACGCCATCTTAAATATGGGAAAAACCCAAATTATCCCTAAAGCGTGTGCTTAGCTGAAATGCCCACAATATCAGCAAAAAACATGTTAAACCCTCATAAAGGGTATGGGCAAAAATCCTAACTATTAGGGAACAGGCGAAAGACGCACCCTAACTCGGGTTACGTAAAAAGTCACCAACGTGCCCAAAAAATTCATTGTCATAAAATGAAACCAATGATTAAATTAATAATACAAAGATGAATGAAATTAAAAACTAGAAACTAGAGTGAATAAAAAAGTGGGTGAAAATTTACAAAGTGTAGGTTGTGCCACATATCTGAGTGTGGAAAGTGACCAAATTAGATCCTAACTTTCACCTGTGGATCATAACATCCCTCTATGATAGAACTCATAATGAGAGGGAATAAATATTGTAGGATTATACTTCAACTCCCAACAATATATAAATGTGAAAATTGAAAATTAGAAAAAATTGAAAAAAATATTCTGAAAAAAATTTTTGGGAAAAATGCTAAACACATTCAGTTCCTGTGAATGGAAACCAAAAATAGAACTAAAAATAAATGTTAAAATAAAAATAAATTAAAAATAAAAATAAACCCCCAAACCTAATATTTATATCCCTATACAAATTGCATCCATTAATGAACATGGCGTCCTCTAGCAAGCATCCCAAAGCTGGTATACTTATCACATATATGCATATAAAAAACACAAAAAAATAAAAAATACAATAAAATCACATCATGAATTATCTATAAACGCGTTCACATCCATGTCAATGTTTAACCCATATGGTACGTATGTCCTTAACCTATGGATCCAGCTCATCTCGAGCTGGGATATACCCCTAATTAATGCACTACCCCTCCAATGGGGTCTAAACTTATCTATCCCTAAAAAAAGGGTTCCTGAGGGGTCTCTATCATGCACCAATAAATAGTGCTTAGACACTGAATGATTCCTGAACCCCGTGCTGATATTAGTAATGTGTTCGTTAAGTCGCACCTGGAGAGGGCGCTTAGTCCTGCCCACATATTGAAGGCCACACGGGCACTGCAACAAATAAACGACCCTCTCCGTGGTGCAAGTAACGAACGGCTTAATATTGTGCATTACTCCTGTGCTAGTAGAGGTAAAGGACGTGGTCCTTCTATGAGAACATGCATTATACTTACAAACCCTGCATTTCTTGCACTGATAAAAGCCAGTCAATTGGTCAAAGAATGTTGGTTTAATGATAGGAGGACTTAGAATATTGGGGGCCAACTGATGGCGTACCGAGGACGCTCCCCTAAAAACGACACGAGGTCTATCTGGCAAGATGTTATTAAGGGTTGTGTCACTCTTAATTACATGCCAATGCTTATATATTAAACTTTTAATGTTGTGATGTTGTAAAGAAAAGGATGTAACAAAAGGGACCCCTAGATCGAACTGGCCTCTATCGACAGAGCTCCTCTCGACCAACAGATCATCTCTGTTGACAAGTTGTACATTCTCAAGAGTCTTAACAAGAGAATCTTTTGGGTAACCCTTTTCCAGAAACCTCTCAGTGAGAATTCCGGCCTGTGCTTCAAAATCTACATGGCTGGAGCAGTTCCTTTTTATCCGAAGATATTGACTCTTTGGGATCGACTCCAGCCATGGGCGATAATGGCAACTGTCTACTGGTATGAACGAATTCCTATCCGTTTCTTTAAAAAACGTAGAGGTGATCAATCTATTACCTTCCACAGAGATTCTAAGGTCCAGAAAGTTAATAGTAGTCTGACTCCTCTCATAGTTCAACTTAATCCCAATAGAGTTGGCGTTAAGGGTGGTTAAAAAACCATCCAGGGCCGAGAGCTCGCCATTCCATAGGAGGAGGATGTCATCTATATATCTAGCCCACAGGACCAACTGGGGAGTGTCCCTGGCATAGATGACATCCTCCTCCCATTTCCCCATAAAAAGGTTGGCGAGACTAGGGGCGTATTTGGCCCCCATAGCCACCCCCACATCTTGTCTATAAAACTTATTGCCAAACCAAAAATAATTATGAGAGGCGGCATACCTCAATAAATCCATCAAGAATGATATTTGGACCTGAGCAAGATTAGAATCTCTAGTCAAATAATGTTCAACTGCCTGAAAACCCAATAGGTGTGAGATATTAGTATATAAGGAGGTCACATCCGCGGTGACTAGCCACATTCCTGTCTGGTGCTGAACTCCTTTAAGCATTCGAATAATATGTCTAGAATCCTTAACATATGAGGGCAAACTCTGTACTAAAGGCTGTAAAAAGAAATCAATGTATCTGCCCACCCGGGACGTCAGGGAATCAATCCCACTGACAATAGGGCGTCCCGGGGGGCAGATGGGGTTTTTATGCAATTTGGGTAGGTAATAGATGGTAGGGGTGCGAGGGGCCGTAGGTATTAAATATAGGCCCTCCTTCTCCGTCAGAACCCCCATCTCCCTACCTCTTCCAACCAACAACTTCAATGACTTCAAATATTTTAATTTGGGGTCTGAGGGGAGGGGTGTATAAGTGGTGGTATCATTCAGGATGTTTAACATTTCCTTAATGTAGTCCTGTCGATCTAGGACAACAATCCCCCCCCCCTTGTCCGCTGGTCTAATAACCAAATCCCTGTTGTTACATAGGGAATCCAAACCCTCCTGTAGAGTTGTATTAAGTCTGGCTTTTTTAACCTCCAATTGTTCCAGATCCCTCAGGATACCATCTCTGAAAACACGCAAAGCCGGTGCTAATGCGCCCGGGGGATTGAACAAAGAAGCATTCCTCAATCCTGAATGGGTAATCCCCAAATCTTGAACCTCAACGCTCCTGATGGGACGGCTGGCCATGTATCTTTTTATATTTAATTTTCTGACAAATTTATGAATGTCCATAAAAGTTTGGAATTTATTAAGTTTGGTGGGGGGGACAAATTTAAGTCCCTTATCCAATATTGCTTTTTCAGAGCTAGTTAATATTTTAGAGCTGGGGCGTGGTCTGGACATGGCCGAGTGTGGTTGTGATCACTGAGAGCTCCCGGCCGTCTCTCACCCATCCCGGCATTTCCAGCCCTTTTAAAGCAGAATGCTCTCTTCCAGAAGAAGAACAAACCGAAGGAACAAACAGAGAACCAGCCCATCTGCAAACACACCCGTATTAGGTGATTTCCAGAGACTTTTTGGAAGATCGCGGCCTAGCTCTCCGGACCCCAAGATGGCGGGGCCTCGTGACACTTTCTCACAGACACCGGCCCTTCTGATGGATCCGGAGTCTTCGGAGGGATCCAGGAGCCCTGTGGTGTACCCAAACTCCCCGGGAGTGTCTACTGAGACCCGAGGGAACACGACTCCCCTACCTGTTACCTTCAGGGCAGACGCAGAGCTGAAAGACATACTACAGGCCCTCCCGACGAGAGCGGATATCGAGGCCTTAGTGGGAAAGGTGGAGGCCGCGCACAAACGTGAGATGAAGGAAATCAAACAAGAAGTCCAATCTCTATCCTCCCGTCTCACAACAGGCGAATCCTCCCTGGCGACCCTCGAGCGGAGGGTGACCTCACTGGAATCCACACACAAAGACCAGGCTGGCGCAGCGGTGGATCTCCAGCTGCGCATGGAGGAAATGGAGGACCGGAGCCGCAGGAACAATCTGCGGCTCCGAGGCCTCCCGGAGGCAACGGGCCCATCTGACTTACTGGCAACAGTCACAGATATTTTCAGAAGAGTAGCAGGGGACCATCTGCCTGAGACCGTAGAGATCGACCGGGTCCATAGAGCCCTGGGTCCGCGGCCGTCGGACCCTAACAGACCGCGCGATGTGATCTGCCGACTACACCACTACACTCATAAGGAGGCCATCTCTCGTGGTGCCTGGGAAGCAAGAGACATAGAATTCGACGGCGCATCAGTGAAGATTCTCCCTGATATCTCCAGACCTACTCTCCACCGACGAGCCCTCCTAAAACCCTTGCTGGATCTGGCCAGACGCAGCAATGCCACCTATCGCTGGGGATTTCCACTATCGGTCACCTTCATCAAAGACCAGAGATCATTCCTCCTGAGATCACCGGAGTCTCTACCTGCCCTCTTCACCTTCCTGGGAACAGACCCGATCGACATCCCTAACTGGCTGGATTACCTCCCTCGAGCGCCAGGACGAGCTACCACCTCACGGGAACAGGCTCCCCAACCACAGAGGCAGCAAAGACATGGACGTCGACCCCGCTCTCTGTCTCAGGATGAGATACGGGAAACGTGAGTAGCCGTATCTGTTCTCTGTTAAGACACCAAGACCCCACACTGCCTTATTCCTCCCCTACGTCTCTTCACACTAACGTTGTGTCTGACCCGGTGCGCCTTATAGGTGCAACTTCTACGCCACGGACCATAGCTGAGGATCTCTCATGACTATCTTCTGCTGCCCTTGACTTTACTGCTCCACAAGCGGACATGTCCCCCCCCCCTTTTTTTTTTATTTGCCCAATTGGCCCCTTGGCGAATCTCACGCTGTACTGAGACCACGATGTGCAGTATGGTGTACTCAACTCTCTCCTCCAGACCCCCCGCGTGGGGAGCAGGGGACCAGGAGAACTGACATGTCCTAATACCTATTCACCTCTCCCGTGGGCGTCCCCTATGCTCTCAGCTACGGAGTATGTCTGGATATCCTCCCAGTTGATGGTGTGTGCCACCAGATGGATACTCAAATGTCAAGTGAACTCGCAACCATCCTAGCTTAAATGATCTACCTGCTTGGAGAACTGTATTTCACTGCACCTTGAACTGATAACCCCTTATCTATACCCGAGATGAGCGCAGATTCCGGTCTGTTGATGCAGGTTGAGAAGGCCGTGGGGGCGCCCGCCTTCGCTCATACCCCTGCACGCAATTTCTGGTGTGCGGGGGACGCGGAGGTGGGTGATTCACTGGATAAATGTTAAGAGCACGGGTTATCAGATACTCAATGTTGGTTTTATATGTTGATTTTAGCATTCTGTTTTTTATTTCTCTTTACTGTGCCTACTATTACTGGGATGTCGGGGTGGGTGGGAGTTCTGGGCTCTTGCCCGCAGGTTATTGCCCACCCACTCCCCACATAGGCCGTTGTATACAGCCGGGGCTCCGGCTCTGTATGCATAAGAAAGTGATTAAGACTCACCTACTTAGTTGGTTTTACGGGGGCTTTATTTGATTTAAGCCCTCATATATCTATTCCCCTACCTTCTTCTTCTTTCTGTTCTGCCCTGCTCTATCTCTGCTCTACCCACCCCTACTCTCCCTCCCCCTCTACCTTCCCTTCCTAGGTTAGACTACCCCCCCCCCCCCCTTCTCCTTTTTTTTTTTTTTTTTTTTTTTTTCCCCTCCACCCCGAGACATGGCGGTGGATTCTCTTGCAGTGACCTCTCTTAACGCCAGGGGCTTAAACACCCCGGAGAAGAGACGTATGTTACTCTGCGACCTTAAAAAATCGCGGACTGACATCGCCTTCATCCAGGAGACCCACTTTAAAACGGATAAATCCCCTATACTGCAAAATAGATTTTATTCCCGGGTTTACCATTCAACTAACTCCCAATCCAAATCTAGGGGGGTTTCCATAGTGATATCCAGCAAACTACCATGGGAATTCCAAGAAAAGCTAGCTGACCCCGAGGGGCGTTTTCTGTTTGTAAGGGGCTTGATTGCGGGGAATCAGTTCACATTGGCCACACTATATGCCCCAAATGAACATCAGGACAGATTCCTCAAACGCACAATAGAAAAACTGACAAAATATAAACAAGGCCAACTGCTCTTCGGAGGAGACCTAAATGTCCCTCTGACCCCCTCAATAGACACGTCATCCGGTAATTCCTCTTTCTCCCCTACCGCCAGAAAACGGATATTGCAGACCCTACTCAGTGCCCAGCTGACCGATGTGTGGCGCCTTCAGCATTCAGGAGAGAGAGATTATTCCTTCTTTTCTCCCCCACACAAGGTGTACTCCAGAATTGATCTCTTCCTAATGCCCCATGATCAGCTGCACCTTGTGAGCTCCTCATCAATAGGCCAGATTACATGGTCCGACCATGCTCCCATTTCCCTCACATACATCCTCACAGACCGACCCTCACCTAGATCCCTGTTTTGGCGTCTAAACGAGAGTCTTCTACAGGTTCCCGAGGTTCTAGAGGATGTAACCAAAGAGCTTGATCTCTACTTCCGAGAGAATGATACTCAGGGGTGCGACCCCGGGGTGTTGTGGGAGGCTCACAAGTGTGTCCTGCGAGGGGTTCTAATTAAACACGGGGCGTCCATAAAGAGAAAAAGAAATGCACAACTCAACAAATTACTTGCAGCTCTGGCCTCAGTAGAAATGCAACACAAACATACTCCCACTAGAGACCTTGAGATACAGTTGATGACGCTACGCACACAAATAACGGACTTACTGCGCTACAAGGCAAAAGCGGCCCTCCAGTTCTGCCGCAAACTATCCTACGAATCGGGAGATAAATGCGGGAAACTGCTGGCCAGATCCGTGCAAGATCTGAAATCAGCCACTTATATCCCACAAATAATTAGCCCTGATGGCCAGAGAGCCTCTACCCCACAACAAATATCCAAAGAGTTTGGAGACTTCTACTCCAGCTTATATAATCTTCCCAGTTCCCCCATTGAAAGGGCTAATATAGATAAATACATCTCTGACTCACAGCTCCCATCCCTTCCGACTGAAACCCAGGAGATCTTAGACGAACCAATAACTCTAGAAGAACTCCAGTCAGCAGTGAAATCCATGAAACTAGGTAAGGCCCCAGGACCTGATGGTTACACTGCCCAATACTATAAAACCTTTCTTCCCATATTAGGCCCACGGCTAGTAGCCTTTTTTAATGCCCTGGGAGAGGATGCTAGGCTCCCGAGTGAGACTCTAAAAGCCCACATCTCTTTGATCTATAAGGATGGGAAAGATCCGAGCGCGTGCGGAAGTTATAGACCCATCTCCCTCTTAAATTTAGATCTAAAGCTATTTTCCAAGATAATTGCCACCAGACTGGCACAACATCTCCAAAACCTAATACACTTAGACCAGGTTGGGTTTATTCCCTCCAGAGAGGCAAGGGACAACACCATCAAAGCCCTTAATCTTATCCACGTAGCAAACGATAACAAGACCCCCTGCATATTTGTGAACACCGATGCCGAAAAGGCATTTGACAGGGTGAACTGGAACTACATGTTCTCAGTTCTCCGTCATATCGGCTTAGGAAACAAGATGTTGAAGTGGATCCAAAATATCTATTCCAATCCCTCTGCCCAAGTAAAAGCCAACGGTGTGCTTTCAAACCCCTTTTCTATTGCCAATGGCACTAGACAAGGCTGTCCCCTTTCCCCCCTCCTATTTGCCCTATCCCTAGAACCCTTTTTATGCACTATTAGAGCAAACCCAGACATAACAGGACTTCAAATAGGTGACTCCCATTGCAAAATCTCAGCATATGCAGATGATCTACTATTCTCCCTAACTAATCCCAGAATCTCCCTGCCAAATCTCATGCAAGAATTCAAGACTTTTGGAGCCATGTCTCACTTAAAGATAAACTTCTCAAAATCAGAAGCAATGGGCATTTCTATACCCCCCCTGACACTGAGAGACTTACAATCTAACTTCAACTTTAAGTGGACAGATACAGCCCTAACATACCTAGGCACAAAGATCCCCTCCAACCTATCACGTACGTTTGACCTGAACTTCCCACCCTTACTGATTAAAACCCGGACTTTGCTAGAAAAGTGGAACGCGGGTTTTCACTCCTGGTTCGGGAGATGTAACCTTTTGAAAATGTGCGTTCTACCTAAATTCACTTACCTGATCCAGGCATTACCCATTAATATCCCATCCTCATTCTTCAAACAGGTCCAATCCCTCTTCACCAGATTTGTCTGGGCTCATAAAAAGCCCCGCTTAAAACATTCACAGCTCACGCTCCCCAAAAGAGAGGGAGGATTGGCATTACCTGACATTCGCCAATACTATCTGGCTTCTCACCTAGGACGAATACTGGACTGGAGGAGAAATAAAACATTTAAACTGTGGGTCCTACTGGAGCAGAACCAAACACAGATTCCTTTAAAGAGTGCACTGTGGTGCTTAGATGCTCTCCCACCCAAATTGAGATCACATCCCTTGATAGGCGCCACCCTGAGACACAGCCATCACACAGCTATGCGGACCTCCCTCACAACAAAAAACTCGCCCCTACTCCCCATTCTCGGCCACCCAAACTTCACTCCAGGACTACAGACAGTGGACTACAACAATCTCAGAGACTCAGGTAGAGACCACGCAGCCAAATTCATCACCGAAGGACATTGGCCTTCCATACAGGACTTAACCAACCCGACAGGTGACTACCATCTAGACTTTTGGAAAGCTGCCCAACTACACCACTTCCTCCACTCCCTTCCAAAAACACAAACGTTTGCCCGCCAACTTACGACGTTCGAGGAACTCTGCTCAGGAGAGGGCCCACTGGCCCATATTCTATCCCAAACTTACTCGCTGCTAATCTCACCAAACGAACAACCCCCACCTCCTTACTTAGCTAAATGGGAAAGAGACCTGAACTGCTCGTTCTCAGTAGCACAGAGACAACGCATCCTCACACTTGCCCTTAAGTCCTCGCTATGTACCAAAATTCAGGAAACAAATTTCAAGCTCCTCACCCGTTGGTACCTGACCCCCTCCAGACTACAGAAATGCTTCCCTGCCTCCTCGAGCCGGTGCTGGCGCTGTGCTGAGGAGGAGGGAACCTTGATCCACATTTTTTGGTCTTGCCCGAAGTTGAAAGACTTCTGGGGAGAAGTCAGACGGATAACACAAAAATGCACAGAATATAGTATCCCAGACGAGGCCGCGTTCTTTCTCCTACACCTTTCCTCGATCCCCATTAAGAGATACAAGAAATCCCTTACGCGTCACTTGCTCAACGCTGCGAAGACGTGTATCCCACTTTGCTGGAAACAATCTTCCCCACCAGCCCTCTCGTTATGGCTGCGGAGAGTGGAGGATATAAAACATATGGAAGATCTGATTCTTACTGCTCAACATAAACAGGAAGCCTTCAAAAAAACTTGGGACATCTGGAATACATTTATTTATTCCGAGGAAGGACAACGCTTACTTGGCCCATAATTCCCTCCCCATATGTGATGGGTGGAATCAGCTGAGTCCGGTACACTGGCTTAACTACCGCCATGTCTCTATCCCGTCTCTATCCCCTCTTTATCCCCTTCTTTTCCCACCCCCCCACTACTTCTCTATTTTCTCTTTTTCTTTCTCTAGACCCTCCCCCCTTTTCTCTCCCACCTCTTCTCTGTTCTAGGGACTTCGGTCCCCATTTTCTCATAAGAAACATGGAAAAAGTTGGGAGGGGAGCACCCCGGAGCTATAGATACCAATACCTTGTCTTGGCTACCTTACCTGAAATACTTATATACACAGAAACCTCAAGCCTAAAAATGTACTGTATTATACTCTGTACTAATTTGACTATTGTATAACGTTCATGACAAGGTATTCTTCTTTTTGTTAATGCTTCTGTATCGGGGCCCCCACCCCTGTTTGGAGTTTCAATAAACTTGATATTTGCAAAAAAAAAAAAAATATTTTAGAGCTGAGATTAAAAATCCCAGTGCCAACTACATTCTGGGTTTTTTTGGCGGCTCGTATCCTCCTCCCCCCTCTGGTTCCTCTCCTCTTTCTCCCAACCTTTTGATACCTTGATTTGGTTTTTGAAAACCCCAACAGTTGGAATCAACAGGTGCAGAAGCACCCATGGGGGGCATTTGCCCACCAAGAGTGGGGTATGGCAGAGTAGGGGTGTTACCTCCACCTGGATTAAAGTCCCTATCGGGGACCTCTCTGTCTTGCAAAGGGAAAAAGGAATTAGAAGTGGGTATGTTAGCCTCCCATTCTATTCCTGTCGGAAAACCTGATCCTCCTTGCGGACAGTCGGGGTAACCCATACCATGTGCCCTCCAATCATCGTATTGATTCGAAGGGCGCCCTCTACCCCTTTGATTATAATAAGGGCCCCATCCTCTCCCTCTCTGGGGAGGTGGTGTCCTATATTGGGACCCATACCCTTGCTGGTGCGTCATGGGGTTATGGTCCAAGGGTTGAGGGAATCTAGGGGGTCCATTATGCCTTGGTTGTCCTCTAAGGGAACCCCTATAATTAGCATTATTTGTTCTATGGGGAGATTGTCTAGGATATTCGTTCCCTACTTTATGTGTTGATTTCACATGGGGTGCCCCCCGTTTATTCAGATTGCGTGGCGCCACTGAGGAGACCCCACCTGAATGATTGGTTTCAGCCCCCATGCCAATCTCCATATTGGTGTCGTTTTGTTCGGCTAAATCCTCCAAGAGTTTTTTCTGCCAATCAAAAACGACCTTACCATGGTAATCCGTGAGGTCCCTGTTAAATTTTTTCTTTTTTTTAACCTTTTGATCCTTATCTTCTTTTTCAAGAATTTTTAGAAGATTCTGGGATTTAGCCAGATAATCCTCGCTCCCCATAAGAGGGTGTAGTTTCTCTCTAATTGTCTTGATCTCTTCATCAAGCTTGGTTAGCTTGATGGTTTTCCTTTCTATCAAGAATCTAATTAGAGAGAGACCGGCTTGATTAAAATATTTGAACCAGCCCTCTAAATCGACATCTCCCTTTTGGGGTGCCACATCCCACCTAAGACTTCGGGGAACCATTGAGTGTTTAATATAAGTCTCCAAATAGGCTATATCCCATTTGGTATGGTTCTCAGACACCATGAGATTCTTAAGTCTCATAAAAGTTCCTCCCATATCATTAACATCACTGCTGTAGGCTTCAAAAACCCCCTCTACATTAACCACATTAGTGGCCCGAAATTCAAACACATCCATAGCACTGTGTCAATGAACGACACCAATATTAACCAGCTGCAGAAAATAGGTCAGAGTAAATGTAAGCAAAAAAAAAATTCCGCGCTAGAAGCACAAAAGGACAAGCAGCAGTAAACAGTGCGACAACACCAAAAACAGAAAAAATTATATATAAACTGCGCTAAACAAAAATTATATATGTTGAGGTAGATAAATAATGCAATCTGTCACCAAAAAAATTTTTTATCAAAATACACAAATCAAATGAATAAAGTCCAAATTTCCCACGTGGTAGGTATTCAATATAAATGTAAAATGCTGATCCAAATGAGCTATGATTGCTCTTACCAGAACTCCAAAGAAATATGCGGATGGCAAAAAACCCTTGCCGGGGCCTCTGGGGTATTGGACCAAACAGCACCGTCCGTGGTCAGATCAAAATCCCCTCAATGGATGCAGGAAGAAGCAAACACAAGAGAAAAGACGACTCACGGTGATACACAGGCTTGTGTTGGGTTAAAAGCTGACATATAGCTGGCAAGAAGCACCTTGATAAGTCCTCATTACACGAAGTCCACATCGTCAGTATACCACCCAGAATAGAATAATAAACTCTCCATGGTGAAGTACGTTTTAAAAGCAGATTTAATAAACAAAGTATTGCACTTACATAATAAAAGCACTTAGTATCGCATCAGTAAATCGCCGGCCGGCATACAAGCATGGAAGCGAAGCTCGTCCTACTTCCTGGTCACGTGGTAGCGTCGCTGCGTGCGTACCCAGACGCGTTTCGTCATCAAAAGGACGTTCTCAATGGGGACGAGCAGCGCAGTGAGCCACCACCATTAAATAGACATCCAAGCCTCGTTTTGAGTTGCGAGCGCGAGGACGCCATCTTAAATATGGGAAAAACCCAAATTGCAGGGTTTGTAAGTATAATGCATGTTCTCATAGAAGGACCACGTCCTTTACCTCTACTAGCACAGGAGTAATGCACAATATTAAGCCGTTCGTTACTTGCACCACGGAGAGGGTCGTTTATTTGTTGCAGTGCCCGTGTGGCCTTCAATATGTGGGCAGGACTAAGCGCCCTCTCCAGGTGCGACTTAACGAACACATTACTAATATCAGCACGGGGTTCAGGAATCATTCAGTGTCTAAGCACTATTTATTGGTGCATGATAGAGACCCCTCAGGAACCCTTTTTTTAGGGATAGATAAGTTTAGACCCCATTGGAGGGGTAGTGCATTAATTAGGGGTATATCCCAGCTCGAGATGAGCTGGATCCATAGGTTAAGGACATACGTACCATATGGGTTAAACATTGACATGGATGTGAACGCGTTTATAGATAATTCATGATGTGATTTTATTGTATTTTTTATTTTTTTGTGTTTTTTATATGCATATATGTGATAAGTATACCAGCTTTGGGATGCTTGCTAGAGGACGCCATGTTCATTAATGGATGCAATTTGTATAGGGATATAAATATTAGGTTTGGGGGTTTATTTTTATTTTTAATTTATTTTTATTTTAACATTTATTTTTAGTTCTATTTTTGGTTTCCATTCACAGGAACTGAATGTGTTTAGCATTTTTCCCAAAAATTTTTTTCAGAATATTTTTTTCAATTTTTTCTAATTTTCAATTTTCACATTTATATATTGTTGGGAGTTGAAGTATAATCCTACAATATTTATTCCCTCTCATTATGAGTTCTATCATAGAGGGATGTTATGATCCACAGGTGAAAGTTAGGATCTAATTTGGTCACTTTCCACACTCAGATATGTGGCACAACCTACACTTTGTAAATTTTCACCCACTTTTTTATTCACTCTAGTTTCTAGTTTTTAATTTCATTCATCTTTGTATTATTAATTTAATCATTGGTTTCATTTTATGACAATGAATTTTTTGGGCACGTTGGTGACTTTTTACGTAACCCGAGTTAGGGTGCGTCTTTCGCCTGTTCCCTAATAGTTAGGATTTTTGCCCATACCCTTTATGAGGGTTTAACATGTTTTTTGCTGATATTGTGGGCATTTCAGCTAAGCACACGCTTTAGGGATAATTTGGGTTTTTCCCATATTTAAGATGGCGTCCTCGCGCTCGCAACTCAAAACGAGGCTTGGATGTCTATTTAATGGTGGTGGCTCACTGCGCTGCTCGTCCCCATTGAGAACGTCCTTTTGATGACGAAACGCGTCTGGGTACGCACGCAGCGACGCTACCACGTGACCAGGAAGTAGGACGAGCTTCGCTTCCATGCTTGTATGCCGGCCGGCGATTTACTGATGCGATACTAAGTGCTTTTATTATGTAAGTGCAATACTTTGTTTATTAAATCTGCTTTTAAAACGTACTTCACCATGGAGAGTTTATTATTCTATTCTGGGTGGTATACTGACGATGTGGACTTCGTGTAATGAGGACTTATCAAGGTGCTTCTTGCCAGCTATATGTCAGCTTTTAACCCAACACAAGCCTGTGTATCACCGTGAGTCGTCTTTTCTCTTGTGTTTGCTTCTTCCTGCATCCATTGAGGGGATTTTGATCTGACCACGGACGGTGCTGTTTGGTCCAATACCCCAGAGGCCCCTGCAAGAATGTAAAGATCTGATTTAAGCATCCCTCATCTTCACGAATTTCACCCTCTACAATCCGAAAAATTGTACAACACTTCACCCAGTTTGGTCCTTTAAAGTGGAGCTGCTAGAGCAGACTCCACAACTCCAAAACCTCCACCCCTTCTCTTATTGGTTTTATTTCAGTACGTTCATAATATTGACAATATCCCTCAACTTTACAGAGATTAATGGGTTCAAGTCATACATTCCTGCACCAACCCACAACTTACAATTACTTGTAAAGCAGTACCCCCCCCCCCCCCCCCGGAGAAGCCCAAAGTCTCCTCCATTTTTTTTATTGTGAGTGGCCAATAGCAACCTCTGTGACTTCTTTCAGGGGGATCCCGGATAAGCCCCCAAATGTTGCAGTACCCTCATAGAAACCTGCTGTATTTAAGGTCCCTTGGGTATTTACCCATAGTTGCCCCCCAGCCAGGCACACAGACACTCCTTTGGCTCAATGAACAGTCCAGAGGTATTCTCTTTTTGGTCTTTTTATTTTTTTGGATAACGTGGATGGGGGATAGGGAGCTCTATGGGAAACTCCAGAACTATGTACAAACAAGAGGGCACTCTTTCTTCTTCAGAACTATGAGCCAAGTCCTTGCACAGGTAGATGATGGACTGAGCCATGTAGTGGTAACTTTAAAAACCAGCGCAGTATCTTTTCACTGAGAATTAAATAGATCGAAGTCTTCAGGGCACCTGACACAATGTCCCCTTTGGACACAGCTGACTCTTTATCACTAGAGGGATGGCAACAGCTCACAGTCTCAAGGATCTCTTATACCAGTCTGCACTCCCTAATGTCCTTAGATGATTGGTTGCCTCCTTCCAATGTCTTCCACAGACTTTCTCCAAGTGACACCAGATTAGATCCTTAGACGACAAAGCCCCTCAGTCAGCTTCAGTAGCTTCTAGTAGAATCGGCCTTGCAGTCAGCCCAGCTGGTACTGTGATGAGCAACAGACACATGGCAGACTTGCCCGGGGGGGGTGGGGCAAAACATTCCCCCTAAACCGTGATCTGCTCTTCAGAGACAAGTCCCTTCTGTTCCAGGTCTCAGACTATTTATACACCTTCCCAGCGCCCATCTGTGCAGTCTCTTACAGGGATTGGTTGAGACAGTATAAATATTCCTGCTGCCCATTTGCCTTGCTCCTCACCTATGTTCCAGAACCACCCAAAACGTTCTGGTTTGCAGGGAGAGCAATCAAACCTGCAGCCTATCAAACACAAAACAGAGCTAAGGCCCCAGTCACAGATGTGCGACTTTGGACCCCATAAGTTTCCCAATGAGTGTCGTTGTGATGTAAAGTAATTTCCGCACTACTTTAGTCTGACTTTCTTGCTACTTGAGGGCCATAGACTGCAATGTAAACCCTCAAAAGTTGACTTCCGTGCGACTTTGTAAAGCACAATCACATTGTCTGCTTTTTTGACCCCTGTCCGAGCCCATTCCTTCTGCAGAGAAGCCCCTCCAGAGCAAATTGTCCATCCATCTCTGTTCCTTGTGTTCCTTCTGCAAAAGAAATGAGCCATAACCCTACCCCTAGCCATCACTGCGGCAGGAAAAGGAATTGTGTCACACCATGTATGTTATTATTGGTCAAAATCGAAGTCGCACTGTAAAGTCACAAAATGGAAATCACACGATTTTAAAGTCATTGGAGTCTGCACAATCACAAACAACCACACTAGTTACAATGAGGCGGAACTAAATTTACCTCATCCAATCACCTATCTAGGATGGTGCTACATTTACCTTTATTAATTATAGCAAAATGTGAAAGACCCACCCAGAACATACACAGAAGTCCCTCTACAATTAGTGGACCTCCGATGCGCACTAGTAGAGATGGGCCGAACACCCCACCGGTTCGGTTCGAACCAGAACTCCCAAACATAACAAAGGTCTGGACCCGAACTCCAAACCCCATTGATATCTATGGGACCCCAAAAAGCAAAAGTCCCTGTTTAGAAGGCTTGTATGCAAGTTTTTTGCCATAAAAAAGGAGATGGGGATCCGGGCACTGCCCTGGGGGACATGTATCAATGCAAATTTTGGGGGGTTTTTTTCAATCATTTTTAAAGGGGCAGTGATTTTAATGATGTTTAAATTGAAACATTTAAAATTAAAAATTCCTTTAAATATAGCGCCTGGAGGGGTCCCCTTATTCTGTCTGTAAAGTGGCCCATCTGTATCGTGTATAGAACCTGCTGCAGCAAAACTGACAGTTATAAAGAAAAAAAATGACATTTAAATTGCCGGTATTGTATTGAAAAATGTGGGGAAAAAATGGTGTGGAGTCCCCCCCAATCCATACCAGGCCCTTTGGGTCTGGCATGGAATTTAAGGGGAACCTCACGTCAACATTTTAAAAAAATGACATGGGGTCCCCCCAAAATCCATACCAGACCCTTATCCGGGCATGCAGCAGGTCAGGAAAAGGGGAGGGATGAGCGAGCACCCCCCCCCTTTGAATCATACCAGGTTACATGCCCTCAACTTGGCTCTGTCCCTCCCCCCACCCCAAAGCACCTTGTCCCCATATTGATGGGGACAAGGGCCTCTTCCCAACAACCATGGGCTGTGGTGGGGGTCTGTGGGTCAAAAACCGTGTTTGTGTTTTTTTCTTATTGACACTTTTTTTGGTGAATGAGTAGGGGTACAAGAGGCCCTTATCCTCATCAACACGGAGACAGGGTGCTTTGCCAAGGGGGTCTCCAGAGTTTGACGAGTCACCGCCTGCAGCCCCCCCAACCACTGGCCAGGGTTTTGGAGAAGTGGCCCTTATCCTCATCAAAAATGGGGACAAGGTTCTTTGCTAGGATTGTCAACCTTGGCAAGATAGCCTCCCCATTTTGAGTGCATGTGCCCTGGTATGGTTTTGAAAAGGGGGGGCTGCCTTTCATGGCATGCCAGGACAAAAGCTCAGAACGCCCCCTGGCAAAGCACCTTCTACCAATTTTGATGCGGACAGTGGTCTTTTCACCACAAGCCTGATCCCTGTGAGTCCAAATAGCACAATGCATCGCCATGATGGATGGCAATGCATCGCCATGATGGATGGCCTCACACTGGAGCACAAGAAACTCCAAAAATCTTTAATGAAATTATCCCAAAATATCCCACTTCACAGCACCTCAAGGCAGAAGAAGCCGTTACTATGAGTAAGCAACCTTCTTATGAAATGCGTTACCAACTGCCTTGAGGTGCTGTGATGGCCAATATTTTTGGAGTTTCAGTGTTGGGTCATCCGTCCTGTTTTTGAATCCTGACTAGGTGGTATTGGGCGTCTGTGGGTGGGCGAGGTAATTGGAATCTGTAAGCTAATTTTAACAAGGGGGCCCCTAGATACTCCCCCCCCCATGTGAATGAGTAAGGAGTACAAAGTACCCCTACTCATTTACAAATAAAAAATGTAAACAGTAAAAAAAACACAGTTATTAACAAGTCCTCTAATTAAAAATTACCACGGAGAGATGGGGCGCTTTAATTTTTTTTCTCTTATTTATTTATTTATTTTACACTGTCCCTGTGCTCAATATAAATAGTGTAAAAGGAAGAAATAAGAGTGGTGTGCTTATGATAAATATCCAAAAACATACAAAAAAATAAATGTGAATAAAAGTCCAACTAAAGCCCAATGGTAGGAGTCAGCTCAAATAGAGATAAGAATCTCATAGGAGTAACTTGATAGAAGAAAAAACAGACAACACATCAATCCAAACATCGACTGTTATATTTATGAATCGGCCGCTCACCTCCAGAAATGACCCAAAGGTCAAACAAGGCTCATCAGATAGTCGGATAGGAAATCCTGCTGATTGATCTGTGGAGACATTCAGGTCCCAAGCGAAGACCAAGAACTACGTCCAGATCTTGATATCAAAACATCTTGGGAAACTCCATATGTAGAGAAAACAGCTCGCTCCAAGAAATGGCACTTCTTGTATAAATGGTGCTCAAAGGAAACAAAGAACAGCCATAGTGCAATATTGCCACATAAAAAGTAAATTTAATAAATAAAAGAAGCTGCTTACATCAAGTAAGAACATCCCTGAGGAAGTCACTTGACCAGTCACGCAACGCGTTGGGTGGAGCTTTGTGACGTAATTTCCGGTGGCGTTTTACGGAAGTGCGGTGAGGAGGCGAGTGTGTCACTACTCCCATTGTTTATTACTGCGATTTTTATTCTTACTTCTTACGCAAGTTTACTCCTTTATAACAAATATTAATAGTGTACCATATGCAATCTTGAAAAACTAGAAATTCCATAAACTATAAATTGCACATATAAAAACTTGTAATAAAGTGCTCTATGTGCTTATTGTGCAAAAAGTGTCCATAAAATAGTATATAATATAAAGAGTAGTATTATAATTTTATTATAATTTAAAGAGACAGTACACGCCACTAGATGGTTTATAAATTTTAAAAAATGTTGTCAACATAATCACTTACTTTAATTCATTTTTTTTTAACTTTCTCAACACAATCACTTACTAGATAAATTTACCTACCCTTCGCTTATATTTTTCTTACCAATTCCACCTAGTGGAGCTTTGGGGGTAGGCAGAAGCCGCACCTGTTTTAACACAGCGCCTGTTTGAACTAGCTTAGCTCGGTTGTTATTACAAGAGGGCCGACCGTAAGCTCTAAAAAAACTGTACCGGGGCGTTGCCTGCAGATGTATTTCACCCCAGTACAACCACTTGAAGCCAATGATGTACAGGTACATGATTTGGTGGCAAGTGGTCAACTGTAGATACAAGGGAAAAAAAGTCTTTACATTCACTTTAAGGGATGGTACCCAAACAGATGTTATAGGAAGGTTCCACCACTAGTACACTTGGTGACATCTGGACTATTCCTGGTCTTCCTCAGAACCGGGGACAGTTCTACTCCTCTTTCTTTTTACTGTCTATAACACTGATTTCAGCTACCAGACAGAGTCTTGCCATCTTCAGAAGTTTTCTGTAGTGGGATGTATCAGGGAACGGGGCGAGACTGAGTATAGGACTGTGGTGGAGAACTTTGTCACATGGTGTGCGGAAAATCATCTGTATCCAATGTGACGGGAGTCACTTTGGGCGGGGGGCTTGTGGAACCCAGCTTACCTTGGAGAGCTCTGGAATCTCTTTGTCCAGCTCCCCTGGCCCCTCCTATGTGTAAGTCATCCTGTGTCTATTAGGGGCACAGGGTGGCCGAGAACCCCAGTCTGATCTGCACTAATCAGACCCACTGTACAACCACACTGGAACATTGTATGTATGTGTATATATATATATATATATATATATATATATATATATATATATATATATATATATATATATATATATATTGTATATTGTCTCATATACTGTTGTAGACTCTTTACTAGATCGTTTGAGGTGTGGCTGTATCCCATTGTTCTATTGTTTGTGTCTGCCTTGGGAGCAACCTATTATGGGATGTATATGTGTATGTGGATTAGCTGTGAGAAGGGAGGGGGGAATTCCTCCAACAGCTCTTCCTGCTGATAGGACAGTCTACTGATGTGAAGTTTGAATACACCTGTGTAATGCTACTGGTGGTGGTAAAGTCTACCCCCCTCCCCCCGTGGCATTATGCAAAGGAGGGGGGGATTGTCCTCTGAGTGTATATCTCTGTGTGCCTCTGTTCAAAAATAAACAGTTCAGTTCCAGCTTTGCAGCCAAACGAGTCCTGCCTAGTTCTTGGTTGTCATATGCAGCTATAATAACTAATATCTATATTCAGACTGGAGGAAGAACTCAAGCGGAGTGAGGGACGTTCCGTTACATCTAAATGTGACAAAGACAAAGGAGCTGTTTGTGGATTTCAGAAAGAGGAAGTCACCAGTGACCCCAATCTCCATATGAGGAGTGGATGTGGAGGTAGTAGAGAATTATACAAGTATCTGGGGTGCACACAGAACATAAGCTGGACTGGAGCAAGAACACTGAGGTGCTCTATAGCAAGGGCCAGAGCCGCCTCTACTTTTTTGAGGAGACTGAGGTCTTTTAACATCTGCCGGACAATGCTGAGGATGTTTTATGAGTCTGTGGTGGCCAGCGCTCTCCTGTATGCAGTGGCATGCTGGGTAACCAGGTTTAGGGTGTCAGACACCAACGGACTCAACAAACTGATTCGCAAGGCCAGTGATGTTGTTGGCTTGGAATTGGGGTCTTTAACAACAGTTTTGGATAGGAGAATGTTGTTCAGGGTACGTTCAGTCTTGGACAACTCCTCCCACTCACTCCACAATACGCTGGTCAGTCTGCGAAGTACCACATTGTTACAACCACGATGCACCATAGAGCGACACGGGAAATAATTTTTGCCTGTGGCCATCAAGTATTATAATTCTACTCTGTGAGGCCCTGGAGGTGAAGATTCAATTCTGGTATATAATCAGGATTTTATGTTGTTTTTATAGTATGTTGGTGTTTTGTTAATTGTTATGTGTATTATTTGCATTTGGTAGTTTGATTTTCTGTTATTTTAATCTGTGTTATTTATTCTATGTTGTATTTTAATTGTATGGATGTTTAATTTGTAGTGTAGTTTCTAATTTGTTTTATTTGGTGGTAATGGCTGTTATTGGTAATTGAGTTGTGTTTTTGTATCTTGTTCTCTTCATTGTTGTTGTCTTTGTTGAGTGTGGCTGTGTCGCAATAATTTCCCAATTTCACTTTGGGATTAATAAAGTATTCTATATTCTGTATACATAGTGACTCCAGTCATGTGGGTGGGGGCTCACCTTCTGGGGTCCATGGACAAGCAATCAAAAGGCAATACAGCCACCGGATTCCTTCCATCGGAGAGAGTAAGGGATGCTAATAGCGGATATCCAGTGGCAGAAGGGATGACCAGATCGGTGGGCTACACTTAAAGAAGCTGAGATCAGACTGAGTATAAGTAAAATAAAGTTTATTAATACACACAACACCCATCCAACACCAACACACCATAAACAAGGCAAAAATGAAAATAAAGACTGTGGAGCAGAAATCAAACAAACAACCTAACCTATAATACTGTATATACCAGGGCCAGTTTACGGTCATTCAGACTTAAGAGGGGCTGGACTGTGGCCATTGGGAGTTGAAAATATCCCGACATCAGTGGGAATAAACAATGCCACATCGTTGGCATCAGTGGGGAGATTAATGCCCTATCGTTGGTGTCAGTGGGAGGAATCGTGCCCCACTGTTGGTGTCATTGGGAGGAATTGTACCCCATCGTTGGTGTCAGTGGGAATAATAGCACCCCATCGTTGGTGTCAGTGGGAGGAGCTGCGCATCATTGTTGGTGTCATTGGGAGGAATTGTACCCCATCGTTGGTGTCAGTGGGAGTAATAGCGCCCAATCGTTGGTGTTAGTGGGAGGAGCTGTGCCCCATTGTTGGTGTCATTGGGAGGAATTGGGCCCCATCATTGGTGTCATTGGGCCCCATCGTTGGTGTCAGTGGGAGGAAATGTGCCCCATTGTTGGTGTCATTGGAAGGAATTGTGCCCCATTGTTGGTATCATTCAAAGGAATTGTGCCCCATTGTTGGTGTCATTTGGCCCCATTGTTGGTGTCCGTGCGAGGAATAGCGCCCCATCATTGGTGTCAGTGGGAAGAATTGTGCCCCATTGTTTGTGTCATTGGAAGGAATTGTGCCCCATTGTTGATGTCATTGGGCCCTATTGTTGGTGTCCGTGGGATGAATAGCGCCCCATCATTGGTGTCAGTGGGAGGAATTGTGCCCCATTGTTGGTGTCATTGGGAGGAATTGTACCCCATCATTGGTGTCATTGGCCCCCACCATTGGTGTCAGTGGGAATAATAGCGCCCCATCGTTGGTGTCAGTCGGAGGAGCTGTGTCCCATTGTTGGTGTCAGTGGGAGGAGCTGTGTCCCATTGTTGGTGTCATTGGGAAGAATTGTGCCCCATTGTTGATGTCATTGGGCCCTATTGTTGGTGTCCGTGGAATGAATAGCGCCCCATCATTGGTGTCAGTGGGAGGAATTGTGCCCCATTGTTGGTGTCATTGGGAGGAATTGTACCCCATCATTGGTGTCATTGGCCCCCACCATTGGTGTCAGTGGGAATAATAGTGCCCCATCGTTGGTGTCAGTGGGAGGAGCTGTGTCCCATTGTTGGTGTCAGTGGGAGGAGCTGTGTCCCATTGTTGGTGTCATTGGGAAGAATTGTGCACCATCATTGGTGTCATTGGGCTCCATCATTGGTGTCTGTGGGAGGAATAGCGCCCCATCGTTGGTGTCAGTGGGAGGAATAGCGCCCCATCGTTGGTGTCAGTGGGAGGAATAGCGCCCCATCGTTGGTGTCAGTGGGAGGAATTGTGCCCCATTGTTGGTGTCATTGGGAGGAATTGTGCCCCAATGTTGGTATCATTGGGAGGAGATGTGCCCCATTATTGGTGTCATTGGGCCCCATCGTTGGTGATTGTTGAAGGTATAGTGCCCCATCGTTGGAGTCAGTGTGAAGAATTGTGCCCCATTGTTGATGTCATTGAGAGGAACTATGCCCCTTCATTGGTGTCAGTGGGGGGAATTATGCCCCATTGTTGGTATCGTTGATAAAAACAGAGATAAAAAAAGCAAGCAAAGGGTCCGTATCTGGCCCCCAGACCGCAGTTTGGAGACCACTGGTATATACAAATGAAGGGAAGCTCACAAAAACAAGGAGGGTTTATATACCTTCCCAGGAGCCAGCATCAGGGGGAGCCTAATTACTGGGGCCTACTGGATAGACAAGTATATTTTGTTTAGTTATGAATCGATTTTCGGACGAAAATTAAATTTTCGGAGATTCGGGTGTATTGGAATCTCTTAATAGACATTTAATATCGAACGTCAACAAACCCGAAAAAAGTTATAAGGAAATTACCTAATGCATTTGTTTCATTCATTTCGAGCCCATGGGGAAATTAATTACATTTTTAAATTCATTTAAAATTTGGATATCGAATAAATTCGAATTTCAAATATCACATTTCAAATCCTTCTGAATAGTTTCGCTATATGAATAACGAATCCACACTAAATATTGAAACCAAAATGAATTTCCTGGCTACCTCACATCAGCACACCATGGGTTAATCCTCCGTAGGTAACCCCAAGGACCACCTCCAATAGATAGAATAAAAGATCCACCCTCCTAATCCCCGGCGTTCTTCATTTTTGGTCGCTCCAGGCCACCTGCCAAAGGTTTCCAGATCGGATGGATGTCGGTGAGCAGTATCCCCCCTACCGCACCTCCTCCCAGGTTCTCTGCCTCTCCTGGGTTGGAGGACCCTGTGTGTGTGGGTGGTAAATCCCTCTTAAGCCAGGGTACCCTTGTGCCTGGGTCGCGGGCATTGTTGCTTAGATAGCACATTATTTACCGACCTATGTGGTGCTTCTCAGGGACGCTGTGGCTGCACTCCTTGTTTTTCTCCCAATAACGTGTCTCCTTAGCAGTTTGTCGGGGTCTCTCTCTTCCTTATCCTGTTTGGAGGGCGGTTCCCCTCCAATCACCTGGCAACTGATTAAACAAAGGCAGAGAGTCAGATGGCCTGAGCGGCCGTGCTTCCTGTTTTCTCTGCATGTCAGTGCCAGGTAAGACAGTCTCTCTCTTCCTCTCTCAGAGAGGCTGTAGTGTCAGTAATCTTTCTTTTCTTCTTTTAGTCTTTCACTGATTAGTGACCTGCCTGTGGACTTAGCAAGCCGCCCATTGCACCCTGCTGCCTTCCCTCACTGTAAGCTGCTTAAAGGGGACATGACACAAAAATTTTAAGGAGAAAAACAGGGGGTGGGAAGAGAGTTTCTCTCTGTACTCCCTGTCTCATGCAGTGATTCTTGATTTTTTTTTAGAGGAGCACACCACACAGGTCAGAGGCACGAAGATCTAAAGAAAGGTACAAGGGGGCGTGTGGGGCAATGGGGAAAAGCGCGCTAACCATTCGCTCACGGTTGTCTGTCTTGGCTGTTGTGCAGGAGCTGAAGCCCAAAGCGCAGACGCTCATCAAAGCATAAGTCCCGCCAACGTTCTGTGTCATCCCGTCGATCTGTACGGAGGCTCTCGCTCTCTCCTGACCCACATGAACTGGGTGTCCAGACATCTACCTCTGCCCAGACCCAAGCGCAACATCCTCCACAGGGTCTGTGCTGGGCCTGCAAACTCCCAGCCTTACCTGGAAAGCTTATCTGCAAGGGTTGCCTTGGAGAAGTGGCAGCAGGTAAAGAGGATGATGCAAGGAGGTTTAAAGATTATATCCGCAAAGTGGTACAGGAGAGCCTCCAGGTCATGGCGATTCCAACGAGACACTCTTCCCATAGGCTTAGACAGCCCAAGACATCTCGTGCCTCACCTGAAGAGACCGTATCAGAGTTATCCTCGGATCCAGAGGATGCTGGGCCTGGGACCTTTAATTATAATCTGGTAGGCCCCTTTGTGCAAGCAATTAAGGAAGCCCTGGATTGGGAGCCAGAGTCACTCCCGCCACAAAAGATCTGTAGGTTCTTTCCTGACCTGAAAAAGAAGGGACCTACCTTCCCAGTATATCCGGAGATTAAAGAATTAATCGAGGAAGAATGGGAGAAACTGGATAAAAAACTGAATGTGCAAAACAAACTCTCAAAACTGTATCCCATGTTTTCTTCACAGGCTAGCCTTTGGGAGACCCCACCAAATGTGGATGCAGCCTTGCAGCGTTTGGCACGGCATGTGTCCTTACCTTTGGAGAACTCGGTTACTTTCAGGGATCAAATGGATCGCCGGGTGGACGCAGATATTAAAAGGATTTATTTCCCGAAAACAGCGAGCGGTCACTCCAACTGAGGTACCTCCGGACAGTTTTCAGGAAATGGGGCACGCCCCTGGTCAATTTTATGGCGACTCCACAAAATGCTCAGCTTCCCCCGTTTGTGACGAGATACAATTACGCAGGAGCACTAACACAGGATGCATTTTCTATCCGCTGGGCCTTTTCAATGGTGTACATTTTTCCATCAATCCCATTATTATTGAATGTCCTGTTGAAGATCAGAGCAGAGAAGGTCCACACGGTGTTGGGGCCTCCCCGATGGCCGAGGAGGCCTTGGTTTCCTTTGATCGAACAGATGTTGTCAGCCCCGCCAATCCCGTTTCCGGCCAAGAGGGACCTTTTGACCCAGAACCAGTGGCGAAACTCCAACCCGCCAAAACTAAAACTAGTGGCATGGCTGCTGAATCAGCCCCATTAAGGGCTCAGGGACTTTCCTCACAGGTGGTACAGATTCTAATGAAGGCCAGAAAGACCTCAACTAACCGCACGTATGAAAGGGTTTGGACAGAATTTGTAGAGTTCGCTGAACGCGAGCACTTTTCTCCTGAATCTCCTTCTCGGCCAAACATACTGGATTTCCTGCAGTCAGCCCTAGATAAGGGGTTAGCATATAACTCGATTAGGGTGCAGGTCTCTGCCCTATCATCTCTCACCGGACATAGGTGGGCTAAAGATACCCTAATCAGGCGTTTTCTGCAGGCTGCAATTCGCATTAAACCACCAAAGAAATGCCTTATACTTTCCTGGGATCTCAGCTGGGTCCTCAGGTCACTCACACAATCTCCATTTATACCTCCAGACTCTTGCTCCTTATGGTCCCTGACCTTAAAGATTGTGTTTTTGGTCGCCATAGTCTCGGCAAGGAGAGTTTCAGAATTGGCGGCTCTGTCCTGCAAAGAACCTTACTGTGTTATCCTTCCACAAAAAGCCATTCTCCGACCTGCTCCAAGTCTGAAGTCTAAGGTCGCATCTAGCTTCCATGAGAATTGGAAGGCAATCCTCCCAAGTTTTGACCAAATACCTTCATCTGCACTAACAGAGGATTTCAGCTCACTGGATCTGGTGAGCCTGCTGGCCATATATCTAAAAAGATATGCTCCTATTAGGAAGGTGGATAACCTTTTTATTCCTCCCAGTGGGAGCCAAAAGGGGTGAGGTGGCAACGTCAAGAATGATCTCTTCCTGGGTATCAAGGGTCATCACCCTAGCCTACAAGAACCAAGGTCTGGCTCCTCCGGAAGTGACACATGCTCATTCAACGCGAGGGATGGCAGCCTCCTGGGCAGCATATGCTAAAGTTCCGCTAGAAGACATCTGTAGGACTGCCAGTTGGAGTTCCTGCACAACCTTTGCGCGCCACTATAACCTGGATATTTAGGCCACAGCATCCGCAAAGTTCGGGACATCGTTAGTCTCGGCAGCCTTGCAAGAGAAATAAAATTTGTTTTTCCTTATTATGCAGCATATCTTGGCTAAGTGTCCTTTTGTTTTTTCCCGCCCTTCTTCTTTATTGCTAGTTAAATCCCATGGTGTGCTGACGTGAGGGTACGCCAGGAAAGGAAAATTACGGTAAGCATTTAATAACAATTTTCCATAATATCGCAATCTTCCGAAAAAAAATGCAACATTTTTCAAATCCACCCAGACCGACGAATATATATATATATATATACGAAACGAACGCCAAAGATAGTTAAACTGATCCTGAAAGCAAATCATTTTAGCATAACGAATGACATAACAATATTCTTCGATGAACGAATGCATCTGAAACGGAAAAAAAATTTAAATTTTCGGCATGCACAATTTACACTACGAGACGTTTCTCGGGGGCTGCAGTTCCTCTGAGCTCCACAAGATGGTGATTTTCTCACTTCTTCACAGATAGGAAGTCTCTATGGAAGACAGACAGGAAGTGATGTCGGGTACAGACAGGAAGTGATGTCAGCTGTAGACAATAGGCTCCTTGTACAAATTGGAGAGGAGACATTGCTGGAAGGTAATAAGATCTTATTTTATATTTACACCCAGTAACCCCCCCGTCATGTTCCGTCCTCTTCCTCCATAGTCACTGTGACGTCTTTTATCTCCAGTAGATGATGATACTCACATATATAGTGTGGAAACCTAGATTAACCCCTTCAGGGGCAGAACCTTTCCTTATTTATGGGGCCAGAGGATAGGAGTCTTATTGAGATATAGAGGCAAAGGGAAAGCGGCTACCGGACCCCAAGAACAATAAAAACCCTAAATTGAATGTTCCTCTGTGTACAATCCCACTGAGGACCGTTCTTCCATGATAGAAACCCTCATATTATCCCCCCATACACCCCCATCCTAATACTGTACAACCAGTACAGTCCAGATCATTCTCTGTTATCAATTATTAGTCTACAGGAAACCTGTATAGATCACATGACCAATGAGGATGGAGGAGGACCGGAGTAACACGACTGAGAAGATACTAAACCTCACCCTGGAGATCATCTACCTGCTGACCGGAGAGGTGAGGAGGATTCTGGGAGGTCACATGACATCACTCTTATCTCTATTAATAAACACAGACCTGACCGGAGAGGTGAGGAGGATTCTGGGAGGTCACATGACATCACTCTTATCTCTATTAAAAAAACAAAGACCTGACCGGAGAGGTGAGGAGGATTCTGGGAGGTCACATGACATCACTCTTATCTCTATTAAAAAAACAGACCTGACCGGAGAGGTGAGGAGGATTCTGGGAGGTCACATGACATCACTCTTATCTCTATTAATAAAACACAGACCTGACCGGAGAGGTGAGGAGGATTCTGGGAGGTCACATGACATCACTCTTATCTCTATTAATAAAACACAGACCTGACCGGAGAGGTGAGGAGGATTCTGGGATTTTAACATGATATTCCTATTGGTTCTCAAATACAGAGATTTCCTCTTCAGAAGTCAGGTGATCATATGACCATCACAGTGCCTCCATGTGACTCCCTAAAACCTGAGAGACACAACATAGAGAAGATTCTAGAAGTCACCAAGAAGATGATGGAGCTGCTGACAGGAGAGGTGAGCGGTGCCGGAAATTCTGGGACATTATCCAGTAAAAGGAAATGGAAGTATCTGGATGGTGACATCATCATGGAGAATCAGCCGCCCCTCACATCACCGGGTAAGAGGAGACTTTATTGTAAAGGAGAGAGCAGTACGGAGGGTCCACCTAGATCCCCCATCATCTGATAAACACATAGAAACAATGTATTCAGTCAGTGTGTGTGTTTCCTACAGATGGATCCAGTAATGGGAACCCACCAGAGAAATTCCCCAATCCTCTGTATTCCCGGGATTCCAGACAGGAAGATCACACCATCCCTCACCATCATCAGGTAGGTGAGGAACAATCACTGGTGGTTATAAGTTATATAAAAACATGTTTGTTACGATGAATGTTTTTTGTATATTCAGAGTGGGAACCTTAGTGATAGCGATATTGATGTTAAAGAAGAGAATATGGAGGAGGATGAGGAGTATGGAGTGGTGAAGGTGCTTTTAGATGGACACAAGAATGTGATGGAGTCTTCTAGTAACAGAAACCCACCAAAGAGATGTCCCCGTCCTCTGTTTTCCCAAGGTTCTACACAGAAAGATCACACCATCCCTCACCATCATCAGGTAGGTGATCAAGGATTATTGGTAGTTATGATTTATATACAAGCATGTTTGTTACAATGAATGTTTTAATATATATTTAGAGTGGAAACCTTGGAGGTCCTAAAATTGTTGTTAAAGACGAGTATATAGAGGAGGATGAGGAGTATGGAGTGATGAAGGAGCTTTCTGGAGGACACAAGGATGTGATGGAACCACCCAGTAACAGAAACCCACCAGAAAGACGTCCCCGTCCCCTGTACTCCCGGGATTCCACACAGGAAGGTCACACCAGCCCTCATCATGATCAGGTAGGTAGAGTTGAGGGTCGGGAACATAAAGTGATTGAACACTCTGACATGTGGAGACGATGTGTGGACTCTACAAGATGATATTTTCTATGTGATCTCACATCATAAATACTTCTATGTTACAGATGTTATTTTCTGCCATTCTGTTGGTTTAGGTTGAAGATCTGATTATGAAAGTTGAGTGTGAAGCAGAAGAGACGGATGTGAGGGATGATCAGCAATATATGGAGGAGGCTGGAATGACGAGGACATCCATAGAGGAGGACACTGCTACAGAGATCAGCACAGGTGACCCATAATATATTCTTCTCTTATCTCTGCTCTGTTACTGCACACTGATTGGTCCAGAGTAGGGCGAGAGCTGAGTGATATCAGCCAATAATAGGTTCGTAAATGGTCACACTGATACCCGTCGTGGGGTTCAGCTGGCAGTATTAGGTTGTGTGTCACTCCTAGTTACAGTAGCACAGATATGATAACACAGATTGAGCCTTTCTTAGGTTGGTTCCGCTTCTTCCAGAAGACTTATAGCTAAATGTTATAATAGAACTCTATTACCAGTCTTGGGATAACAGGAGTAACATGAAACTGAAAGACTTAACTTACCAGGAGAAAATACTGCAGCAAGCTCCCACCAGTGCTGGTTATCACCAGAAGCCTAGGCCTGTGGTCATTGTTCTATGGTAAAGGGTCTTCAAGTCTGAACTTTGACCCTCTTGTTTAGCAGAGATCACATGACCCAGTGCTTAGGCTTGTGGTTGTGTAAAGAGCATGGACCTCCCAGTCCCCATTGGTTGGACAAGGCTGTGTAAATGTAGAAGTGACCTGGGAGGACCAAAAGCCCTTTGACTGAAGAGGGGGGAGAGT
Organism: Lithobates clamitans; assembly: GCA_037952925.1. NCBI lineage: Eukaryota > Metazoa > Chordata > Amphibia > Anura > Ranidae > Lithobates > Lithobates clamitans. Next base: position 1,994,186 of record JBBGZY010000938.1, on the reverse strand, counting down.
CCCAGCTGGTTGGGACATCCACAGAGAACATCTGCTCACTCATATCTACCTGATCCAGATGGAATCTTGATGGAAGTGAACTAACCCTCTCATATCTATTGATGATGTTTTTGTATTTTTCCAGGACACGCCATGGAGAAACCCTCAAAGGATCGTCCCATTTTGTGGAGAATACGGGATCGGGACATCACAGGAGATGGTGCCGGAGAAAACAGCTCAACCATGGATGGTGGACTTCACGGTGTGGATAGACCATGGAATCCCTCTGACTTTGAGCATCCATGCGCTGTGTGGGACGGTGCCGGAATTCAGGGGGAGGAGACCTTTTCCTGTCCTGAATTTGGGGAGAGTTTTTTCTCCGAGTTGAGATTTTCTCTACATCAGAGGTCTCACACGGGGGAGAAGCTTCATTCCTGTCCCGAGTGCGGAAAATGTTTTCCTCGTAAATCGACACTGGTCATCCATCAGAGGTCTCACACGGGGGAGAAGCCGTATTCCTGCCCCGAGTGCGAGAGAAGTTTTTCACAGAAATCGAACCTCATCACACATCAAAGATCCCACACGGGGGAGAAGCCGCATACCTGCCCCGAGTGCGGCAAATGCTTCTCACATAGGACCAGCTTCTACAGACATCAGTTGATCCACGCGAGCGAGAAGCCCTTTTCCTGTCCCATGTGCGATAAATGTTTTGCGCGGCAAGTGGACCTTGTCATGCATCAGAGATGTCACACGCGGGAGAGGCCGTATACCTGCCCCGAGTGCGGGAAATGTTTTGCGAGGCAGTTAGACCTCGATATGCATCAGAGAACTCACACAGGTGAGAAGCCCTTTTCCTGTCCCGAGTGCGGGAAATGTTTTGGACAGAAATCAGTACTTGTCAGGCACCAGAAGTCCCACACGGGGGAGAGGCCGTATTCCTGCTCCGAGTGCGGGAAATGTTTTGGACAGAAATCGGTCCTTGTCAGGCACCAAAGATCTCACACAGGCGAGAAACCGCCGAACCTGCCCTGAGTGCGGGAAATGCTTTCCATGGAAATCGGACCTCATTATGCATCAAAAGAACTCGCACGCGTGAGAAGCCGTATTCCTGCTCTGGAGTGCGGGAAATGTTTTGGACAGAAACCATACACTTGTCAGACTTCAAAGATCGCACATGGGGGAGAAACCGCGTTCTTGCCCGGAGTGCGGGAAATGTTTTGCGTGGCAATTAGACCTCATAATGCTTAAAAGAACTCGCACAGGTGAGAAGCCGTTTTCCTGTCCAGAGTGCGGGAAACATTTTGGAAAAGAAATCAGTACTTGTCAGGCATCAAAGATCTCCCACACACGGGAGAAACCGTAAAACCTGCCCTGAGTGCGGGAAATGTTTTCCATGGAAATTAGACCTCGTTATGCATCAAAGAACTCAGACAGGTGAGAAGCCCTTTTCCTGTGTGGGAAATGTTTTGGACAAGAAATCAGCACGTCAAAGATCTCACACAAGGGAGAAACTCTATTCCTGCCCTGAGTGCGGGAAATGTTGTTTTTTTTACAGACGTCTGATCTTACCAGACATCGGAGAACTCACACAGCCCTCAAGGTGTATTATTGTCCTGAGTGCGGGAAATGTCTTCTGCGCTATATTACCAAAAGTATTGGGACGCCTGCCTTTACACACACACAAACTTTAATGGCATCCCAGTCTTAGTCCGTGGGGTTCAATATTGAGTTGGCTCCGCTCTTTGCAGCTATAACAGCTTCAACTCTTCTGGGAAGGCCGTCCACAAGGTTTAGGAGTGTGTCTATGGGAATGTTTGACCATTCTTCCAGAAGAGCATTTGTGAGGTCAGGCACTGATGTGGACGAGAAGGCCTGGCTCACAGTCTCTGCTCTAATTCATCCCAAAGGTGTTCTATCAGGTTGAGGTCAGGACTCCAGTCAAGTTCCTCCACCCCAAACTCGCTCATCCATGTCTTTATGGACCTTGCTTTGTGCACTGGTGGGCAGTCATGTTGGAACAGGAAAGGGCCATCCCCAAACTGTTCCCACAAAGTTGGGAGCATGAAATTGTCCAAAATGTCTTGGTATGCCGACGCCTTAAGAGTTCCCTTCACTGGAAATAAGAGGCCAAGCCCAACCCCTGAAAAACAACCCCCACACCATAATCCTCCCTTCACCACATGAACAGAGTCCTGACCTCAACCTGATAGAGCACCTTTGTTCCTCCACCCCAAACTCGCTCATCCAATTCTTTATGGACCTTGCTTTGTGCACTGGTCCAAATCATTTGGTGGAGGGGGAGATTATGGTGTGGGGGTTGTTTTTCAAGGGTTGGGCTTGGCCCCTTAGTTCCAGTGAAGGGAACTCTTAAGGTGTCGGCACACCAAGACATTTTGGACAATTTCATGCTCCCAACTTTGTGGGAACAGTTTGGGGACGGCCCCTTCCTGTTCCAACATGACTGCCCACCAGTGCACAAAGCAAGGTCCACAGAGACACGGAGGAGCAAGTTTGGGGTGGAGGAACTTGACTGGCCTGCACCCGATAGAACACCTTTGGGATGAATTAGAGCGAAGACTGTGAGCTTGACTTGACAAAAGTATTGGGACGCCTGCCTTTACACGTACATGAACTTTAATGACATCCCAGTCTTAGTCCGTAGGGCTCAATATTGAGTTGGCTCCGCCCTTTGCAGCTATAACAGCTTCATCTCTTCTGGGAAGGCTGTCCACAAGGTTTAGGAGTGTGTCTATGGGAATGTTTGACCATTCTTCCAGAAGAACATTGGTGAGGTCAGGCACTGATGTTGGACGTGAAGGCCTGGCTCACAGTCTCCACTCTAATTCATCCCAAAGCTGTTCTATCGGGTTGAGGTCAGGATCCTGTGAAGGCCGGTCAAGTTTCTCCACCCCAAACTCGCTCATTTATGTCTTTATGGACCTTGCTTAGTGCACTGGTCCAAATCATTTGGTGGAGGGGGGATTATGGTGTGGGGTTGTTTTTCAGGGGTTGACCCCTTAAGGAAACTCTTTAAGGCATCAGCATACCAAGACATTTTGGACCATTTCATGCTCCCAACTTTGTGGGAAGAGTTTGGGGATGGCCCCTTCCCGTTCCAACATGACTGCCCACCAGTGTACAAAGCAAGGTCAGCAAGGTGAAGCTTCTGCTGAAGATCTCTAGCAGAAGATCTTCGGCAGAAGCTTTGATGGAAGGCGTCATTGTTAATTATGGATAAGCCGAAGGCACCTGGTTTCGATTTGGATTGGTTCGGGCCAAGCATATCAAATGTTGTGCTGCCGAATCCAAATTTCCTTTGAAGTCAACCGTAGCCAAATCAAGTTTTCTCAATTTTTTTAGGCTAATAGCCAAGGAATTGGCAAAGAAAAAGATGATTGGGGGACTGGGCACTACTGCCCTAGGGGGACATTTTTGCTTTTGCAGGCATCAGTGAATTTAATAATATTTGAGGCCATTGCTACAGTCAACTAGGAACCGGCAGAAAATATCATCTATACTCCTTTCCGGGACTAGTATTTACAATTTATGGCTGTTTTTCTATTTTCCGGCCTCTACATTCCATATAAATAATTGGCAAAAATGTCATTCTTTTTCGGCATGGCCCAGCTATAACTTTTAATGTTATTTTTGGGGGTTGATCCATGTCTTGTATATGTCACTTTTATTAGTATGTTTTAGAATTGTATTAAGTAAAGTTTGTTGTATAGTTGTATATACATTGTTACAGTGCTGGAACCTACCACAGTGTTAGTTTAGGGAAAAAAAAACGCAAAGTGTTATTAAGGTGGAGTATGAAGCTCCAGAGGAATATTTCTGAGTGGGGAAGACTGGCTAGTCAGTGTTAACCAGGTTTTGTAATCTCATGTGGGGTCTGGAGCTTGGAGGCTTTAAAGAGATTTGGATAGGGAAAAAGTCTCCAATCCTGTGTCCAGGTCTTATTGGAGACCTGCAAGTTGTGTGTGTATGAAGGTATCCAGGCTCGTTATAAGCAGGACTTCCATTTTGGAGACAGAGCTCTGTCTCCCGAGGATTATTTCTGAGTGGAGAAGACTGGGTAGTTTGTGTTAACCAGGTTTTGTAATTTTAGATTGGGGTCCAGAGCTTGGAGGCTTTATAGAGGTTTGGGTGGGAAGAAGTCTCCAATCCTGTGTCCAGGGCCTATTGGAGACCTGCAAGTTGTGTGGTTATGAAGATGTCCAGGCTCGTTATAAGCCAAGCCTGAGCATAGCTCAAGGCTCCCATTTGGGAGACAGATTCTCCATTTCTGGGTGGAGAAGACTTATTAGTCATTGTTAACTGTGTTATGTTTTGCCTAGTCAGTTGCTAACCGGGTTTTGTAATCCCGGATCGGGGTCTGAAGCTTGGAGGCTTTAAAGAGATTTGGGTGGGAAGAAGTCACCATACCTGTGTCCAGGTCTTAACTGGAGATCTGCAGGTTGTGCGGGTATGCAGGCGTGCATGCTCATTATAAGCCAGGCCTGAGCATAGCTCAGAGCTGCCATTGTAAAGACAGATCCCTGTCTCCAGAAGATTATTTCTGAGTGGAAAAAACTGGCTAGTCAGTGTTAACCGGGTTATGTAATCCCAGATCGGGGTCTGGAGCATGGAGACGTTAAAGAGATTTGGGTGGGAAGAAGTCTCCAATCCTGTGTCCAGGTCTTATTGGAGACCTGCACGTTGTGTGGATATGAAGGTGTCCAGGCTCGTTATAAGCCAAGCCTGAGCTCAGGACTCCCATTTTGGAGACAGAGCTCTGTCTCCCAAGGATTATTTCTGAGTGGAGGAGACTGGCTAGCTAGTGTTAACCAGGTTTGGTAATCTCATGTGGGGTCTGGAGCTTGGAGGCTTTATAGAGGTTTGGGTGGGAAGAAGTCTTCATTTTTGTGTCCAGGTCTTACTGGAGACCTGCAAGTTGTGTTGGTATGATGGTGTCCAGGCTCGTTATGAGGCAAGCCTGAGCTCAGGACTCCCATTTTGGAGACAGAGCTCTGTCTCCCAAGGATTATTTCTGAGTGGAGGAGACTGGCTAGCTAGTGTTAACCAGGTTTGGTAATCTCATGTGGGGTCTGGAGCTTGGAGGCTTTATAGAGGTTTGGGTGGGAAGAAGTCTTCATTTTTGTGTCCAGGTCTTACTGGAGACCTGCAAGTTGTGTTGGTATGATGGTGTCCAGGCTCGTTATGAGGCAAGCTTGAGCCCAGGACTCCCATTTTGGAGACAGGGCCCTGTCTCCAGAAGATTATTTCTGAGTGGAGAAGACTGGCTAGTCAGTGTTAACCGGGTTTTGTAATCCTGGATTGGGGTCTGGAGCTTGGAGACTCTAAAGTGATTTGGGTGGGAAGAAGTCTCCAATCCTGTGTCCAGGTCCTATTTGGAATTTGCAAGTTGTGTGGGTATGAAGGTGTCCAGGCTCATTATAAGCCAAGCCTGAGCTCAGGACTCCCATTTTGGAGACAGAGCATTGTCTCCCGAGGATTAATTCTGAGTGGAGAAGACTGGCTAGCTAGTGTTAACCAGGTTTTTTAATCTCATGTGGGGTCTGGAGCTTGGAGGCTTTATTTGGGTGGGAAGAAGTCTTCACTTCTGTGTCCAGGTCTTACTGGAGACCTGCAAGTTGTGTTGGTATGATGGTGTCCAGGCTCGTTATAAGCCAAGCCTGAGCTCAGGACTCCCATTTTAGTGAGAGAGAGCCATGTCTCCAGACAATTATTTCTGAGTAAGGAGGACTTATCAGTCATTGTTAACCAGGTTTTGTAATCCCGGACCAAAGTCTGGAGCTTGGAGGCTGTAAAGAGGTTTGGGTGGGAAGAAGTCTCCAATACTGTGTTCAGGTTCTGAGTAGAGAAGACTGGCTAGTCAGTTTTAACCGGATTTTGTAATCCCTGATCGGGGTCTGGAGCTTGGAGACTTTAACCACTTCCAGCTCAAGAACATCATATGATATCCTTGACTTTCAGTGGGGATATCTGAATGATGCCTGCAGCTGCAGATATCATTCTTTTCTGTCTGTGATTCTGTGCACCGTAAGAATGATCATAGCGGCAGTTCAGCCGCTTGATCGTTCTTAAAGGCAATGTGCAACGCCCTCTGGTGCTTCTCTGGGCTCTCCCGTGCCATCGGAGACCCGGAGAAAGAATCCGCCACCGCCGGATAAAGAGCATAGAGATTTCCAGTGACAAGATGGTCACCAGTCATCTCTATGACTGTCGGAGGCCCGGGCGCGATGTTATGACGTCACGTCCGGGTCGCGGATGTCAACAAAAACGGCAATCTTGGCTGGGACGCATCAGATCTGTCATTTTTTTTTTAACTGATCCTCCAGCCTGGAGAAGAGATGTGCAAAAGAGGTTTGGGTGGGAAGAAGTCTCCAATCCTGTGTCCAGGTCCTACTGGAGACCTGCAGGTTGTGTGGGTATGCAAGATGTCCATGCTCATTATAAGCCAAGCCTGAGCATAGCTTAGGCCTCCAGCGTGGATCTCCCAGCGCAGCTGCAGTCATTCCCATCTCCTCCTGGACCTGGCAGCACCTATGAATTGGACGTCACACGTCCCGCAGTCTTGGCATTGGACGAGTGGGATGTCCGTCATGGGTGCTGGGTCCTGGAGGCGGGACTTTTGTACATCACTCGGCCGCGGTGGTGGGAGATTTTCCCTGTTGCCGCGGCTCGGGGCTAATAATTCATTTACTGATTTTGACACCCTGGGCTCGTTGGTGGGCACACTCGGGGCTCCAGCCCCCATCAGCCCCCCTCTCCCGACGCCACTGGAGGGCTGCTTGTTCCCACTAAGATCCTGCACCCCATGTTGGAGGAATTCCTTGCCCCACAGGATTGTGAGAATTGGGACAGCTGCGCAAGTCTGTGGAGGCTGAGAAAGCCGAGACGGGCTAGTGTGTCCAGGGGACTGGGGTAAAGTCCGTAAGTCTCAGGAGGAGCGTGAGAAACCTGGGTACTTGGAGACCCCTTATTGAGAAGGTCAAGGAGTGGTCCCGTGTAGCAGGGGTGCTGCATCTGTTCCAACTGATTGAGCCAAGAGGGGTTGGGTTGGACAGGTCTAAGGGACCAAAGAGAGTAGAGGTGCTGCTGACCAGGTGGCTGTCTTGGCTAGGGGATTTCCTCTGTATTTTTTGGGGGTTTGGCTGTTTGCTTCGTGAAGCTGAAAACCCCTGTGTGGGCTACTTTATGTGAACTTTTCCTTTTTGTTTTCCAATAGTTTTTATTAACTATTTTGAGCAGAGTACCCAAAAAGAGTAGTAGTACATATAGCTGTGAACACCATTCTATGTATCACTTGGAAGACAAGACTCAACGTAGTGTACTTTGTAAATTTTAGCAATTCGAAAAACCACTGTAGATGCAATGTAATGCGATGTAGTGCGATGTAGTACTATTCATAGCGTAAGTAGGTGAAAGCACATCTTCCACATACATTAACCGCTGTTCCTCAACACTCGAAGTAACAATTTAACGATCCAAACCAGGAAATACCTGAGAGGAGAATAAGAACAGGAAAAAAATCGAGTAAAGGTATAGTTAAGTAAAAGAGAAGAGTCAGAAGTTGTAGGAGAAACACATTCCACTACGCCAGACCGTATTCTAGTTTCCATTAGAGATAATGTATCCATGGATCCCATGTTTTACCAAAAATAAATACGTTTTATAATTAGGAACTGCTGTTCATTTCTCATTTACCATGATCTATGACCATTTTTATATGACCAGATCTAAAGGGGATGGAGGGTGATTTCCAGGATCTTGGCTATGCTGGCTGCTAAAAAGATGAAGATCAGCCATTTTTGGTCTCGGTGCCTCCTCGATAGGTCGATTAACCACTTAAGGACCGAGCCTCTTTCTGAGATTTGTTGTTTACAAGTTAAAAACATTTTTTTGTTGCTAGAAAATTACTTAGAACCCCCAAACATTATATATATTTCTTTCTAACACCCTAGAGAATAAAATGGCGGTCATGGCAATACTTTCTGTCGCACCGTATTTGCTCAGCGGTCTTACAAGCGCACTTCTTTTTGGAAAAAAATACACTTTTTTTGGATTAAAAAATAAGACAACAGTAAAGGTAGCCAAATTTTTTTTTTATACTGTGAAAGATAATGTTACGCCGAGTAAATTGATACCCAACATGTCACGCTTCAAAATTTGCGCCCGCTCGTGGAATGGCGACAAACTTTTACCCTTAAAAATCTCCATAGGCGACTTAAAAAAAAAATTCCACAGGTTGCATGTTTTGAGTTACAGAGGAGGTCTAGGGCTAGAATTATTGCTCTCGCTCTACCGATCGCGGCGATATCTCACATGTGTGGTTTGACACCGTTTTCATATGTGAGCGATACTTATGTATGCGTTCACTTCACCGGGACGGGGCGCATTTACAAAAATGTTTTTTTCCTAATTATTTTAACCTTTTATTTTTACACTGTTTTATTATTTATTTTAATTGTGTCACTTTTATTCCTATTGCAAGGAATATAAACATCCCTTATAATAGAAAAAAAGCATGACAGGTCCTCTTAAATATGAGATCTGGGGGTCAAAAAGACCTCACATCTCATATTTACACTAAAATGCAATAAAAAAAAAAAGAAAAATTTGTCGTTAAAAAAAAAATGGCCCTTTAAGAGCTTTGGGCGGAAGTGACGTTTTGACATGGCTTTCACCCTGCATTGTTATGGAGACGGGTGAAGGCCATCTTCCCCTCACTTGTCTCCATACCTGGGAAGGGAGAAGATCCGATCACCCCTCCGGTAAGCAGCAGAGGGCACCAGAGCGCGGTGGGAGGAGGAGGGGCCCTCTCCTGCCGCCGATAAAAGTGATCTCGCAGCGAATCTGCCGCAGAGACCACTTTTGTCTGAAATCGGACCGCTCACTGAAGAAGAGGATACCGGGGTTATGGCAGCTAGCTGTTGCCATAACAACAATATTTCTCTTCAAAGTACCAACGTATAACGACGGCGGGCGGTCCGTAAGTGGTTAAGAAGGGCTTGCCAAGGGGAATTCTTGGGATTAATCTGTGTCACAGAATAGATGAAGTTATAAACTCTAATCCAAAACATTCAGATTTTCGGACATGTCCATCAAATGTGGTATGCGGTTCTCCTCTTGTCTGCACCCCCTAAAGAAATTGGAGGAGCCTCCCCCGAGACATACAAGGCCACGCTCATGGGTACCATATACTAGCACAATAATACTTTGAAATTCGCATCTGTAATAGAGGTATTTTTAAAGGATTTTGAGGCTAAGAGAGTTAAATTATGCCATTCAGCAAGATCCAGCTCCTCAGCCAAGACGCTTTCCCATTTGCACATCTAAGGTTATTTCTTAGAGGTAGAGGTAAGAAGGCCGTGTATAGCTGAAATGTGTCCTAGGGTCTTATCGAGGTTTTTACACAAATTTTTTACTCCGTCATTGCGGTGAGATCAGTTGCGCCACCATCTGAAGTAGACCCTTATTAGTCCACAGAAAGTACAGGCCGGCAACTCGACAGCTTCTCCACAGAAAATATTTAAGCATTACAGCAATAACATCATCCAAAGCTGACGCGTTTCGGCCTCAGGCCGAAAAGCGTCAGTGTATGGTGAGCTTAATTATCCACACCAACTATATTATATAGCGGTTGAGCTTGGGTTAATTTTTCTCTTGCTTATTAGTCCACCAATGAAAATATTGTGGGGAGAGACCCAGGGTGAAGGCCGGGTTGGTAAAGATAGGAGGCAATGAGGGGGATTTAAATCCATAAGCAAAACCTATGAGGTCCCATAAGTTGAGAGCAAATGATAAGGTTGGGCACATGATTAGGGGGTCTGCCTTTTGCCGACAAATAGAGAAGATGGTCAGTAATCCACCTTGGGCTGCAAGAGGAGAATTATATTTGCATCCAAACTAAGTGAGGTTGTTTAGAATGAAGTTAAAGAAGGAGTGCCAGCTGTGCCGCCTGGAAATATTTGAGAACATTTGGAACCTTCAGTCCTCCCCTCTGTCTCAGTGTAAACAACATGCTCTTATTCACCCTAGGTCTCTTGTCCCCCCATATACATTTAAATATCTTGGTCTGGAGATCACGGCTCAGGATATTAATTGGTAGCATCCTAAATAAATATAGCCACATCATTGGTGTCAGTGGAAGGAATGGTGCCATGTCGTTTGTGTCACTGGAGGGAATAATGCCTCGATGTTGCCCTCAGTGGGAGGAATAGTGTCCTCTTGCTGATGTCACCTCAACACTGATGGAAAGCCTAGAATACTTCCAGCACCAACTTTTGAAAGCTGAGGAAATCTGCTATCCAAATCCTTATCCCCTTGGTACCTGTACTGCAGACAGAGGGGGACATGGAGCTCTGCTCAAAACCGGATGAGATCCACCTCTTCTTGGGATTCCCCGGCTTCCTGGTGCCTCTCTGATAATCAGTATATTCCACAGCTGTGGCATTGTCCAACTAAACAATGGATTCGCCTAATGCAGGAGAACAAAGTATATAGTATATGGGTAGGGTGCAGCATGAGGCGACAGGCAGTGAGCACACAAAGTCCACATTGATAATTATTATTATTATTATACAGGATTTATATGGCGCCAACAGTTTACGCAGCGCTTTACAATATAAAAAGGAGACAATACAGTTATAATACAATAAAATAGAAGAGGATTAAGAGGGCCCTGCTCAGAAGAGCTTACAATCTAATAGGGTGGGGCAGGTGGTACAAAAGGTTGTAACTGTGGGGAATGAGCTGATGGAAGTGGTAGGAGATTAGTTGGAGACGTGATAGGCTTTCCTGAAGAGATGAGTTTTCAGGGATCGCCTGGAGGTAGCAAGAGTAGGGGATAGCCAGACCGTTGGAGGTAGCGAGTTCCAGAGGATGGGAGAGACTCTGGAGAAAACCTGGAGATGAACATGAGAGGAGGAGATGAGAGAGCTTGAGAGTAGGAGGTCTTGAGAAGAGCGGAGAGGATGATTTGGGTGATATTTGGAGACAAGATCGGTGATGTAGCTCGCGGCAGAGCTGTGAATGGCTTTGTATGTTGTGGTTGGTATTTTGAATTTAATTTGCTGGGTGATTGGGAGCCAGTGTAGGGATTGGAGGAGAGGGTTGGCAGACACTGAATGGAGACCAGTGTAGGGATTGGAGGAGAGGTTTGGCAGACACTGAATGGAGACCAGTGTAGGGATTGGAGGAGAGGGTTGGCAGACACTGAATGGAGACCAGTGTAGGGATTGGAGGAGAGGGTTGGCAGACACTGAATGGAGACCAGTGTAGGGATTGGAGGAGAGGTTTGGCAGACACTGAATGGAGACCAGTGTAGGGATTGGAGGAGAGGGTTGGCAGACACTGAATGGAGACCAGTGTAGGGATTGGAGGAGAGGTTTGGCAGACACTGAATGTTGACCAGTGTAGGGATTGGAGGAGAGAGTTGGCAGACACTGAATGGGAGCCAGTGTAGGGATTGGAGGAGAGGGTTGTCAGACACTGAGCGGTTGGTAAAGTGGATAAGTCTGGCAGCAGCATTCATGATAGACTGAAGAGGGGAGGAGCCTATGGAGAGGCAGGCCAATGAGAAGGGAGTTGCAATAGTCAAGTGGAGAGATAACGAGGGAGTGAATGAGGAGTTTGGTGGTTTCATTTGTTAAAAAGGGGCGAATTTTAGAGATGTTACGGAGGTGAATTCTACAAACTTTTGACAACGATTGGACTTGGGGCAGAAATGACAAGTCAGAGTCTAGGATTACACCCAGCACCCTGGCGTGAGGGGAGGGACTGATGGTTGCATTGTTGATTTTGATGGAAAAGTCATGGAGGGGGGCGCGGGCGGGGGGGGATAATAATAGCTTGGTTTTAGAGAGATTTAGTTTAAGGAAGTGGTGCGACATCCATGCTGATATGTCAGTAAGTTAGTAATGCGTGAGGAGAAGGAGTGAGGTGAGGAGTAGACAGGTAGATTTGGGTGTCATCGGCGTATGAGTGGCATTGGAAGCCGTGGGCGGTTATCAAGTGACCAAGGGAGGAGGTGTAGATAGAGAAGAGAAGGGGTCCAAGAACAGAGCCTTTGGGGACCCCACAGAAAGGGGCAAGGGAGAGAAGGAGACAGAGTTGTAGGTGACACTGAAGGAGCGCTGTGATAAATAGGCAGAGAACCAGGATAGAGCAGAATCCCAGAGGGCAAGGGAATGTAGTTTATTGAGAAGGAGCGAGTGGTCATCAGTATTAAAGGCCGCAGAGAGGTCAAGTATAATGGTATAATGTAGACAGTTTAGCAATACATAAACAGGCCTGAGGGGGAGGCCATACATTTGGAGCCACTTACAAAAAGTAACAGTGATGGGAATGTAGACTGAAGATGCCAACAGCATCTGCCAAGAAGAACAGGATGCGGCCTAGCCAGTCCAAAACTGGGAGGGAGGCTTTCCTGAGTACTGGTGTGGTTCCTGGACCTTCCCTTCTCCAGAACCTTTACCTGGCTCTCAGCACTGTCCCTGTCAGAAGGGTGACCTGTCCCTACACTAGCCATTAGTGAAATATGAACCAAACCCGGGAGCCAGGATCTTAAAGCGGAAGTAAACCCATTCATAAAACTGTTTCATTTCCGGCATGTGCCAGAAATGTAACACTCCCATTGGTTATGCTCTCAACCAAACTGTCAAGCCATCCAATGGCTGGTGTCATAACTGATCACATGTGAAGCATCATGGCAGCTGTTGATTAAACAAAGGCAAAGATGGCAGCTTCCTTGACTGAAAACGATAGGAGGGTTTACTTACACTTGAAATAGACTCTGCCCGACTGAAGATGGCTGCAAAGTCACATCCAGAATCCAGTCAGATAGCTGTCTCCCTGTGACCAAAGAAACCATAGAGGAACCAAGTTCCTTTCAACTTCCACTCCATCTGCATTGCCACTGTGGTTGAGCACCACCTGCAGTGGAGAAAATAGACTGCACCTGCCTACAGGTGTATATAGTGTATGGTGAGCTTTACAGACTTCCAGGACACACTGTTATCAATACTACAGCTCTGCTACACATAGACTGTTCTGTGATTGCTCAGCTCCTGCACACTCTGCCTATCACATAGCTGGTGATGACTGGAATGTTGTGGAGGCCTCTCTTGCACCTCCTGCCCAACACTCCTGAAGGTGGAGACAAAGAGTGTGAGGGCACGGAGTGGCACGAGTGCCGGAATAGCTGGCTGGTGAAGTCTGCACTTAGGTGGAAGGTGCTGGGAGTTGTAGTCCTAGGAACAGGATACTGAAGCAGCCTGGCCCCAGGGCAGGAGATGGTAGCAGAGCCGATATGCAGACAGCGATCAGCGGCCACCGGGTAGCAAGTCACTGAGTCAGCAGACAAAGCAAGTCCAGGAAGAAGGCCAAGGTAGGTAACAACCGGGCAGCACAGTACAGAATCAGCAGGCAAAGATAAGTCCAGTAAACAGCCCGAGGTCCAAGAGATCAGGTGAACAAGGTTAATGCAGGAGCAAAGGCAGAGTCCAGGAGAAAGCCGGGTCATACACAGGTAAGCAGGTACAATGGATCAGGTCACAGGATTGCAGGTACAAGCTGAAGACCATTCAGCAACTGCTCATGGTGACATGCCAGTTTAAATAGGCAGCTGGGCGCCAAGTATGCACGCTAATTCGTACATCTTTGCCTAGAAGTATTAGCACGTGAACAATGTGCACACGCACGAATATTGGGAATCTGGTTGTCCTTACACTGCCAAAGAAATGATCGATGCAAGATGAAGGTACAAAATGATTGATGGCTGTGTATTGAGGAAAACAGTGCTCACTAACATTGCCTGCATTGAAAAAGCATGGAACTACAGAGGTGGGCGGGAGCGATCTTCTGGATGGGGAGGGCAGGTGCAAGGTGTGTGTTAATGAGGTCAGCTGCTGAACTACTTTCTTGGTTCATTACCAGTTGTCCCGTCCCAAATACCAGGACGGAGAAGGAAGAAATGGAGGAGTTTTCTATAGGAGACACTGGAGGCTGAGGTTAAACCTGACCTAGAATATAGATAAAGTTTTTTCTGCAACAGAGGTACATTAGTGGTATATTGGTACACAGGGCAGCTGGAATCTACAATATCTACAACCCATGATACATTCGTTCAGGGGTCTCCAAACTTTCTAAACAAAGGGCCAGTTTACTGTCCATTAGACTTTGAGGGGCCGGACTGTGACCATTGGGAGTAGAAAAGGTATTGACATCAGGGGGAAAAAAACAATGCCCCATCGATAGTGTCAGTGGTAGGAATTGTGCCCCATCGTTGGTGACATTGGGCCCATTTGTTGGGATCATTGGGCCCAATTACTGGGGACATTATGAGGAATTGTGCCCCTTCATTCCTGTCATTGGGTGGAATTGTGCCCAATTGTTGGTGTTATTGGGAGGAATTTTGCCTCTTCATTGGTGTCCTTGGGAGGAATTTTGCCCTATCATTGATGTCATTGGGTCCAATTGTTGGTGTCATTGGGAGGAATTGTGCTCCTTCAATGATGTCACTGGAATTGTGCCCCTTCATGGCTGTTAGTGTGTATGTGTGGGGGTTATGTCCCATTGTTGGTATGGTGTTGGTGGATGAAATAGTGCTCCAAGGGCCGGATAAAATGAAGCAAAGGGCTGCAATTTGGAGACCACTGAATTAGTGTGATGGTGAGTGGAAAGAATGCTGCTTACACTTGTGGTCGTTGGGAATGAATGAATGAATGATTTGTATAGCGCTGCAGTTGCGAACTGAATCGCCTCAAGGCGCTGGATCCGTCCTGTGTTGTCAAGCTTCTTAGAAGAGGTAGGTCTTGAGTTTCTTTCTGAAGGCCTGATGGTTTTCTTCCATGCGAATGTGAGTAGGTAGAGCGTTCCATAGCCATGGTCCTTGGACTGCGAATCTTCGTTCTCCCTTTGTTTTGTAGCGGGTTTTTTTAAACAGGAGGAGGTTCTGGTTAGCAGATCGAAGACTGCGATTGCGTGTGTAGCGTTTTATTTTCTCGCATAGGTATTGAGGAGCGTTTCCGTGTATACATTTGTGGGTGAGGCAGAGGATCTTGAAAGTGATCCGATTCTTTACGGTTAGCCAATGTAGTCTCCTCAGGGAAGGGGAGATGGATTCCCAGGGTTTTTTTCCTGTTAACAGTCTTGCCGCCGTGTTTTGGATGAGTTGTAAGCGCACAAGCTGATATTGGGGTAGTCCTATGTAGAGGGAGTTTGCGTAGTCGAGTCTTGAATTGATGATTGTTCCAACTACTGCTGCTTTGTCCTCTTCTGGCACGAATGGGATGAGTCTACGTAGCAGGCAGAGGAGATGGTGAGATCCGCTGACTACTGATCCTATTTTTGTATCCATTGACATTTCTGAGTCAAAAATGACTCCGGGACTCTTGGCTTTGGTGCTTGGCGAGATGGTCTGTCCAAAGATGGTGGGAGGTGTCCATGGGGTCTTAGTTTTGGAATTTTGGTTTCCGTGTAGGAGAAGAAGCTCTGTTTTTGATCCGTTGAGTTTGAGAAAGCTAGTAGTCATCCAGTCGTCTATCAGAGTGAGGCATTTTTCTAGTTGCTGAAGGTGGTCTTTTTCTCCGGTGATGCGGAGGTAGAGTTGGGTATCATCAGCGTATGAGTGGAAGCAGAGTGGGAAGAATTACCCCTTTACAGATAGCTCAAAAGATCAACGGTGTCAGTGGGAACTTAGCTGAGAGGTTGAAATTGCTAATTCCTCAAGGAACCCCCTAGCAACCTCTGGAGGAACCCTAGTTGAGAAACCCTGCTTTAATATCTTGGTGCTTTGTTTATGCTGTTTGATCTGCATATTGTACACAATTAACAGTCACACCTACACATTCAATGCAGGAATGCGAAAAATTGCTGCTTAGTATGACTCTTCCATACTGACTTTTAGGAGTCCTGGCAACTCTTAGTGCCTTTAGGAGAAGCTAGTCTTCATCCATCCTTAATACAGGTCCCCTAGAGCATTTCATCTTGATTTTATTAAAATCAACTGCTCAAACTCTGAAAGAGGAATCCCTTTTGCCCTAAAATGTGTTGGCTGTATTTGATGCTCTATACCAGGGATCCTAAATCCGTGCCAGTCCATGGCATGTTGGGAGCTGGGCCATGCGGCTGGATGGCAGATGAGCTAGCCAGCATAACCTGCACTGCCAGCCTCCAGAGGGCGCCCGCTCCCTTTCTCCCAGCACCACTACTCCATTCCCTCTCTGTGGTCACCTTTACTACGGAGAGGAAGGGGGAGCATAAAATATGGAGGGAGGAGAACCAGTCTGTCCCAGAGGTGACAGGCTGCCCATGCCCACACCCTCCAGAGATGACAGGTTGTGCCAACACAAGCCCCCCTCCAGGTGACAGACTGCACACACATCTTCCCCCAGGAGGTGACAGGCAGTGCTCACACAAGGGAGGTGACAGGCTGCACACACCACCCCTTCCCCTGGAGGTAAAAGGCAGCAGCCCCCCCCCCATGTCGGTAACAGGCAGCCCCCACCCCCCTCCCCAGGCAGCACCAAACAGTGAAGAGGTTGCCATCGCTCAGGCCAGCCCCTGGTGCCGAGAAGGTTGGGGACCACTGCTGTATACCAATAAGCGTTTCACAAAGACCTTAACCACTTGCCACCCAGGCCAATTCTGACTTTTCTCTCCTACATGTAAAAATCTTTTTTTTGCTAGAAAATTACATAGAACCCCCCCCCCCCCCCCAAACACTAATTATGTTTTTTTTAGCAGACACCCTAGAGCAGGGGTGCCCAACCCTCCGATGTGGCCCGCCATGTCTTGCTCTGAGATGGCGAGTCGGCAAGCCCAGATTGTGGGTTTCCCAACCCGCCATCTCCGAGCATTAGTGCAAAGAACGGAGCCACCGCTAGAGGAAGCAGAGCCGATGCTTCCTGTATAGCGCCGGATCCTTCACAGGCGGAGTGATACCAAATGTACTCCGCCTGTGACCGGAAGCATCGGTTCTGCTCTCTACTACAGCTGCATGCTTCTGTCACAATTATGCTCAGGGATGGCAGGTCGGGACACAGGAACCCGTGATCTGGGACAGCAGCCACCAGTACCAGCCACCAGTATCAGTACCAGCCACCAGTATCAGTACCAGCCAGCAGTACCAGTACCAACCAACAGTACCAGTACCAACCAGCAGTGCCAGTACCAGCCAGTAGTACCAGTCATCAGTACCAGTACCTGCCAGAAGTACCCGTCAGCAGTACCAGTACCCACCATCCGTACCAGTCATCAGTACCAGCCAGCAGTATAAACCAGCAGTACCAGTACCCGCTAGTAGTACCAGTACCCACCATCCGTACCAGTCATCAGTACCTGCCAGCAGTATAAACCAGCAGTACCAGTACCAGCCAGAAGTACCCACCAGCAGTACCAGTACCCACCATCCGTACCAGTCATCAGTACCAGCCAGCAGTATAAACCAGCAGTACCAGAAAGCAGTACCCACCAGCAGTACCAGTGACCAGTATCAGTACCAGCCAGCAGTACCAGCCAGCAGTACCAGTACCCACCAGCAGTATCAGTACCAGTACCCACCAGCAGTACTAGCCAGCAGTACCCACCAGCAGTACCAGTATCAGCCAGCAGTACCACTACCCACCATCCGTACCAGTCATCAGTACCAGCCAGCAGTATAAACCAGCAGTACCAGCCACCAGTACCCACCAGCAGTACCAGTCATCAGTACAAGCCAGCAGTACCAGTACCCACCAGCAGTACTAGCCAGCAGTACCAGTCAGCAGTACCCACCAGCAGTACCAGTGCCAGCCAGCAGTACCAGTACCCACCAGCAGTACCAGTCACCAGTACCAGCCAACAGTACCCACGAGCAGTAGTACTAGCCAGCAGTACCAGTACCCGCCAGCAGTACCAGTACCAGCCAACAGTACCCACCAGCAGTATCTGCAATCCGATCTACTTAAAAAAAAAACAGAAGGGGATCTTTCCCCTTCTGTCTGGGCAGATCGGAGGGCCCTTAGGGTAGAGCAGGTTGCATCCGTGTCTGCTCTACATATGTAGAGTGGACACAGGTTCGCCATCCCCCCTTTACGCTCATTGCGGTCCGTGACCGGTTACCAAGTCGATAAAGTGGCCCTTGCTCCTCAAAAGGTTAGGCACCCCTGCGCTAGAGAATAAGATGGCGGTCGTTGCAACTTTTTATCTCGCACGGTATTTGCGCAGCAAATTTTTTAACGCGTTTTTTTTTGGCGAAAAAAAACAGTTTCATGCTTTAAAAAACAAAACAAAAAAACAGTAAAGTTAGCCTAATTGTTTTGCATAATGTAAAAGATGATGTTACACTGAGTAAATAGATACCTAACATGTCACACTTTGAAAATTGCACACGCCCGTGGAAAGGCACCAAACTTCGGTGCTTAAAAATCCCCATAGGCGACGCTTTAAAATTTTTTACTGGTTACATGTTTTGAGTTACAGAGGAGGTCTAGGGCTAGAATTATTGCTCTTACTCTAACGTTCGCGGCGATACCTCACATGTGTGATTTGAACACCGTTTACTTATGTGGGCGCGACTTACGTATGCGTTCGCTTCTGCGTGCGAGCACACGGGCACAGGGGCATTTTAATTTTTTTGTTTTACTGTAAATTTTACTTTTATTTTTCTAGTTTGACACTTTTTTTTTGATCACTTTTATTCCTATGACAAGGAATGCAAACATCCCTTGTAATAGGAATAAGCATGACATGACCTCTTTACAGTGAGATATGGGGTCAATAAGTCCCTACATCTCACCTCTAGGCTGGGAAGCCTGAAATAAAAAGAGAAAAAACGATCTCAGCTTGCCAGCCGAGGCAGCGCCATTTTTTTCGAATGGAGAGGCCTGGCGTGACGTCACAACATCGCGCCCAGCCTCCGAACGATCATAGAGACTCCGGGGACCATCTGGTCCACCTGTAAAGCTCTATCATCAGGATCCGGGGCCGGCTCACCGATGGCAGCGGTGAGTCGGTAGAAGCACAGGAGGGCGGTGGGAGGGGGGGGACGTCCCCTCTCGCCGCCCGTAAGAACGATCAAGCAGCTGAATAGCCACTATGATCATTCTTATGGTGTAGGGATCGCCGACTCTAAAAGACGATATCTGAATGAGGCCTGTAGCTGCACCCATCGTTCAGATATCCCCGCTCAAATTCAAGGACGTCATATGATGGCCCGTGGGAGGGAAGTGGTTAAAGTAAAATTAACTTTGCACTAGGAGCTCCTCAGTACACATCCAAGAATCTATCATCTGATGAGCAATCAGAAAAGTAGCAGCCTAGAACTAAAAAAAAGGGCCACCCACTGTCAGGAGTCTGTGATAGTGAGCCCTCTTATAGATCACCAACTCGGGAGTTCCCCAGGGCGCCTAAGCCCCAGCCTGCTTTTCTTCACCAGGGCCCCTGATGATGGGGATGAACTTGCAGCAAGCTGGAACCAGGTCGCAGCCCCCCAGGTAAGCCCAGCCGGGGATGCAGAGACCACCCGCATGTACAGAGTACAAACGGCAGGAGACTGAAGGAAAACCAGGAAACAATCTGAGGTCAGGGTGGGCGGCAGACAAGCACAGACGTAAGATGAAGCCGGGATCGGTACACGGGTAGTTAGGCACAGGTGTAGCACCCTCTACCATAGAGTAGGTGCTAGAGTTAGTAGGTTCTGTCAGTACAGGTAAATTTAAGCAGGCCTATGCTGCAAGCTAGGCCTGTTTGTTTTGATCTGAGGGCAGGGAGTGGTTAGTATAGCAGTGGGTGTGACCACCTGTGCTTTGGTTCTGAGGCGCCTCCCCTGCTTCCAGGGAGAATGTTCTGGAAGAGGGGCAGGGCCTAGAACTGGAGTGGCAGGCAGCTCATGTGAGTAGCCCTGACCAATCCCCAACTGGAATTGGCAGGGGGCAGGCCTCCCATATAAGCTGAGGTAACAGGCCACTGGGAGGAGTTGTCGGCCGGGTGAAGTGGAGAATGGAGTACTAGACAGCAGCAGGAGGGTACCCCTATCTGGGGGGGGGGGGGGGGTGCGCCGATCGCAGGAGGAGGCCCAGGAGAGCTGTGAGGGAACTTCACTCTTACACGGTCATGGGTGAAGTCCTCATCTTTACATGGTCATTGATGAGGAGTTCCTGGAGCAGAGGGGCAGGAGAAGCTGTCGGAATGTATGGTCAAGTTAAGTGCTCCATCACGGACTCGGGGCTGAGAAAGGTCGGTGAGTGTACCACAGTGGAGAGCTGGATGTGGAGACATGCCAGGAAGTCTGTGAGGGAGCTTCATCCTTACACGGTCATGGATGAAGTCCTCATCTTTACACGGTCATTGATGAGGAGTTCCTGGAGCAGAGGGGCAGGAGAAGCTGTCAGAACATATGGTCCAGTTAAGTTCTCCATCATGGGCTCGGGGCAAAGAAAGGTCGGTGAGCGTACCACAGTGTAGGGCTGGATGTCGAGACATGCAAGGAAGTCTGTGAGGGAGCTTCATCCTTACACGGTCATGGATGAAGTCCTCATCTTTACAAGGTCATTGATGAGGAGTTCCTGGAACAGAGGGGCAGGAAAAGCTGACGGAACGTATGGTCCAGTTACGTTCTCCATCATGGACTCGGGGCAGAGAAAGGTTGGTGAGTGTACCACAGTGGAGGGCTGGATGTGGAGACATGCCAGGAAGTCTGTGGGGGAACTTCATCCTTACAAGGTCATGAATGAAGTCCTCATCCTTACACGGTCATGGATGAAGTCCTCATCATTACACGGTCATTGATGAGGAGTCCTGGATCAGAGGAGAGACTGTGGGGAATAGTGTCAAATCGATGTGGCCCCGGAGGCGCAGGATTTGCAAGCTGGACTAGCTGGGAACAGTAGTCCACCGTTCAGCACATGCTACTAAACTACTAGACCTCCGGGGAGAGGTACTGCAGACCTCTGGCCTAGTAGCAGCAACCAATCAGAGTCAGCATTAGAGACTATTCAGAGTGGGTTCTTTTGCATACAGAAGAGGATGTGACAGGAAACATAACGTGCTACAGAATAAGTTTGTGCAGGAGGGAAGGATTCCTGGGAGCAACAGTCTGCAGGAGTTCCGCAGAGGAGGAGCAATAATCTGCATGGTGATGCAGGGAAGAGACTGTAGATGTTATACATGTGCACCATTTCTTCAAGGCTCAAACAAAGCTCTAATTTACTAATATGATGGCAAAGTAATTTGATCTATGGGCATCCCATATACCCTTTCCCCCAACCAAGTTATACCCCCCCCCCCCCGATAAACAAAAACAAAATAAAGCAAATGACTTTTCATTGTTTCAGAGGTGATATTTGGAGGTCTGGCAGCAGGGTGACATGGTGGATGTCAGTAACCAGTGGTAACACACCGCTACACAAGATACACATAATAGTAAGCAAGCGGGAGCTCAAAGAACTGGGAAGTTGCCCAGGCAACATTGCCTACACTGAGCATGTCTTATATAGGCAAGCAAACTAGGAAGCGGGCCAGGAAGTGATGGAAGGGAAGGAAATATAAACTCACAGAATAGCAGGCTACGCCCATAGGAGAGCACAGAAGCCAAGCAACATGCGAAGGAGATACAGGTCTAGGATAAGCACTGTAACAAGGAAGTAAGAATTACACAGGCGGGAAAATGCAGGCTTTTTGACAGTAGCCCCCTCTTACCAGGTCTCCCCACTCGTGTAGGGCCAGGCTTGAGAGGAAAATTCCATAGCTCCCAACTGTCCCTGATTTCGAGGGACTGTCCCTGATTTGGAGCAATGTCCCTCATTTCACCTCATTTGTCCCTCATTTTGGTCTGATCTATATAGATGTATATAAAATTCACTTTTTATCTTTCAAAAATTCTTTCCCAGCTCTAAACCTTTCATCCAATTTCTAAATTGCTGCATTTGTAAATTTTAAAAGCCAATATAAAGGAATAGTAGTGGTAAAAAAAAGTCCTTGTGGATTTAATTAACCTTTTTTTTTGGTTAATTCTCCTTTAAGGGGGTGTGGCAGGAGTCGTGTCCTATGCCTACATACATTTGTTAGTAGGTGTCCCTTGTTCCCATGACAAAACGTTGGGAGGTGTGAAATTTGGATAAAAATAACACCAAAGAGGAGGCACAAACATCTGTAGAAGGAATACAACACCTTTCCCCCCCAGGACCATATCCATTCCAGCCAATTAGATATAAAAGCTTCCCTCCTGGAGTATTTGGAATCCAGGATTTGATTGATTTCATACTGATCCGTGGTATTGACTGTTGGAGAAGGATGAAGAAGAGGACGGGAAAAACCTATTCATTTTGTACAAGAGATGTCTCTTGATGTCTCAAGAGAGAAACTTTGAAGACTTTAGGACTCCTCGAGCGTAAAGGGAGACGGAGCTTGAAAGCGACAGGTTTAACCTGGCAGAGGATTGTAAAGGGACCAATGAAATGAGGAGCAAATTGCATAGAGGGGGTGTAAAGATGGATATACCAAATTTTGTCACCAGGTAAGAATATGGCACTCAAGCAGCATTGGAAGATGATGTACCTGGAAGCTGCCAGATGTAGATTCTTGAAAACATCTGCTCAGATAGAATTGAAGTATTGTTGCCTCTCTGCAGCCAAAGGCACCACAGAAGAGATGGGAACAGGAAATGGTACAGAAGGATGACGACCATACACTGTGAAAAACGGAGACTCACCATTGCTCCTGTTAGCATGGTTATTGAGGGCAAACTCAACCCAGGTTAGAAGGTCTACCCAATTATCCTGATGGGCAGAAATGAAGGCACAAAGGTACTGTTTAACATTTTGGTTGACCCTTTCAGTTTGCCCATTTAACTATAGGTAAAAGGTTTGAGGGGAAGTCCAACTTGATTTAAAGGGTGTGGCCAGAGCCCTCCAGAAGCAGGCTGTAATATGACCCCCTCTATCAGAGATGATGTGCAAGGGCATACCATGAAGACAAGATATTTCATTGATGAAGATGGAAGCCAAAGTGACAGCAGAATGTAGTCCTGGAAGTGGAGTTAAGTGACACATTTTAGAGAACCTGTCCACAACTACCTAGATAATGGTGGAGCCCGCTGAGGGGGGTAGTTCAGAGAAAAAAGTCCATGGAGATGCAATGCCAAGGTTCATTTGGAACAGGTAGATGTAAAAGGAGACCTGTAGGAGCAGACATGAAAGACTTATGCCGCGTACACCCAGTCGGAATTTCCGACAACAAATGTTTGATGTGAGCTTGTTGTCGAAAATTCTGACCGTGTGTAGGCTCCATCGGACATTTGGTGTCGGAATTTCCGACAACAAAAATTTGAGAGCTGGTCCTCAAATTTTCCGACAACAAAATCCGTTGTCGGAAATTCCGATCGTGTGTACACAATTCCAACGCACAAACTTCCACGCATGCTCGGAAGCAAGCAGAATGAGCCGCACTGGCTATTGAACTTCATTTTTCTCGGCTCGTCATACGTGTTGTACGTCACCGCGTTCTTGACGTTCGGAATTTCCGACAACATTTGTGCGACCGTGTGTATGCAAGACAAGTTTGAGCCAACATCCGTCGGAAATAAATCTCGGATTTTGTTGGTGTACGTGGCATTAGACCGAACATAATCTTTAACATACTTTCAAAGTGAGGGCCACCAGTAGTAATGCTGCAAGAAGGCACAGGTACATTGTACACTAGGATGTCCCGAGACTGTGAAGTCATGTGCCGATTTGAGAAGCTTAAAGCGAAGGGTGGGCACCATCAAGGTCTTTCTGGGAGGGATACGTGAAAACTGAAGGTGGGTGGTGGCCAGGATACGATTGGCAGGGATAACGGGTTCCATACCAACTATCAACATGACATTCAAAGTGAGCAACGTCAAATGATCTGAACAAGGCATCAGTACGGCCATTTTGGAACCAGGTCGAATGGTAATGCCAACATTAAACCTGGCAAAAAATCCATTGAGCTTGTCTGGGATTCAAACGTTGAGTGGATTGCAAGTACTAGATCAGTATAAACCAGGATACAGTGTGGAGATCCCTCCAATAGATGCCCCCATTCCTGCAGCTCCAGCGTAATAGCCAGAAGATCCAGATCCCCTATGGTGTCATTTCATTCGGAATCCGAGAACTTCTTAGAGAAGAAGGCACACGGGCGGAGCTTGATGTTATGCATTTGGAGAAGAACGGCCCCCACACTCAAAGATGAAGCATCAACCTCCAAGAAGAAGGGACCCCTACTAATTCACAAAAAAAAGTTGAAAGGTAATTAAGCACAAACACACACACTTTGACAAGTCTTTTTTCTGGACCTTATTTACCGATGAGGATTTCAACGGAATGAAGACTTGGGACCTTGTCTTGTATGAAAATGTCTGACTCTGTGACATGTGGCTTGTGGAGCTGTTTGACTGTATAAAGATTGTTGCATTGCCATAGGCAAATGGCTTCTCTGATAGAATAGCAGTTCTCTGTATAGTCAGTATCCTGAATCCCCCTTGTTTGATAGCTGCTGTTTCACCATTCTGTTTCTGCTGCACATTACCCTGAAGTCCAAATCTTACCAGCAATGCTGCCATTAAGAAGAAAGACAGGTGATTTCCCTCCACGTATGCTGAAACATGGTAGCTGGACCTCAAGATCAGCCTTTCTCAACCTTTTTACCCCAGAAGAACCCTTGAAATAATATTCAGGTCTCAGAGAACCCCTGATAAAAATGAAGTAATTGAGGATCAGTGGGAAAAATTCCCTTTATATTAGTGGTCAGGGGAGACTGCCCAACTTACATTGGCGGTCATAATGCCACCCTTCCAGAAAGCCAAGATCATTGGTGTCATACTGCTGGCTTTGCCAAGTGGCACTGGACTCGGGCACCTTCAGATGGGAGGTCATTCAGCGACAGCTGAAGGAACCCCAAGCAAACTTTTGAGGAACGCCAGGGTTCCACTGAACCCTGGGTGAGAAAGGCTGCTGTAGATACTTATACCTCCGAGTGAAGAATCATTGGAGGTACAGAAGCATAGTGGGGTCAAACACGGATGACAGGTGATTTTTCTTCATACATGCTGAAACATGGTGGCTGAACCTCTAGATCAGTCTTTCTTAACCTTTCTAAACCAGAGGAACCCTTCAGGACTCAGAGAAACCCTGAATAAACAAAGTCAGTGGTAAAAAATTCCCCTTGCATTGGTGGTAAGGAAAGAGTGCCCCTCTTACAAATGGTGGTCAGAACACCACCCTTCCACAAAGCCAAGAATATAATTGGTGTCATGCCACTGGCTCTGCCCAGAACTATCCAGGCACCATCAATGATCAAATGAGAGGTCAATCAGCCACAGCTCAAAGAACCCCTAGCAAACTCTTGAGGAACCTTAGGGTTCCACAAATCTCTGATTGTGAATGGCTGCTTTAGATGCTTCTTCCTCCAAAGAATCATGGGAGGTACAGATGCATGGTAAGGTCAAACACAAATAAACAGATCTATGCATTAGCATAGGATATGGCATTTTTGCAAATAAGTAAAGCTCACAATAAAGTCAACAATAACTATTTTAAAGCCTTATGCTGGAGGCATGACAACAACTGATTGATAGCTAGCTCTTTAATATTTCAACAAATGGGGTCTCTCTTTTTATTTTTTTAGAACTCACTCCCTATCTGCATAGATAAAATATAAGTCAGGTATACAGCGGTTAGGCTTGTTATCCCTGATTAATAATACCCTGCTTTAAGCAAAGTTTACACTACTCTATCCTCTGCAGTATTTTAATTGAAAAGAAAAGAACTTTTGATAACTCAAATCTAAAGGCAGATTTATCAATCAAAGAACATCATGATTTTAGGAGTATAAAAATGTAATCTTTATTCGCTTCATACAAAAAAAAAAAAAGTATTCATAGATCTCCATTTTTTTCAGATAAATATGAAATGTTACATCTTAAATTGTCATACTTTCCACTTTCAACCAGCAGGTGGCTCTCTCTAAACAAATGAAGCTGCTTGCGACAGTCTGAAATTGTCGGTTCTGTCATGTAGTCTGATCGCCCCTTTTCTTCATCCACGCGTAATATCTAGCTCCTCTTTCACCATGACGTCTTCCTTCAAATCTTCTGCCGTAAAAAGCCTCGTACACACGATCGGATTTTCCGCAGACAAAACCTCTGACTTTTGACCAAAGGGCGTGTGCCTGGATTTTGTCTTGCATACAAACGGTACACAATTGTCGGCCAACAAACACGAACGTAGTGACGTACTAGACCAGTGATGGCGAACCTTGGCACCCCAGATGTTTTGGAACTACATTTCCCATGGTGCTCATGCTCCCTGCAGTGTAGTTGAGCATCATGGGAAATGTAGTTCCAAAACATCTGGGGTACCAAGGTTCACCATCACTGTTCTAGACGTACTACAAGCCGAAAAAGAGGAAGTTCAATTGTCAGGCGCCACCCTGTGTGCTCCTTCTGCTAATTTCGTGTTAGTAGAAGTTTGGTGAGTGTTGATTCGCGCTTTTCATTTTGCGCTTTTCATTTCGCACTTTTCATTTCGCGCTTTTCAGTTCGCACTTTTCCGTTTGTTTCTGAACGGCCGTTCGTCAACCAGACATGTTGCGGAATCGGAGGAGTTAACGTGTTATTATTGGCCTTGGAGTTATTGCTTTGACCCAAGTCCAGTCCGGGAACAGGAGGAGGAGGATTTCTTGGACCAAAAATAGGTTGCTTTATTAATCGTGACCAATTCCGTCATATGCCTTTGCTGCGGGAGCTCCAGGAGAATAATCTGGATGATTTTTGTAATTATGTCCGGATGACGGACCCCTGCTTTCACCAACTCTTGCCATTGTTGACCCCCTATATTAAGAAGCAGGACACATGCATGAGGCTTTTATTTTATTTTTTGGTTGAATAATGATTTGATTTGGTATATTTTCTATATTTTTGGATGCATAGAATGCACTTTCTGGTTAAGTTCTATTGGCAGATAGCATGTTTAATTTTACTTGTTTTCTTTTTTTAATGCACAATAAAAAAATTGTGGAGAATAATACTTGGCTCTGTGTTTTACTTCAAATGACAGTTTGGGAGTCGGCAGTTACATTTAAAAAAATACAATGTAATATTAACAAGGGACACCAACATAGTTGTATCTTTGATCTTAAAAACTACGGGATAATGGTGTTGTGGTAACTTGCACCAAAAAAAATAAAATAACTCCATCAGTATCACCAGCAAAGCAGCTTCATTATTATCCCATTAAAGAAGAAGAGAATTGTGCGCTGCTTTTCGAGATTTTACATAATTTGCCACGTCATGAATGTTAATTCTCCATTACGAACTCTAGTTTACAAGACCAACCGCTTTTGGCTCCTCCTTGTGTGTTTGTGCTTTGGACTTTTTGTCCGACGGACTTGTGTACACACACTCGGAAAATCCAACAACAGACATTTGTCCGCGGAAAATTTTAAACCCTGCCATCCAACATTTGTCTGCGGAAAATCCGACAACAATTGTCCGATGGAGCCTACAAACGGACGGATTTTCCACCAGCAGCCTGTCATGACACATTTCCCGTCGGAAAGTCCGACCGTGCGTACGAGGCTTAAGAGTAGGGCAGAATATACAACACTGCTGGAGGGTCTCAACCAGCAGCGACTCCCCCATCTCTCTTCTAGCAGAGTAAGCCAAGCAGAACATTGAAGTCTCTGGTGTCTGGGATGGATGGGCATCTCCTGTTTCATGAACAAAGACTCCCTGCTATGGAAGTTAAAGGTTTAGCAAGACCAAGTAAAGATCGGAGGAGAGCTCAGCCTTCCTCATGAGGTATATATAGTATATATGAGGTATATATATCAAGGTGTGGGCAATGTCGCCCCAGTACCAGAGGTCAGAGATCATAGTAGAGTAGCTTCACCTATAGCAGTTCCCGATCCCTTAAGAACAGCATGCTGCCACAATGTTATAATCTGTAGCCAAGTGTTGCAAAAGGCTAGGCAAGGATAGGCAAAAGCACCAGGGATCCTTGGGAGTGTCAGGCGTAGACTGACAGTACAGCAAGTATGTATAGAGCAGGGAGGACGTCATATGATGGATCGACGAAAGTCCAGCCCCGGCTGTCATTTTGCTGTAGGCCAAACGGGAACTGGTTAGTACTGCTGCCTGCCCTGACCTCTGCCTGTCCCTGGATTATGCTGCTGTCCGACACCCGTCCTGACCTCTGCCTGTCCCTGGATTATGCTGCTGTCTGACACCCGTCCTGACCTCTGCCTGTACCTGGATTATGCTGCTGTCCGACACCCATCCTGACCTCTGCCTGTCCCTGGATTATGCTGCTGTCTGACACCCGTCCTGACCTCTGCCTGTCCCTGGATTATGCTGCTGTCCGACACCCATCCTGACCTCTGCCTGTCCCTGGATTATGCTGCTGTCCGACACCCGTCCTGACCTCTGCCTGTCCCTGGATTATGCTGCTGTCCGACACCCGTCCTGACCTCTGCCTGTCCCTGGATTATGCTGCTGTCCGACACCAGCCCTGACCTCTGCCTGTCCCTGGATTATGCTGCTGTCCGACACCTGTCCTGACCTCAGCTGTCCCTGGATTATGCTGCTGTCCGACACTCTATACCAGTGGGTCTCAAACTGGTGGCCCTCGAGCTGTTGTAAAACTCCAAGTCCCATCATGCCTCTACCTGTGGCTTGTAACTGTCAGCCCCGCAATGCCTCATGGAACTTGTAGTTTCGCAACAGCTGGAGGGCTGCCAGTTTGAGACCCCTGGTATAGAGTAATTAAATCCTGAGGCAGGCAGAGGTCAGGACAGGTGTCTGACAGCAGCATAATCCAGGGACAGGCAGAGATCAGGACAGGTGTCGGACAGCAGCATAATCCAGGGACAGGCAGAGGTCAGGACGGGTGTCAGACAGCAGCATAATCCAGGGACAGGCAGAGGTCAGGACAGGTGTCGGACAGCAGCATAATCCAGGGACAGGCAGAGGTCAGGACGGGTGTCAGACAGCAGCATAATCCAGGGACAGGCAGAGGTCAGCACAGGTGTCGGACAGCAGCATAATCCAGGGACAGGCAGAGGTCAGCACAGGTGTCGGACAGCAGCATAATCCAGGGTCAGGCAGAGGTCAGGACAGGTGTCGGACAGCAGCATAATCCAGGAACAGGCAGAGGTCAGGGCAGGCAGCAGTATTAACCAGTTCCCGTTTGGCCTATAGCAAAATGGCGTCCGGGCGGGACTTTCGTCGATCCTTCATATGATGTCCTCCCAGATCGCGAATCGCTTGCGGCCGTGGTGCGATCTGTTCATTTTCATTAACGAAATTAACACTTTTTTAGTTGACTAAATTACTAGAACAACTAAAACAATTCAGATGACTAAAATGGCATTTTGGGCAAAAGACTATGACTAAAACGCAATCGAAATTTGACGTAAAAATGAACTTGTTATACATCATAACGGCTAAATCTGTGTACCAGACATAATACTAGAAATAATAACATCTTATTATTCTTATTCTTCTTCTTTTTTTTTTACCTTAGAAGTATATAATGAGTTTGGAAATTCTAGAAAAATGCTTAAATAATGACAGTTGAACTAAACCCATTCAATCTTAGCCAACTAAAATACGACTAAAACAATTCAGATGACTAGAGTACGACTAAAACTTAATTGGACTTCGAAATCATAATTAATACTGGCAGGCAGCAGACAGAATCATAATCTATAAACAGGAAGAGGTCAGGATAGGTGTCAGAAAGCATCATAATCTAGAGAAAGGCAGAGGCCAGGGAAAGGGCAGCGGGCAGTAACATGATCTGGAGACAGGAAAAGGTTAATAGGTGGCAGGAAGTGGCATAATCTATAGAGAAACAGAGGTCAGGGTAGGCAGCAGGTGGTAGCACAATACAGAGAAAGGCAGAGGTCAGGGCAGGCAGTAGACAGTAACATAATCTGGATACATAGGTGGCAGGAAGTAGCATAGTAGTAGGCGGCAGACAGCGGTGTAATCTATAGACAGGAAGAGGTTAGGATAGGAGGCAGGAAGCAGCATAATCTCGAGAGAAGCAAAGGTTAGGGTAGGCAGCAGGCAGTAACATAATCTGGAGACAGGAAAAGGTCAATAGAAGGCAGGAAGTAGCATAATCTAGAGAAAGGCAGAAGTCAGGGTAGGCAGCAGACAGTGGTGTGATCTATAGACAGGAAGAGGTTAGGATAGGAGGCAGGAAGCAGCATAATCTAGAGAAAAGCAGAGGTTAGGGTAGGCAGCAGGCAGTAACATAATCTAGAGACAGGAAAAGGTCAATAGATGGCGGGAAGTAGCATAATCCAGAGAAAGGCAGAAGTCAGGGTAGGCAGCAGACAGTGGTGTAATCTACAGACAGGAAGCAGTTAGGGTAGGAGGCAGGAAGCAGCCTAATCTAGAGAGAAGCAGAGGTTAGGGTAGGCAGCAGGCAGTAACATAAACTAGAGACAGGAAAAGGTCAATAGATGGCAGGAAGTAGCATAATCCAGAGAAAGGCAGAAGTCACGGTAGGCAGCAGACAATGGTGTAATCTATGGACAGAAAGAGGTCAGGATAGAAGGCAGGAAGCAGCATAATCTGCAGAGAAGCAGGGGTTAGGGGAGGCAGCAGCATAATCCAGAGAAAGGCAAAGGTCAGGGTAGGCAGCAAACAGTAACATAAGCTGAATACAGGAAAAGGTCAATAGGTGTCAGGAAGTAGCATAATCCAGAGAAAGGCAGAGGTCAGGGTAGGCAGCAGACAGTGGTGTGATCTATAGACAGGAAGCGGTTAGGATAGGAGGCAGGAAGCAGCATAATCTAGAGAGAAGCAGAGGTTAGTGTAGGCAGCAGGCAGTAACATAATCTAGAGACAGGAAAAGGTCAATAGATGGCAGGAAGTAGCATAATCCAGAGAAAGGCAGAAGTCACGATAGGCAGCAGACAATGGTGTAATATATGGACAGAAAGAGGTCAGGATAGAAGGCAGGAAGCAGCATAATCTGCAGAGAAGCAGGGGTGAGGGGAGGCAGCAGGCAGTAGCATAATCCAGAGAAAGGCAGAGGTCAGGGTAGGCAGCAGACACTAACATAAGCTGGACACAGATAAAGGGGTCAAAAGGTGTCAGGAAGTAGCATAATCCAGAGAAAGGCGGAGGTCAGGGTAGGCAGCATACAGTGGTGTGATCTGTAGACAGGAAGAGTTCAGGATAGTATGGTGGATATATCTAATTTCACATCCTCTTTTCGGGGCCGCGGCGCCGTACGTCATCTCCAGTTTTGCATTGAATCCTGGGAGCTCTTGGTCAGCTTGGCACGGCCATAACATTTAACAACTTCAGCCTCGGAAAGGTTTTACCCCCTTAACTGCTTCCCCACCGCCACCCGCCAATGTACGTCAGCAGAATGGCACGGGTGTACCCGCACGTACCTACGCAATCCCAGGCTAGCGGGTGCGCGCGCCCGCCTGCCGCGGGAGCGTGCCTGCGAATCCCAGACTCAATGTCTGCCAGTGGCCCGCGATCACGACGAGGAGAGGCAGAACAGGGAGATGCCTATGTAAACAAGGCATTTCCCTGTCCTGCCTAGTGACATGACAGGGATCCACTGCACCCTGTCATCAGGAACAGTGATCTCTGTCATGTCCTAGGTAGCCCATCCCCCCTACAGTTAGAACACGCTGAGGAAACACATTTAACACCTTGATCGCACCCTAGTGTTTAACCCCTTCCATGCCAGTGACATTTACACAGTAATCGTTGGCTATTTATAGCACTGATCGCTGTATAAATGACAATGGACCCAAAATAGTGTCAAAAGTGTCCGATGTGTCCGCCGCAATGTCGCAGTCCCGATAAAAATCGCAGATCGTCTCCTTTAATAATAAAAAATATATATAAAAATGCCATAATCTATCCCCTATTTTGTAAACGCTATACCTTTTGCGCCAACCAGTCAATATACGCTTATTGCGATTTTTTTTACCAAAAATATGTAGAAGAATACGTATCGGCCTAAACTGAGAAAGAAATTATTTTTTTTATATATATATTTTTTGGGGATATTTATTATAGTAAAAAATATTGCTTTTTTTTTCAAAATTGTCGCTCTTTTTTTGTTTATAGCGCAAAAAATAAAAAGACGCAGAGGCGATCAAATACCACCAAAAGAAAGTTCTATTTGTGGGGAAAAAAGGACGTCAATTTTGTTTGGGTACAACGTCGCACGGCCGCGCAATTGTCAGCTAAAGGGACGCAGTGCCGAATCGCAGAAAAAGCGATTGGTCATTAAGGGGGCAAAATCTTCCGGGGCTGAAGTGGTCAACGACCAGAGCATTTTTTTTGTAAGGCTCAATACTTATCAAAAGGAATGTGGGAAAAGAAAAGAGCATTTCATAGGCAGATTTATCAATTCGCTTAGAAGGAATATCACGATTTTAGGGATCGAACAATGCAATCTTTATTGGTTTCATCCAAAAAAAAAAAAGGTGTTAACATTTCATCAGCTAAATATGAAATGGTACATCTGATATTGTCGATATTGACATTTTCCACTTTCAGCCAGCAGAGCCGAACCTGCAGAACTTACAAATTTCCTTTACAAGCCTAAGGAAGATCTCGAGTGGAGTTCCACAGAGAGTCGAGAACGGAGGTTGCTGACAAAATGGGGGATTTGACTGGAGAGGAAAGACAGCATATGGAGCCAGGGGACACTGTGCTTCTAACCATTAGGAGATCCCTGATGTACAGCAAAAAATATGGCTCCTAGAGAAGACCTTACCTTCACCTCAAAGGGTTGTTTTGGTTCTCTGATGTTTGGTAGGGCCAAGACCCATTTCGAGGGGAGATCCTGAGGAACACGGGGATCTCCTCTCGAAATGCGTCAGCCATCTGAAAGGTCCTCTGGTTTGCTGGAAACAGTCCCAGTGACTTGGTTGCTTTGTGTCCACCATGAAACCTCTCTGGGATCGGGAAGGAATTTTTTTCCCTTGCTGTAGCAAACTGGATCCTGCTTTTTGGTGGGTTTTTTTCACCTTCCTCTGGATCAACTGTGGGTATAGGATTGGGTATATGGGATTTTATGATATTTTTTATTTTTTATTTTTTTTTAATGGTTGAACTAGATGGACTTGTGTCTTTTTGCAACCTGACTAACTATGTAAGTTATTTTGTTTGCGAGTACACTTCTTTTTATCCATTAAAGATAGAACTTGGGTAATGCGCAAGGCTGGTGCGCTCTCTCTTCTTTGTTTCACAAGGTCTCCGATGTGTGTTGGGAAGGGATTTCCATGAAAAATAAAATTCAGCAGTAATACGACTTCTTCCCTGAGTGAGATCTTGCAAGGTCTTATTTCTGTGTGTAATATAAAACAGAAAGCCAGGCGCAAAAAACTAAAAAACAAAAATGAAAACCGAAGAAGCCTAATAATGGTGCCACAGTGAAAAGTAAAAAAAACCCCCAAAAAATAAAATAAAAAAATAGGAGAGCGCTAATCCAAGGAAAGGCAAACATATTATAGAGGATATAATCCATGTAAAACATAACCAATTTATTGATAAGAAAGGATAAAAAATATTGTACATCCAAAAAGTACAATTGGCAATGAAAACGATTAGTAAAATACAGTGGAACCTTGGATTACGAGCATAATCTGTTCCAGGAGAATGCTTGTAATCCAAAGCACTCGCATATCAAAGCGAGTTTCCCCATTGAAATCAATGGAAATGAAGATAATTTGTTCCGCATTGACTTCTATTGCATGCAATACCGCATGTGGCCAGAGGTGGGGGGGGGGCGCCGGAGAAATACTCGGGGACAGCTCGGCTGAACTCGGAAAGGCTCGGAAAACACTAGGGAACTGAGTATTTCCGAGTGATTCCGAGTATTTCCGAACCGTTCCGAGTGTCACCGGCGCCCCGGCACCTATGGCCAAATGAGATACTGCACACCCCATTAGCTTGAATTCTGCTCATTTTGCGAGACAACACTCGCAAACCGAGTCAGAATTTTTAAAAAAACGTATTACTCGTAAACCAAGGTTCCACTGTAATGGGAAGTGCCTGAAGACCACATGGACTAACAGTAGTCGTGCCAGACATAGAGCCAGAGATGGTAGATGGATGGCTGTCCCACCTTAGAAGCTGTCTGGAGGAAGGGACAGGGACACCAAGAGATAGGGGTGCCAGATGGAAAACTTTTCTCCAATTATATGTATGCATCTATTCTTTACTTATTGTTTTTCTTTATGAATTGTAGATATCATATAATACTTATACCACTTGCTCCTGATGAAGCCTCGAAACGCGTTGAGTTTCACTCTGTCCATTCATACATGAGTGATGTAAAATTTGTGGGTTTTTTTTTATCTTGTTATGAACAACATGTTATATCAATTGTAATTTTGTAAACTGTTACAGCAAAAGTTGTGTCTATTTTTCGATTTAGCATTATTAAATTTGTAACTTTTTATCTATCCATTTTGGCATACGTTTTTCTTGGAGTCATTGCCCTTTAAAGTCCTGTCAGAGGGTCATCTGTTGTTTTTTGGGGTGCCAGATGGAATCCTTCCAGAGT
This sequence comes from Lithobates clamitans, assembly GCA_037952925.1. Classification (NCBI taxonomy): domain Eukaryota; kingdom Metazoa; phylum Chordata; class Amphibia; order Anura; family Ranidae; genus Lithobates; species Lithobates clamitans. The sequence goes on along the minus strand of JBBGZY010000938.1, from coordinate 1,959,645 downwards.
GTAGATGCAGGGATCGTGGCCAGATCTCCAGGCAGCATCAGAGGAGGGAGTAAATCTCTGCAAGAGCCCCGAAGGTTCCAGATCACAGGGCACCCAAGGGAGAAGAAGGAAGGAGTCGGCACAGTAACCAGAGGAATCCGGGAGAGGATAGGTGCTGGAGAGGTTACCAGAGGACCCGACAGGAGCAAACACAGCTCGACTTCCGGGTGTCCGGACACCGGAGCTTCTCCCTGGCCACATCAGACACTCCAAGCACGGGCAGGTTCCAGCAGACCACAGAGGGCCATGTGATCAGGAATGTGAAGCGGTGCCGGAGCACGAGCGACGTAAAACCACATGTTTCGGCGTACAACCTGAGGAAGGGGTTCAACCCCGAAACATGTCATTTTCCAGGAAGGAGCTCTGTTGTCCGGACACCCGGAAGTCAAGCTGTGTTTGCTTCTGTCGGTCCTCTGGTAACCTCTGCAGCACCTATCCTCTCCCGGATTCCTCTGGTTACTGTACCGCCTCATTCCTTCTTCTCCCAAGGCACCCTGTGGTCTGGAACCTCGGGGCTCTTGCTAAATCTCCCTCCTCTGATGCTGCCTTGAGATCTGGCCACAATTTCTACATCTACACTCTGGAAGGATTCCAGCTGGCTCTCTTGTCTCTTGGTGTGCCTGTCCCTTCCCCCAGACAGCTTCTAAGGTGGGACAGCCATCCATCTACCATCTCTGGCTCTATGAAGTGGCCAGGGAGCTCCTACCTGGCTCCCTGGCCACTTCAGACACTCCAACCACGGGCAGGTTCCAGCAGACCACAGATGGTCATGTGGCCCCAGGAACAGAGGGGGAGGAGAGAGAATCAGGAATGTGAAGTGGTGCCGGGAGCTTGAGCGGTGTAAAACCACGTTTCGGCGTAAAACCTGAGGAAGGGGTTCAACTCCCAAAACATGCCGCTTTCCAGGAAGGAGCTCCGATGTCCGGACAACCGGAAGTCAAGCTGTGTTTGCTTCTGTCGGTCCTCTGGTAACCTCTCCAGCACCTATCCTCTCCCAGATTCCTCTGGTTACTGCGCCTGCTCCTTCCTTCTTCTCCCTAGGCGTCCTGTTGTCTGGAAACTCGGGGCTCTTGCTAAATCTCCCTCCTCTGACGCTGCCTTGAGATCTGGCCACGATTTCTACATCTACACTCTGGAGGGATTCCAGCTGACTCTCTTGACGTTTGGTGTGCCTGTCCCTTCCCCCAGACAGCTTCTAAGGTGGGACAGCCATCCATCTACCATCTCTGGCTCTATGAGGTGGCCAGGGAGCTCCTACCTGGCTCTCTGGCCACTTCAGGCACTCCAACCACTGGCAGGTTCCAGCAGACCACAGATGGTCATGTGGCCCCAGGAACAGAGGGGGAGGAGAGAGAATCAGGAATGTGAAGTGGTGCCGGGAGCTTGAGCCACGTAAAACCACATTTTTTCGGCGGAGAACCTGAGGATGGGGTTCAACCTCCGATCTGGCCACGATTTCTACATCTACACTCTGGAAGGATTCCAGCTATCTCTCTTGTCTCTTGGTGTGCCTGTCCCTTCCCCCAGACAGCTTCTAAGGTGGGACAGCCATCCATCTACCATCTCTGGCTCTATGAAGTGGCCAGGGAGCTCCTACCAGGCTCCCTGGCCACTTCAGACACTCCAACCACGGGCAGGTTCCAGCAGACCACAGAGGGTCATGTGACCCAGGAACAGAGGGAGAGGAGAGGGAATCAGGAATGTGAAGCGGTGCCGGAGCTTGAGCCGCGTAAAACCACATTTTTTCGGCGGAGAACCTGAGGATGGGGTTCAACCTCCGATCTGGCCACGATTTCTACATCTACACTCTGGAAGGATTCCAGCTATCTCTCTTGTCTCTTGGTGTGCCTGTCCCTTCCCCCAGACAGCTTCTAAGGTGGGACAGCCATCCATCTACCATCTCTGGCTCTATGAAGTGGCCAGGGAGCTCCTACCTGGCTCCCTGGCCACTTCAGACACTCCAACCACGGGCAGGTTCCAGCAGACCACAGAGGGTCATGTGACCCAGGAACAGAGGGAGAGGAGAGGGAATCAGGAATGTGAAGCGGTGCCGGAGCTTGAGCCGCGTAAAACCACATTTTTTCGGCGGAGAACCTGAGGATGGGGTTCAACCTCCAATCTGGCCATGATTTCTACATCTACACTCTGGAGGGATTCCAGCTGGTTCTCTTATCTCTTGGTGTGCCCGTCCCTTCCCCCAGACAGCTTCTAAGGTGGGACAGCCATCCATCTACCATCTCTGGCTCTATGACTGGCACGACTACTGTGAGTCCATGTGGTCTTCAGCCACTTGACCACTAATGACTGTTTGCCATTCCTTGGATAAGCGCTCCCCTATTTATTTTTTATTTCTGCGTGTAACATTTCCCGCACTCGGGTCAGGCCTGCAGGTTCTTGCCCATGTGCGTTCTCCGATGTTTGGCAAGACAGGTCTCCAGTGAAAACGTTTTTCCGCACTCAGGGCAGGAATACGGCCTTTCCCCAGTGTGCGATCTCTGGTGTCTGGTAAGACAGACCTTCTGTGAAAAACATCTTCCGCACTCGAGGCAGGCATACGGCTTCTCGCCCGTGTGCGATCTCTGATGCCTGGAGAGATGGGCCTTCCGAGAAAAACATTTCCCGCACTCAGGGCAGGAATACAACTTCTCATCCGAGTGCATTATCTGATGATTGGAAAAGCTGGAACTCTGGGAAAAGCACTTCCCGCACACGGGACAGGAATACGGCTTCTCGCCGGTGTGGGATCTCTGATGCACAAGCAGGTCCGATTTACACGGGTAACATTTCCCGCACTCGGAGCAGGGATACGGCTTCTCGCCAGTGTGCGATTTCTGGTGTCTGGAAAGATGGGCCTTCAGCGAAAAACGTTTCCCGCACTCGGAACAGGAATACAGCTTCTCGCCCGTATGCAAAACCTGATGTTTGGAAAAACTGGATTTCTGTGTAAAACATTTCCCGCACTCAGGGCAGGAGTAAGGTTTCTCCCCCGTGTGAGTTCTTTCATGCACGCGAAGGTCCGATTTCCGTAAAAAACATTTTCCGCACTCAGAGCATGAATACGGCTTCTCTTCTGTGTGTACACTCTGATGTACGGAAAGGGGGGACTTTTGCGGGGGGGCGTTTGTGTGTTCCTGTCCCGAGTTCCAAAACTCAGGACAGGAATACAGATTCTCCTCCATGTGAAAACCATAATGCATGTCCAGTTCTGATTTATGGAGGAAACATTTCCCGCACTCATAGCAGGAATGAAGCTCCTCCCCCGTGTCAAAACTCTGAGCACTTTCCCCCCATTCAGGCCTCGGAAATGTCTTCTCCCTCGGAATTCTGGCACCATCCATAGTGGAGCTCATTGTCTTTTCTCCTCCACAATCTCCTGTGATGTCCTCATCTTCCATTTTACAACCTGGAGATAAAGTGAGACGATTGTTAGAGAAATTCCCCATGGCGTGTCCTGGAACGATATTAAAACACGATCAATAGATATGAGAGGGTTAGTTCACTTCCATCAAGATTCCATCTGGATCAGGTAGATATGAGTGAGCAGATGTTCTCTGTGGAGGTCACAACCAGTTGGGACTCTCCCCCCTCTTCAGTCAAAGATCCTTTGGTCCTCCTCACAGATCACTTCTACATTTACACAGCCTTGTCAGAAGAGCAGGAACCAATGGGGACTGGGAGGTCCATGCTCTTTACACAACCACAAGCCTAGGCACTGGGTCATGTGATCTCTGATAGACAAGAGGGTCAAAGTTTTGACTTGAAGACCCTTTACCATAGAACAAGTGACCATAGGCCTAGGCTTACGGGGATATGCAGCACTGGAGGGAGAGGACAGCAGTATTTTCTTTCTGGAAAGTTAAGTGTTTCAGTTTTATGTTACTCCTTACGTATCATCCCAACAAGACTGGTAATAGAGTTTTATGGTAACATTTAGCTATAAGTCTGCTGGAAGAAGAGGAACCAACCTAAGAAAGGCTCAGTCTGTGTTATCATATCTGTGCTACTGTGACTAGGAGTGACCCACAACCTAATACTGCCAGCTGAACCCCAGGATGGGTATCAGTACAGGGAGGGGACCATTATCAACCTATTATTGGCTGATATCCCTCAGCTCCCGCCCTACTCTGGACCAATCAGTGTGCAGTAACAGAGCAGAGATAAGAGAAGAATATATTATGGGTCACCTGTGCTGATCTCTGTAGAAGTGTCCTCTTCGAAAGTTCCCATTTCAGCCTCCTCCACATCCGTCTCCTCTGCTTCACTCTCAACTTTTATTTTAATCAGATCTTCACCCTAAACCAACAGAACGGCAGAAAATATCATCTTGTAGAGTCCACACATCGTCTCCACATGTCAGAGTGTTCAATCACTTTATGTTCCCGAACCTCAACTCCACCTACCTGATCATGATGAGGGCTGGTGTGACCTTCCTGTGTGGAATCCAGAGGACGGGGACATCTCTCTGGTGGGTTTCTCTTATTAGGTGGCTCCATTATAATGTCCTTGTGTCCTTCAGAGAGCTCCTTCATCACTCCATACTCCTCATCCTCCTCTTTATACTCTTCTTTAACTACAATATTATAATCCCCGAGGTTTCCACTCTAAATATATAAAACAACATTTATTGTAACAAACATTTTTGTGTATAAAACATAACTACCAATAATAGTTCCTCATCAACCTGATGATGGTGAGGGATGGTGTGACCTTCCTGTGTGGAATCCCGAGAATACAGAGGACGGGGACATCTCTCTGGTGGGTTCCCATTACTGGATCCATTCTCCATGATGATGTCACCATCCAGACACATCCCTTGTCTGTTACTGGATAATGTCCCAGAATTCCCAGCACCGCTCACCTCTCCTGTCAGCAGCTCCATCATCTTCTTGGTGACTTCTAGAATCTTCTCCATGTTGTGTCTCTCAGGTTTTAGGGAGTCACATGGAGGCACTGTGATGGTCATATGATCACCTGACTTCACAAGAGGAAATCTCTGTATTGGAGAACCAACAGGAACATTATGTTAGAATCCCAGAATCCTCCTCACCTCTCCGGTCAGGTCTGTGTTTTATTAATAGAGATAAGAGTGATGTCATGTGACCTCCCAGAATCCTCCTCACCTCTCCGGTCAAGTCTGTGTTTTATTAATAGAGATAAGAGTGATGTCATGTGACCTCCCAGAATCCTCCTCACCTCTCCGGTCAGGTCTGTGTTTTATTAATAGAGATAAGATTGATGTCATGTGACCTCCCAGAATCCTCCTCACCTCTCCGGTCAGGTCTGTGTTTTATTAATAGAGATAAGAGTGATGTCATGTGACCTCCCAGAATCCTCCTCACCTCTCCGGTCAGGTCTGTGTTTTATTATTAGAGATAAGAGTGATGTCATGTGACCTCCCAGAATCCTCCTCACCTCTCCGGTCAGGTCTGTGTTTTATTAATAGAGATAAGAGTGATATCATGTGACCTCCCAGAATCCTCCTCACCTCTCCGGTCAGCAGGTAGATGATCTCCAGGGTGAAGTTTAGTATCTTCTCAGTCATGTGACTCCGGTCCTCCTCCATCCTCATTGGTCATGTGATCTATACAGGTTTTCTGTAGACTAATAATTGATAACAGAGAATGGTCTGGGCTGTACTGGTTGTACAATATTAGGATGGAGATGTATGGGGGATAATACACACACATGAAATAACTATAGGAATAAAGCCAAATGGTGGTTGTGGCCAAACTGTGCTTACAATGGGAGGGGCTTAAAAGGCCATGGTTAAATAAAAACCATGGCCTTTTATACTGTATACACAGCACACACAGTATATGCCACAGTAGTTGTAGCTACACTCTCAAGACTGCGTAATACAGAATACAACCAAGAAATCCCCCCTCCTGCCAGTAAAAATCATCCCCAAGGACGTAACATCATCTTTCACATTATACCAAAAAATTGGGATAACTCTACTGTATAGTTTTTTTTTTTTTTAATTCATTGAAGTGTATTTTTTCCTAAACAAAATTGCGTTTGAAAGACTGCTGCACAAATACAGTGAAATCTCGGATTGCGAGTAACGTGGTTAACGAGCATTTCGCAATACGAGCAATTATTTTTTTTAAATCCTGACTCAGTTTGCGAGCGTTGTCTCACAAAACGAGCAGGGTTCAAGCCTCTGCGGTATGCAGTACCACATTGGGCCAGAGAAGCGGGGGGGGCGCCGGTGACACTCGGAGCCTTTTGTAGCTATTCGGAAATACTCGGAAACGCTCCATTCCCGAGTGTTTCTGAGCCCTTCCGAGTGCAGCCGAGCAGTCTGCGAGTATTTCCGAGTCTCTCTGGCGCCCCCCCCACCTCTGGCCACATGCGGTATTCCATGTCATAGAAGTCAATGTGGAACTAATTAACTTCCTTTCCATTGACTTCTATGGGGAAACTCGCTTTGGTATGCGAGTGCTTTGGATTATAAGCATTCTCCTGGAACGGATTATGCTCGTAATCCAAGGTTCCACTGGACAAGTGTGACATAAAATATTGCAACAGTCGCCATTTTATTCACTAGGGTCTCTGCCAAAAAAAAAATATATATATACTGATTTTAATTTGTAAGCAATAAATGTCAGAAAAAGGTTTAGGTCTTTAAGTGGTTAAACTGCCCTTATTTGTAGACTGAAGTTCATCCTTTTGATCTCTAAAAGAACAGAAGGATACAATGTTTCTTTTTTTCTCTCTTTCTGAGAAATGTTGTTGATAAATATTTCCGGCTGCTTTTTTTTTTTTTTTTTGACAGCTGTGAGCAGAACTGCTCTACACTTGTTACAGGAATCATGGAAATGCCGGATTAAGATTGTGAGGGGGGGTTTGAATCGAGATTGTGATTTTTTAACGATTAATCGTGCAGCTCTAGTACAGACCCTCCAGTACAGAACCCCCTCCCAGCCTATCCCCTCATTATAGACCCCCCCAATACAGTTTTCCCACCCAACCTACCCCTCAGTACAGTCCCCCCAGTACATTCCCCCCTCCCAGCCCAGCCCCTTAATACAGGTTTCCAAGTACAGACCCGCCATTCCACCTATCCTATCAGTACACACACCTCGTAATACGGAAAGCCTCCAGTACAGACAGACCCCCCCCAGTAGAGTTCACCTCAGTACAGAATTCCAAGTACAGACCCACCCTCTTACCTATCCCCTCAGTACACAACCTCATAATACGGACAGCCTCCAGTACAGACAGACCCCCCCAACATAATTCCCCTCAGTACAGATTTCCAAGTACAGACCCGCACTCTTACCTATCCCCTCAGTACACAACCTCATAATACGGACAGCCTCCAGTACAGACAGACCCCCCCAACATAATTCCCCTCAGTACAGATTTCTAAGTACAGACCCGCCCTCTTACCTATCTCCTCAGTACAGACACCTCATAACATGGGCACTCTCCAGTAAAGACACCCCCTCTCTCCAGGTCTAACCCCTCAGTACAGACACCCCCTCCCAGCATAGTTCCACAGTACAGACACCCCCTCTCTCCAAGCCTATTACAATTAGATAAGCACCTGAACGACCACAACATACAGGGATATACAATGTAATATTGACATATAATCACACATAGCTTGGATGTGATGGACTTGTATATTTTTCAACCTCATCTACTATGTAACTATGTATAAGTTGAACCCCTCAGTACAGACACCTCATAATACAGATACCCTCCAGTACAGACACCCCCTCCCAGCCTATCCTCTCAGTACAGACGCCCCAGTACAGAACCCCCTCCCAGCCTACTTTAGTACAGACCCCCCAGCACAGTTTCCCCACCCAGCCTATCCCTGAAACCTCCTCTCTCCAGGTCTATTAAAACTATTAGATAAGCACCTGAATGGCCAAAACATACAGGGATATACAATGTAATACTGACATATAATCACACATAGGTTGGATTTGATGGACTTTTGTCTTTTTTCAACCTCACCTACTATGTAATACTATGTAACTATGTATAAGTCGAACCCCTCAGTACAGACACCTCATAATACAGATAGCCTCCAGTATAGACACCCCCTCCCCCCCTAGGCTATAGACCTCAGTATAGACTCCCCAGTACAGAACCCCCTCCCATCCTACTTCAGTACAGACCCCCCAGTACAGTTTCCCCACCCAGCCCATCCCTTCAGTATAGACCCTCAATACTGCCCCCCCCCCCCTCATAGCCTATCCCCTCAGTACAGATTTCCAAGTACAGACCCACCCTTTTACCTAATCCGTCAGTACAGACACCTCATAATATAGACACTCTCCAGTACAGACACCCCCCCCCCCTCCAAGTCTAGCCCCTCAGTACAGACACCCCCTCCCAGCATAATTCCTCAGTACAGACACCCCCCCCCCCTCAAGTCTAGCCCCTCAGTACGGACCTCCCTTAGTGCAGATCTCCGTGTTGATCAGTGACAGTTCAGAGTGAGGAATGTCCTGCGCTGGAGTGAGGAGGAGCCTCCTCTTGGATCTCAACTGCCACTTTCTGCCAGACAGATGCTGTGCTGCACTGCCTATAACGCAAGACCTACTGTCACTTCTGCCTGTCTTACTACAACACAAAGAGCGATATGGGCAACTGGCCAGCACCCCCAGAGTGCCGTTACCTGGTGCGAACTGCACTCCCCCCCCAGCAGTACGTCGTCCCTGCCGGCCAGATCATTTTCTGTGTAAAGCCTGTTTTGTGTTGAGCTTAGGGTTGCCACCTCATCCCTTTAAACCCGAACACATATGAATTACACGGGTTCTGCGGCTGATTAAGGTGGTAATTAAATTCACTCGGTGCCTTGTTTGCATTTAATTATCCTCAGAACCCATGTAATTCATATGTGTTCGGGTTTAAAGGGATGAGGTGGCCACTCTAGTTGAGCTGCTCATTTCTACCTAATTTTGAATCTCCCGGCAAAGAAAACCGAAGAAGAGTCCTTTTACATCCAAATAAACCTCCCATCCCCCGCCACTATTATAAGTCATATAATCCGTTAGTATAGACTGATGAGGGGAGAAGGTGATTGGTGGGAAAGGCGACACATCTCAAACGTGAAGAGAATGTTCCGGCCCAGTAAGTGGGGGAATGTTCTGAACCTGAAGGGGTTAATCTAGGTTTCCACACTATATATGTGAGTACCATCATCTGCTGGAGATAAAAGACGTCACAGTGACTATGGAGGAAGAGGACGAAACATGACGGGGGGGGGGGGGTTACTGGGTGAAAATATAAAATAAGATCTTATTACCTCCTCTACTGCCAAGTTCCAGCAATGTCTCCTCTCCACTTCCTCCCGACTCACCTCTCACCCGGAACTTCCTGTCTGTACCTGACATCACTTCCTGTTTGTGGGTATCATAGAGACTCTGTCTCTGTTTACAGGAGATCCCCATCTTGTGGAGCTCAGAGGAACTGCGGCCCCAAGAAACGTCTCGTAGTGTGAACGCGGCCTTAATCATGGAGACTGTCTGACACAGAAAGTCAGCAAAAACAGAAAAGAGGGAATGGAACATTGTATTGCCTCAGAGTTACACTAAACAATATCTTTATTCCCCCTAAAAAAAAAAATCTATACATATTCATTAGGTAATGGCCCTGCAATCTATTTTTCATGAAATCATTTACTGTTTTTTTCTGCCTCCTTGTCAGGGCTGGGCTCATCCACAGAGGCTTCTGGCTATTTAAACTGTCTGGTTCATTCCTTCCGTGCCTTCGCCTTGGTCAAACATATCTGGAGACTCTCTGCTGTGTTCCTGTTGAAGACTTGCCTGGCTGACGCCCCTTCTGGTTCCTGATCCTGTCTGCTGCCTCCGACTATGCTTATCTCTGGCTTCCTGATTCATAGCTCCCAACTGTCCCTGATTTGGAGCAATGTCCCTCTGTCCCTCATTCCTCCTCATTTGTCCCTCATTTTGGTCTGATCTATATAGTTGTATATAAAATGCACTTTTTATCCATCAAAAAGTGTTTTCCAGCACTAAACCTTTCGTCTGATTACTAAATTTCTGCATATGTAAATTCCAAAAGCCAATATAAAGGAATAGTAGTGGTAAAAAAAAAGCACTTGTGGGTTTAACAAATCTTGTTTTTTTGTACAATGTTAATTTAAGTGGGGAGGGGGGGGGGGGGTGGCAGGGGGTGTGTCCTATGCCTGCATATTTTTGTTGATAGGTGTCCCTCATTTCCATCTCAAAAAGTTGGGAGGTATGCTGATTTACTGGCTTGTTCTGACTACCCGCTTTGACAACTGTACCCTGGCTAATGTTTTGACTACATTTACTGATTTGTACCACTTTTACCATTATATCAAAAGGTGTGATTTTTACTGCATTTTCTGTCTCCATCTGATTCATGACAGTAGGCAAAGGCCATGAATTCAGAAGATGCAGGCAATCCACCTAGTGGTAATATTTTTTCCAGATTGAATGAGCAGGACCACCGCATGGATCAGTTTGCCATAGCATTACAGACGCTCCTGATTCGCACGGCTCACCTGGGTCCTCCCACTGTGGCTGTTCCAGTACAACCTGTGTTGCGGGCCGTCCCTGCTACTGCTCTGATCTCTGTGCAGGCACCCGCCTCGAATATTACCTCTATAAGAGGTATGTCTGGTTCCGCTCCGCTTCCCCAGCGATTTGGGGGCGATTCAGTTCAATGCAGAGGGTTTCTCAACCAGGTTGGGATATACTTTGAGATGCTGCCCCAGGCGTTCCCCACAGACAGAAGCAAAGTAGGCTTGATGATTTCTTTGCTTTCTGATAGAGCCTTGGCCTGAGCAAACCCTCTATGGGAGATGCAAAGACCCATTGTCCTGAGTTACCCTGAGTTTGTGGCATCCTTTAAAAGGGTATTTGACGTTACCTCGCGCTCCACTTCTGATGCCAAGAGCCTCATGTCCATCGAACAGAGTATGAGAACGGTTGCCGATTACGCCATTGAATTCCATAATCTGGCAGCAGAGGTAACTTGGAACAAACCCTCGTGCCTGTCTCATGGTCTCTCGGATAACATTAAAGATGAGATAGCAGCCCGAGACATACCTACAGATCTGGAGAAGTTGATCACGTTTTGCCATTCTCATTGACTCCAGACTCCTAGAGACCTTCCTTTAAGGAGCGCTTGCGGAAGCCTCCTGTACATTTGGCTGTGCAGTCCCATCCTTGCCTCCCTCACCTCCCATGCCTCTTGGTACCGAGTCCACCAGTGAAGTAGAACCCATGCAGTTGGGCTTCACACGTCTCTCTGAGGAGGAGAGTGCCTTTAGGAGGAGGGGGAGATTGTGCCTTTATTGTGGCCAGGCAGGTCACTTTTTGAAGCCTTGTCCTACCTGTCCGGGAAACGTATGCACCTGTAGGGGACAGACCTTAGGTGGCGTTGTTACATTCCAGTTATCCTGAATGATAAGCCTCTAGTTCTGGTTACCCTTTCTTGGTCTGAGTCGTCCATTGATACACAGGCTCTAATCAACTCTGGGCCTGCAGGCCCGTTCATAGATAGTGCCTTTGACTCGATTCCGTGCAGTGTCTAAGAGGAGAAGAAGTTGCCATGGGTGACTACAAATGGGAACAACCACCAGTTGTTGGTGGGGTACCTAGATAGGTGACGGGTTCTTCAGTAGGGAGGGGGTTTGGTGTTCCGACTCCCTTCCTAGCTGTCTGTCTCTGTTGTACACCTGGAGTGGAACAGCGTTACGGATATCCATGGCCTGGTCACCTGAGCATGAGGTCTGCTCTAAGTGCACAGCGGGACTTCATTCTTTTACTGGGAGTGAGGTAGAGGTATGCTGACTGATGGAGTAAGCATAGGCTTCACATGCTCCTCCTAATGCAACACATACATCTAAACAAGTGTGTAGCACAAGGGACATCATCTGGCGGGACTCTGCATATAACACTACACACCAGTGGCTCATTTCTAATTTGGGGGACTGCCTTAATGTTTGACTCTTCACATGACCTGGCCTTGTGCATGGGTAAGCACATCTTCAGGCAAGGTGTTACCCCTGTGCTAATATGAGTGGCCCCAGAAATCACCTGGTGTAGGTCAAAGAACCCACCTCGGGGGTAATCCTTTCATGTGACCCAGAACTTGGCGCCCAACAAGAAACAGGAAGCATGGAGGAAAGGTCTGTCATCATCACCCACCTACTTCCCCCCCACCTTACAGGATGAATATGTTTGTTAGGAACATAGCTACCCTCTCTTGCACCATTTCCGAGATGGACTATGGACCATGGGATGTGTAGTGTGCATAGAGCAGTGTACGTGACCACAACTAACACGCACTGCTCCTTCTAAAAAAAAAACTTAAGGAGAGGTTTGGGAGCTCACAGGAGCATGATACAAGTAATGTCAGGAACCATAAATCAGACGGAGACAGAAAATGCAGTAAAAAAAATCACACCTTTTAATATAATGGTAAAAATGGTACAAATCAGTAAACATAGTCAAAACATAGCCAGGGTGCGGTAGCCAAAGCAGTTAGTCAGAACAAGCCAGGAAATTTAGGAAGCCAGAGATCAGCATAGTCTGAGGCAGCAGACGGGATCAGGAACCAGAAGGGACATCAGCCAGGCAAGTCTTCAACAGGAACAGAGCAGAGAGTCTCCAGATATGTTTGACAAAGGTAAAGGGACAGAGGAAAATTGTTGTGGCAATGTGTCAGCCCTTACATTCCTAGTACCGGGTAAGAATGAGACTATGTAATTGAAATTTGACAGAAAAAGAGCCCATTGCGCCCCTCTGGGAGATAAGCGTTTTGCCTTAGACAAGAATGCGAGATTTTTGTGGTCAGTCAAAATGAAGACCGGCACATTTGACTGACTGACATTTGAGAAGATGCCTCCATTCTTTAAGACCTAAAATGATAGCTAACAATTCTCTGTCCCCAATCTCGGAATTGCATTCTGCAGGAGACAATTTTTTTGAAAAGTAGCCACAAGGATGCATAGCGCTCTCAGAGGTAGGACGTTGAGACAGAAGGGCGCCTACTCCAGTCTCAGATGCATCAACCTCAAGAATGAAGGGTAACATAGGATCAGGATGTGCCAGCACAGGAGCTGAAACAAAGTCAGCCTTGAGAGACTCAAAGGCTTTAGTGGAATCCGGAGATCAATTCTGTGGGTTATCGTCCTTTCTGGTCATATCAGTCAGGGGTTTGACCAGAGAAGAGAAGCTACAAATTAATTTCCGATAATAATTGATCAAGGCCACTGTGGAATTGCAGATAGTTCCCCCTACGGCCATGGTCAACAGAGCGCAGTCTCATGAGTCACATGGACAGGCTGTAGAGGTCTCTCATCAATAGCCTCAATGACAATTGGAGTGGCACATACCTCTACCTCACTCCCAGTAAAAGAATGAAGTCCCGCTGTGCACTTAGAGCAGACCTCATGCTCAGGTGACCAGGCCATAGATATCCGTAAAGCTGTTCCACTCCAGGTGACCAACCGAGACAGACAGCTAGGAAGGGAGTCGGAAAACCAAACCCCCTCACTACTGAAGAACCCGTCACCTATCTAGGTACCCCACCAACAACTGGTGGTTGTTCCCATTTGTAGTCACCCATGGCAACTTCTTCTCCTCTTGGACACTCAGGCTAACCTTGTGTTGCAGTGATGTTTCACAGACCCCAATGTGTTATTTCCACTCCCGGTTTGAAGAGACATCAGGACCCCACATGCATCCTTTGAGTAACTTCAGACCAGGCCTTGAGCAGTTAAAACAACTTTCAAGGAAAACAGGTATATAGGCGTTACAAACTTCCCACATAAAAGCTTCACCCGATGCTCAGACCTTGAGACTGCTGACACCTCCAACATACCAGAGTAAGGAAAGGGATGGTCGAAAAAGAAATGGAAAGTTAAAACAACTTATCTGAGCTCTTCATAGAAAATGTATAACATGCAGTAATGTCGTTTCCCTAACTAAACCTAAACGTGGCTGCCCCATGTTACCTGCATGGGCTAAGTCTCCCAGACAATAGTCTAAACTTAGCACTGCTCTAACAAAGAATTCCATATCCAGGTTTTTATCTAATAATTGGCGTTCCAAAACAGACCATAGGTCCCAGCAAGTCTTTAGTGTAGTTTCCCTAAATGTTCCCTGGAGCCCCCCCTCCCCAGGATCTCGACCTCTTTCTTTTTATAGAACACATGAGGGAGGCTGGACCCCAGCGAAAGGAAAAGGCAGCAAAACTTAAACTCTTTCCCCTGGGTTTCTGATAGACTTATAGGCGGGTCCCAGGCACAGAACAGTCCCTGCCTTCCACTTGCGCCAGGAGCCACCCAAAAGTACAGAGGCTCGTTGTTCAGGCATAACTCAGTCCACAGCCACCTAAACACTCTTATTTGCACTTGCACGTATGGTGTGCCTCAGACAAGAGGTTATTCACCATTATCACACTCTCACCATACTCCTGGTCCTCGCTGGTAATCGCGTCACTCTGACTAGGGATACTCACTGCACCGGATCTGATGACTTGAGCATGATTACAGAACAGGCTTCCAATTTCCCTATCCACCATCATCGCCTAGTCCAACCAGGTTTGCATACATGGGGTTTCCTCTTCACCAAGTGGGTACTTCATGAGATGCACTATCTAGCATAGCTTAACGGTACGCTATCTCCCTTCACGACAGCAAAGATACTAAGGTTCTGCTTCAGACACAAGAAGCAGCTATAGGCTCGGTCCAACTCCATTTTATTTGAACAAGTTTCTTCAAAAGTCCACTAGATCACGTCTCCTTCATTGTAGTCAACACTTCTCAGTTAAAGAGTCAACCAATATTTCTCTCTGAGATAGTGGTGTACATAAAGCCTTGCACACCACCGATTAAATGTTAGCTCTTCAATCAATACTTAAGCTACTTTTCCATTAAATGGGGTCTCTTACTTTTAGAATTTTCTCCCTCTCCCCAAAAATCACTCCCATATCCTAGTAGATAAAATAAAAGATAGGTATACACAATATTACCAAAAGTATTGTGATGCCTGCCTTTACACACACATGAACTTTAATGACATCCCAGTCTTAGTCCGCAGGGTTCAATATTGAGTTGGCCCACCCTTTGTAGCTATAACACCTTCAACTCTTCTGGGAAGGCTGTCCACAAGGTTTAGGAATGTTTGACCATTCTTCCAGAAGCACATTTGTGAGGTCAGGCGCTGATGTTGGGTGAGAAGGTCTGGCTTGTAGTCACCGCTCTAATTCATCCCAAAGGTGTTCTATCGGGTTGAGGTCAGGACTCTGTGCAGGCCAGTCAAGTTTCTCCACCCCAAACTCACTCATCCACATCTTTATGGACCTTGTTTGTGCACAGTCATGTTGGAACAGGAAGGGGCCATCCCCAAACTGTTCCCACAAAGTTGGGAGCATCAAATTGTCGAAAATGTCTTAGTATGCTGACACCTTAAGAGTTCCCTTGACTAGAACTAAGGGGCCAAACCCAACCGCTAAAAAACTTCCCCACATCATAAGCCCCCCTCCACCAAATGATTTGGACCAGTGCAGAAAAGCAATGTCCATAAAGACATGGATGAGCAAGTTTGAGGTGGAGAAACTTGACTGGCCTGACCTCAACCTGATACTCGAGCTACTTTTTCTGTTAAATGGTATCTTTTTCTTTTAGAATTTGCTCCCTCTCCCCATAGGTATCTCACAATATCACTCCCATTTAACACACCCTCCTATCCCCATAGATAAAATAAAAGTTAGGCATACATCGGTTAGGCCTAGAACAAAAAGAAAGAACATTTCATGATACAAATCTGAAGGCCAGCTTTTATCAGTCAATTTACAAAGAATATCATGATTTTAGGAACATAAAACTTTCATCTTTATTTGGTTTATATTAAATATAAAATGTGTTTTACATTTTTAATCAGGTAAATATGAAACGTTGAATATTTTCCACATTCAGCCAGTAGGTGGCTCTCTGCAAACAAATTTAAGCTGCCGGTGACCCACTGAAACGGCCAATCCCGTCATGCAGTCTGATCTCCCCTTTTCTTTACCCATAATAAGCAATATTTAGTCTCTAATATAAGTCTCTCTCATTGTGAGGTCTTCCTTCGAATCTTATTTCGGAATGTTATGGTCTCTAGTGTCTGGGACAGATGGATGTCTCCCGTTTCAAGATTAAAGACTCCTTGCTGTAGATGTTAAAGCTTTATTCAGAACATATAAAAAGGTCAAAGGAGCGCTCAGCCACATATTTTCTGAGGTGTATATCAAGGTTTGACCCAATCTCGTCCCGGCAGAAAACATATAAACATAGAAGAGTGGCGACAGAAAAAGTACCAAGTGGCCCATCGAGTCTGCCCCATTATATAGATCTATGTTTGTCCCAAGCATGTTTGAAGCCATTTACTGTTGACTGATTTGCTACCTCTGCTGGAAGTCTATTCCAAGCATCAACTACTCTTTCAGTAAAAGAATACTTTCTAAGATTAGTTTTGAACTTTCCTCCAGTTACTTTAAGGTCATGTCCCCGTGTTCTTGATCTTAGCTTCATATTGAGAATCCTCCTGAACCTTGTTCACCCCCTTCATGTATTTAAAGGTTTCAGTCATGCCTCCCCTTTCCCTGTACATATTAGGTTCCTGGAAATCTCTCCTGATATGTTTTATCCCCCAAACCTTTCACCATTGTTTATGTTCATCTCTGTACCTGTTCTGCCTTATCAATATCTTTTTGTAAGTGAGGTCTCCAGAACTGGACACAATATTCTAAATGAGGTCTAACTAAAGATCTATATAGAGGAATCAGAACCTCCTTCCTCCCGCTAGTGATCCCTCTAGTAATATAAAGATCTATATAAAGGAATCAGAACCTCCTTTCTCCCGCAAGTGATCCCTCAGGTAATATAAAGAGCTATGTAGAGGAATCAGGGCCTCTTTCTCCTGCTGGTGACCCCTCAGGTAATATAAAGATCAATATAGAGGAATCAGGACCTCCTTCCACCCGCTGGTGATCCCTCTAGTAATATAAAGATCTACATAGAGGAATCAGGGCCTCCTTCCTCCTGCTGGTGACACATCTAATGATATAAAGATCTATATTGAGGATTTAGGACCTCCTTCCTCCTGCTGGTGACCCCTCTAGTGATATAAAGATCTATATTGAGGATTTAGGACCTCCTTCCTCCTGCTGGTGATCCCTCTAGTGATATAAAGATCTATATAGAGGAATCAGGACCTCCTTCTTCCCGCTGGCGTGTAGCAAGTAATACAATCCAGAGGCAGAGGTCAGGGAAGGTGTTATATAATAGCATACATCAGGGTCAAGCAAAGGTTAGGGCAGGAGACAGCAGCCTAATCTAGAGACAGGATGGTCATGATAGGTGGCAGGAAGCAGCGTTACCCAGAGAAAGACTGAGGTTAGGGTAGGCAGCAGGTAGGACCGTAATTCAAAGAGCAGTAGTATATTTTAGAGAATAGAAGTCAGGATAGGCAGTAGCATAATCCACAGACAGGCAGAGGTCAGTTCATAAAGTAAAGAGTAGGCTACTCTAGGGACAGGAAGAGATCAGGATAGGTGACAGGCAGTAGCATAATCCAGAGCCAGGCAGGGGTCAGGGTTGCAGCAGTGTCAACTAGAGAAAGGAAAAGGTTAGGATAGGCATCAGACAGTGAGGCCAAGGCTGGCAGCAGTGTAAACTAGAAAAAGGAAGCGGTCAGGATAGGCAGCAGTGAGGCCAAGGCTGGCAGCAGACAGCAGTGTAAACTAGGGAAAGGTAAAAGGTCAGGATAGGCAGCAGACAGTGAGGCCAAGGCTGGCATCAGACAGCAGTGTAAACTAGAGAAAGGAAAAGGTTAGGATAGGCATCAGACAGTGAGGCCAAGGCTGGCAGCAGTGTAAACTAGAAAAAGGAAGCGGTCAGGATAGGCAGCAGTGAGGCCAAGGCTGGCAGCAGACAGCAGTGTAAACTAGGGAAAGGTAAAAGGTCAGGATAGGCAGCAGACAGTGAGGCCAAGGCTGGCAGCAGTATAAGCTAGAGAAAAGAAAAGTCGGTATAGGCAGCTGACAGCGAGGCCAAGGCTGGCTGCATTGTAAACTAGAGAAAGGAAGTGGCCAGGATAGGCAACAGGCAATAAGGCCAGGACTGGCAGTAGACAGTTGTAAGCTAGGCAGTAGCATAATCCAGAGCCAGGCAGGGGTCAGGGCTGGCAGCAGACAGTAGTCTAAAGTAAAGGAAAAGGTCAGGATAGGCAGCAGACAGTGAGGCCAGGGCAGATCAGAATAAGCAGCAGATAGTAACATAATCCACAGACAGGCAGAGATCGGGCTAGGCAGCAGACAGTGAGGCCAGGGTTTGCAGAAGACAGCAGTGTAAACTAGAGAAAGGAAAAGGTCAGTATAGGCAGCAGACAGCGAGGCCAGGAGACAGCAGTGTAAACTAGAGAAAGGAAAAGGTCAGGATGGGTAGCAGACAGTGACGCCAGGGCTGGCAGAAGACAGCAGTGTAAACTAGAGAAAGAAAAAGGTCACAATAGGCAGCAGACAGTAACGTAATCCACAGACAGGCAAAGATCAGGCTAGGTAGCAAACAGTAGCATAATTTAGCGATAGGCAGAGGTCTTGGCAGGTAGCAAACAGTTGTTTAGTCCAGAGAAAGGAAAAGGTCAGGATAGGCAGCAGACCGTGAGGCCAAGGCAGGTCAGGATAGGCAGTAGATAGTAACATAATCCACAGACAGGCAGAGATCAGGCTAGGCAGCAGACAGTGAGGCCAGGGCTGGCAGAAGACAGCTGTGTAAACTAGAGAAAGGAAAAGGTCAGGATGGGCAGCAGACAGTGAGGCCAGGACTGGCCAGGGGACAGCAGTGTAAACTAGAGCAAGGAAAAAGGTCAGACTAGGCAGCAGACAGTAACGTAATCCACAGACAGGCAAAGATCAGGCTAGGTAGCAAACAGTAGCATAATCTAGCGATAGGCAGAGGTCTTGGCAGGTAGCAAACAGTTGTTTAGTCCAGAAAAAGGAAAAGGTCAGGATAGGCAGCAGATCGTGAGGCCAAGGCAGGTCAGGATAGGCAGCAGATAGTAACATAATCCACAGACAGGCAGAGATCAGGCTAGGCAGCAGACAGTGAGGCCAGGGCTGGCAGAAGACAGCTGTGTAAACTAGAGAAAGGAAAAGGTCAGGATGGGCAGCAGACAGTGAGGCCAAGGCTGGCATCAGACAGCAGTGTAAACTAGAGAAAGGAAAAGGTCAGTATAGGCAGCAGACAGTGAGGCCAGGACTGGCCAGGAGACAGCAGTGTAAACTAGAGAAAGGAAGAGGTCAGTATAGGCAGCAGACAGCGAGGCCAGGACTGGCCAGGAGACAGCAGTGTAAACTAGAGAAAGGAAAAGGTCAGTATAGGCAGCAGACAGCGAGGCCAGGACTGGCCAGGGGACAGCAGTGTAAACTAGAGAAAGGAAAAGGTCAGGATGGGCAGCAGACAGTGAGGCCAGGGCTGGCAGAAGACAGCAGTGTAAACTAAAGAAAGGAAAAAGGTCAGAATAGGCAGCAGACAGTAACGTAATCCACAGACAGGCAAAGATCAGGCTAGGTAGCAAACAGTAGCATAATCTAGCGACAGGCAGAGGTCTTGGCAGGTAGCAAACAGTTGTTTATTCAAGAAAAAGGAAGAGGTCAAGATAGGCAGCAGCATAATCCAGAGACAGGCAGAAGCCACGGAAAGCAGCAGGCAGTAGCACAAATCAGAGACACGTAGAGGTCAGGACGGGTTGCAGAAAAATAAAGTAATCCACAGAAAGGCTAGCAAGGGTAAAAACTGAGGGTCAGGAAAATAGAGTGCGGTGCCAGTGTAGTTGGGCCCATCACATGCCCAGATCCCATCCTGAGGCACACTGGCCAATAAGGGCAAAGAAAGATGGAAGAGCCGAGCTGACCTGTCGGCAAGCACCAAGGAAGATCTCAAGCGGAGTGCCAGCAGTGGCCAGAGAGATCTGAGGGGCTGCTGCTGCTGCTGCCTGCGCCTTGCCTGTTGCCTAGCAACTGACACACAGTCCAGGGATTGGCCAGGAGATGAGCAGCAGGCTGCCTGGATACAGAAAGGGGGCAGCATAGGAACCAGAGACGCTCCTAGTACGGCGCTTCTTCCCGATGTAGGATCTCCGATGTACAGCAAGATATGGTTCCTACAGAAGACATTGCCTACACCTCAAGGGTTCTTTGGGTTCCCCGATGGTTTGGCAGGGTTTAGACTTCTGTGGGAAATATTTACAGTGCCCAAAGCAGGAACACGGCTTCTTATTTGTGCGAGAATGTGTTAGAACAGGGTTTCCTTGAAAAACCTTTCCCGCACTCAGTGCAGCGACACAACTTTTCCCCTGAGCGAGATCTTTTATGTGCAACCAAGGCCTGATTTCTGTGTATAACATCTCCCACACTCAGGTCAGGCATACAGCTTCCTGCCCACGTGCGACCTCTGATGTCTGGAAAGGCAGGACTTCTGCGAAAAACATTTCCCGCACTCGGGGCAGGAATACGGCTTCTCGCCCGTGTGCAATCTCTGATGTCTGGAAAGGCAGACCTTCTGTGAGAAACACTTCCCGCACTCGGGGCAGGTGAAGGGCTTCTCGCCCGTGTGAGATCTCTGATGTCTGGAAAGATGGGCCTTCTGCGAAAAACATTTCCCGCACAGAGGACACGAATACAACTTCTCGCCCGTGTGCAGTCTCTGGTGTTTGGAAAAGCTGGATTTCTGTGAGAAACATTTCCCGCACTCGGGACAGGAGTAAGGCTTTTCCCCCGTGTGAGACCTCTGATGTACAAGAAGGTCCGATTTCTGCGGATAACATTTCCCGCACTCGGGGCAGCCGTACGGCTTCTCGCCCGTGTGCAACCTCTGATGTCTGGAAAGATGGGCCTTCTGTGAAAAACACTTCCCGCACTCGGGGCAGGCATACGACTTATGGCCTGTGTGCAACAGCCGATGTTTGGAAAAACTGGATTTCTGCGAAAAACATTTCCCGCACTCGGGGCAGGAGTAAGGCTTTTCCCCAGTGTGAGCTCTTTGATGTACGAGGAGGTCCGATTTCCGTAAAAAACATTTCCCGCACTCAGAACAGGAATACGGCTTCTCACCTGTGTGTAAACTCTGATGTAATGCAAGATTGGACTTTAGTGGAAAACGTATTCCAACCTCAGGGCAGGAGTACACGTTCTCCTCCGTGTAAAATCTGTAATGCGAGACCAGTTCTGATTTATGAAGAAAACATTTGCCGCACTCAGAACAGGAATTAAGCTCCTCCCCCGTGTGAGACCTCTGATGTACTGAAAGACCTAATTCAGAGCTGAAACTTTCCCCACATTCAGGACAGGGAAATGTCTTCTCCTCCTGAATCCCGGCCCCATCCCTCACAGTACGAGGTTCCTCAGAGTCAGAGGGATTCCATGGTCTATCCACTCTGTGAAGTCCACCATCCATAGTGGAGCTCATTGTCTTTTCTCCTCCACAATCTCCTGTGATGTCCTCATCTTCCATTTTACAACCTGGAGATAAAGTGAGAAGATCCTTTGAGGGTTGATAACCAAGACAGTCAATAGAGGTTACTGATAATATTTAGCTATAAGTGTTTCTGGAAGAAGAGGAACCAACCTAAGAAAGGCTCAATCTGTGTTATCATATCTGTGCTACTGTGACTAGGAGTGACACACAACCTAATACTGCCAGCTGAACCCCAGGACGGGTATCAGTACAGGGAGGGGACCGTTCTCAACCTGTTATTGGCTGATATCACTCAGCTCCCGCCCTACTCTGGACCAATCAGTGTGTAGTAACAGAGCAGAGATAAGAGAAGAATATATTATGGGTCACCTGTGCTGATCTCTATAGAAGTGTCCTCCTCTATGAATGTCCTCGTCATTCCAGCCTCCTCCGTATATTGCTGATCATCCCTCACATACGTCTCTTCTACTTCATCCTCAACTTTCACGTTCATCAGATCTTCACCCTAAACCAAGAGAATGGAAGAAAATAACATCTGTAACATAGAAGTATTTATGATGTGAGATCACATAGAAAATATCATCTTGTAGAGTCCACACATCGTCTCCACATGTCAGAGTGTTCAATCACTTTATGTTCCTGACCCTCAACTCCACCTACCTGATGAAGGTGAGGGATGGTGTGACCTTCCTGTGTGGAATCCCGGGAATACAGAGGAGGGGGACATCTCTCTGGTGGGTTTCTGGTATTCGATGGCTCCATCATAACATCCTCATAGAGACCTGGGTGTCCTTCAGAAAGCTTCTTCATCATATCATACTCCTCATCCTCCCCTATATACTCTTCTTTAACTACAATATTATAATCCCTGGGGTTTTCACTCTGAATATATAATAAAATATGTATTATAAGAAACATGCTTGTATATAAATCATAACTACAAATAAGTGTTGATCATCTACCTGATATAGTTTTCTGTAGTTGTGACCTTCCGGTGTGGAATCCCGGGAATACAGAGGACGGGGACATCTCTTTGGTGGGTTCCCATTACTGGATCCATCTGTAGGAAACACACACACTGACTGAATACATTGTTTCTATGTGATTATCAGATGATGGGGGATCTAGGTGGACCCTCCGTACTCTCTCCTTTACAATAAAGTCTCCTCTTACCCGGTGATGTGAGGGGCGGCTGATTGTCCATCATGACGTCCTTGTAGAGATCCTTGTGTCCTTCTAAATACTCCCACTCCTCCATGGAGAAATAGACAGTGACATCCTGACACCTTATAGGAACCTGACACACACAATGATACAGTCACCATCCAGACACATCCCTTGTCTGTTACTGGATAATGTCCCAGAATTCCCAGAATCCTCCTCACCTCTCCTGTCAGCAGCTCCATCATCTTCTTGGTGACTTCTAGAATCTTCTCCATGTTGTGTCTCTCAGGTTTTAGGGAGTCACATGGAGGCACTGTGATGGTCATATGATCACCTGACTTCACCAGAGGAAATCTCTGTATTGGAGAACCAATAGGAATATCATGTTAGAATCCTAGAATCCTCCTCACCTCTCCGGTCAGGTCTGTGTTTTATTAATAGAGATAAGAGTGATGTCATGTGATCTCCCAGAATCCTCCTCACCTCTCCGGTCAGCAGGTAGATGATCTCCAGGGTGAGATTTAGTATCTTCTCAGTCATGTGACTCCGGTCCTCCTTCATCCTCATTGGTCATGTGATCTTTACAAGTTTCCTGTAGACCAATAATTGATAACAGAGAATGATCTGGACTGTGCTGGTTGTACAATATTAGGATGGGGATGATATGAGGGGTTTTATCATGGGAGAACAATCCCCATGGGATTGCACACAGAGAAATAAAGAAATAAAGCCAAATTGTGGATGTGGACAAATTATAGCAACAATGGGAGGGTCTTAAAGGGCTATGGGTATATAAAACACGAGCCTACTCTCTGTATACACAGCACATATACACAATATTGCCAAAAGTATTGGGACGCATGCCTTTACACACACACATGAACTTTAATAGCATTCCAGTCTTAGTCCGTGGGGTTCAATATTGAGTTGGTTCACCCTTTGCAACTATAACAGCTTCAACTCTTCAGACCCCCCCCCCCCCCCAGTACAGACCCCCTCATCTTAACCTCTTGGTACAGACCCTCCTCCCATCCTAACCTCTTGGTGCAGACCCCCATTACAGATCCCCCCAACCTAACCTCTTGGTACAGACCCCCCCCCCCCAAGTACCCAAGTACAGATCCTTCCGTTGGTGCAGACCCCAGAGTACAGATGCCCCCCAACCCCCAATCCTAACCTCTTGGTACAGACCCACCCCCCCCCAAGTACAGAACCTCTGCCATCCTAACCTCTTGATACAGCCCCTCCCATCCTAACCTCTTGGTACAGACCCCCAGTACAGACCCCCCCCCCATCCTAACCTCTTGGTACAGACCCCAAGTACAGGTCCGCCCATCCTAACCTCTTGGTGCAGACCCACCCCCCATTCTAACCTCTTGGTACAGACCCCCCCAAACCTAACCTCTTGGTACAGACCCCCCCCAAACCTAACCTCTTGGTACAGACCCCCCCCCCCCAAGTACAGACCCTTCCCCTATCCTAACCTCTTGGTGCAGACCCCCAAGTACGGATCCTCCCCAATCCTAACCTTTTGGTACAGACCCCCCCACCCCCAAGTACAGACCCTCCGCCATCCTAACCTCTTGATACAGCCCCTCCCATCCTAACCTCTTGGTACAGCCCCCCCATCCTAACCTCTTGGTACAGACCCCCCCAAACCTAACCTCTTGGTGCAGCCCCCCACCCTATCCTAACCTCTTGGTACAGACCCCCCCATCCTAACCTCTTGGTGCAGACCCCCCCCATCCTAACCTCTTGGTACAGACCCCCCCAAACCTAACCTCTTGGTTCCGACCCCCCCCTCTAAGTACCGACCCTTGCCCTATCCTAACCTCTTGGTTCAGACCCCCCCCAATCCAAACCTCTTGGTACAGACCCCCCTCCCCCAAGTACAGACCCTCCGCCATCCTAACCTTTTGATACAGCCCCCCCCATCCTAACCTCTTGGTGCAGACCTACCCCTCCTCCTAACCTCTTGGAAAAGTCCCCCCCCAAACCCAACCTCTCGGTGCAGACCCCCCACCCTATCCTAACCTCTTGGTACAGACCCCCCGATCTCTTCATTACAGACCCTCTCTGAGTAAAACTCTGCAATACAGACCCCCTTTTAGTGCAGCCATCCTCACTAATAAGCGGCGGTTCAGGGTGACCAGAGCCGAGGAGGAGCCTCCCCTTTCGATCTGAGCTGCCGCTGTCAAGAAAAAATAGAAGTGGCCCTGCAATGCCTATAATACTATCTCTACAGAGACTCTTCTGCCTGTCTGACAGCAACACAAACAACAAAAATGTCGGGCGGGTGAAATGCAGACCACAATCACCCACAACCCCATCTAAGTATGCCATTGTCTGCCGGATGAGAAATTCCATTTTATATGTAGAGTTGTTTTTGATTTGAGCCGTTCACTTTTACTTCGTTTTTAATCTCCCGGTAAAGAAAACCGAAGGAGATTCCCCTTAAGTCCAAATGAACCCCCCAAGAAAAGTGATATGATACGCTAGGCGGAAAAGGTGACACATCTCTAAAATGAAGAGAATGTTCCGCCCCGTAAGTGGGGAATGTTCTACCCCCGAAGAGGTTAATCTAGGTTTCCACACTATATATGTGTGTATCATCATCTGCTGGAGATAAAAGACGTCACAGTGACTATGGAGGAAGAGGACGGACATGACGGGGGATTACTGGGTGTAAATAGAAAATAAGATCTTATTACCTTCCCCTTCCAGCAATGTCTCCTCTCTACGTCCTCCCGACTCACCTCTCACCCGGAACTTACTATTTATACCTAAAATCACTTCCTGTCTTTACCTGACATCACTTCCTGTCTTCCATAGAGACTTCCTATCTCTATGGTATAAGAGAGATCACCACCTTGTAGAGCCCAGAGGAACTGCAGCCCCCGAGAAACGTCTCGTAGTGTGTATGTCACTCTAGTCTATATCCTTATAGATTGCTCCACCTCTTCTCCTTCCACTACCACTTTGCAGTAAATGCAACAATGGCCCTATCAGCAAAAGAAGGAGGTCCTGGTTAAACAACGCAAAAAAAAAATGCATGAGGAGCATTAACACTTATACAGCTATCCCTTGCTTACTATTCATAGTGCAGAAGTGGATCTTCCCAGCTCCCCCAACTTATTCTATGTTCTTGAGGGTAGTAAATGATAACCTGCTGTGAGAACACTTAGTGTATAAACATAAGGAATGGCCTAAAAAAATGTGGGAAGTTATGGAACAATCGGTTGGAGACTCCAGGGTTAGCTCCCCCTCAGTTGATCCTTGATAGGGTTCTAGACTAAAAAATACTGTATGTATCTAGCCCTAATATTCAAAAATGACCCCTCTTTTAAGTACTATACACCAATCAGCATCACTGGTCATAACATTATGACCACCA
Source organism: Lithobates clamitans (assembly GCA_037952925.1). NCBI lineage: Eukaryota > Metazoa > Chordata > Amphibia > Anura > Ranidae > Lithobates > Lithobates clamitans. The sequence continues at coordinate 1,933,570 of JBBGZY010000938.1, read as the reverse complement.
ACCATAAACCTTCAAGGCATGGACTCCTCTAGACCTCTGAAGGTATGCTGTGGTATCTGGCACCAAGCCGTCAGTAGCAGATCCTTTAAGTTCTGTAAGTTGTTAAGTGGGGCCTCTGTAGATCGGGTTTGTTTTTCCAGCACATCCCACAGATACTTTAATGGATTGAGGTCTGGAGAATTTGGAGGCCAAGTTAATATCTCAAACTCATTGTTGTGTTCCTCAAGCTATTTGTGAATTCATCAGACCAGGCCATCTTCTTCTAGTGCACCATGCTCCAGTTCTGATGCTCACATGCCCACTGTAGGCTCTTTTGGCTGTGGATATGGGTCAGCATGGACACCGTGACCGGTCTGCGCCTACACAGCTCTGTACACAACAAAACTGTGACGCTCTGTGTGTTCTGACAGCATTCTATTAGAACCAGCATTAACTTTTTCAGCAGTTTGAGTGCTAGTAACTCTTCTATTGGATCAGACTACACAGGCCAGTCTTCACTCCCCACCTCCATCAACAAACCTTCCCTCCCCCCATCCATCAATGAGCCTTCCCTTCCCACCTCCATCAATGAGCCCTCCCTCCCCACCTCCATCAATGAGCCTTCCCCCCCCTTAATTAACGAGTCTTCCCTCCCCACCTCTATCAATGAGCCTTCCGTCCCCACCTCCATCAATGAGCCTTCCTTCCCCACCTCCATTAATGGGCCTTCCCTCCTAATCTCCATCAATAAGCCTTCCCTCTTCACCTCCACTAATGAGCCTTCACTCCCCACACCCATCAATAATCTTTCCCTCCCCACCCCCATCAATGAGCCTTCCCTCCCTACCTCCATCAATGAGCCTTCCCTCCCCACCTCCATCAACGAGCCCCCCCCCTCATCTCCATCAATGAGCCTTTCTTCCCCACCTCCATAATAGAGCCTTCTATCCAAATCAATTGGCCTGCCCTCCTAATCCCCATCAATGAGCCCCCCGACCTCCATCAATAATCCTTTTCTCCCCACCTCCATCAATGAGCCTCCCCTCCTTCATCAATGAGCCTTCCCTCCCCACTTCTATTGATGAGCCTTATCTCCCCACCTCCATCAATGAGCCCTCCCTCCCCACCTCCATCAACGAACCTTCCCTCCCCACACCCATCAATGAACCTCCCCTCCTCACCTCTATCAATGAGCCCCCCTTCCCCACCTCCATCAATAAGCCTTCCCTCCCCACCTCCATCAATGAGTCTCCCCACTTCCATCAATGAGCCTTCCCTCCCCACACCCATCAATGAGCCTTCCCTCCCCACCTCCATCAATGAGCCTTCCCTCCCCACCTCCATCAATGAGTCTCCCCACTTCCATCAATGAGCCCTCCCTCCCCCACCTCCATCAAAGAGCCTTCCCTCCCCCACTGAGCCTTCCCTCCCATTCTACATCAGTGAGCCTTCTCCCCCACCTCCATCAATAAGCCTTCCCTCCCCACCTCCATCAATGAGTCTCCCCACTTCCATCAATGAGCCTTCCCATCCACCTCCATCAATGATCCTTACCTTCCCACCTCTATCAATGAGCCTTCACTCTCCACCTCCATCAATGAGCCTTCCCTCCCCCACCTCCATCAATGAGCCTTCCCTCCCCCACCTCCCCCACTGAGCCTTCCCTCCCATTCTACATCAGTGAGCCTTCTCCCTCACCTCCATCAATGAGCCTTCCCTCTCCACCTCCATCAATGAGCCTTCCCTCCCCCACCTCCATCAATGAGCCTTCCCTCCCCCACCTCCATCAATGAGCCTTCCCTCCCCCACCTCCATCAATGAGCCTTCCCCCCCCCCACCTCCATCAATGAGCCTTCCCTCTCCACCTCCATCAATGATCCTTCCCTTCCCACCTCCATCAATGAGCCTTCCCGCTCCACCTCCATCAATGAGCCTTCCCGCTCCACCTCCATCAATGAGCCTTCCCTCTCCACCTCCATCAATGAGCCTTCCCTCCCCACCTCCATCAATGAGCCTTCCCTCCCCACCTCCATCAATGAGCCTTCCCTCCCCACCTCCATCAATGAGCCTTCCCTCCCCACCTCCATCAATGAGCCTTTCCTCTCCACCTCCATCAATGAGCCTTCCCTCCCCCCCTCCATCAATAAGCCTTCCCTTCCCACCTCCATCAATGTGCCTTCCCTCCCCACCTCCATCAATGAGCCTTCCCTCTCCATTAATGGGCCTTCCCTCCCCCACCTCCGTCAGTGAGCCTTCCTTTCTCACCTCCATCAATGAGCCTTCCCTCCCCACCTCCATCAATGAGCCTTCCCTCCCCACCTCCATCAATGAGCCTTCCCTCCCACCTCCATCAATGAGCCTTCCCTCCCACCTCCATCAATGAGCCTTCCCTCCCACCTCCATCAATGAGCCTTCCCTCCCCACTTCCATCAATGAGCATTTCCCCCCCCCCACCTCCATCACAAGCCTTCCCTCCCCCACCTCCATCAATGAGCCTTCCCTCCCCCACCTCCATCAATGAGCCTTCCCTCCCCCACCTCCATCAATGAGCCTTTCCTCCCCCACCTCCATCAATATGCCTTCCCTCCCCACCTCCATCAATGAGCCTTCCCTCCCCACCTCCATCAATGAGCCTTCCCTCCCCACTTCCATCAATGAGCATTTCCCCCCCCCACCTCCATCACGAGCCTTCCCTCCCCCACCTCCATCACGAGCCTTCCCTCCCCAACCTCCATCATGAGCCTTCCCTCCCCCACCTCCATCAATGAGCCTTCCCTCCCCCACCTCCATCAATGAGCCTCCCCTCTCCATCTCCATCAATGACCCTTCCCTCTCAATCAATGAGCCTTCCCTCCCTACCTCTATCAATGAGCCTTCCTTTCACACCTCCATCAATAAGCCTTCCCTCCCCACCTCCATCAATGAGCCTTCCCTCCCCACCTCCATCAATGAGCCTTCCCTCCCCACCTCCATCAATGAGCCTTCCCTCTCCACCTCCATCAATGAGCCTTTCCTCCCCACCTCCATCAATAAGCCTTCCCTTCCCACCTCCATCAATGAGCCTTCCCTCCCCACCTCCATCAATGAGCCTTCCCTCCCCACCTCCATCAATGAGCCTTCCCTCCCCACCTCCATCAATGATCCTTCCCTCCCCCACCTCCGTCAGTGAGCCTTCTTTTCTCACCTCCATCAATGAGCCTTCCCTCCCCACCTCCATCAATGAGCCTTCCCTCCCCACCTCCATCAATGAGTCTCCCCACTTCCATCAATGAGCCTTCCTTCCCACCTCCATCAATGAGCCTTCCCTCCCCACCTCCATCAATGAGCCTTCCCTCCCCACCTCCATCAATGAGCCTTCCCTCCCCACCCCCATCAATGAGCCTTCCCTCCCCACCTCCATCAATGAGCCTTCCCTCCCCACCTCCATCACGAGCCTTCCCTCCCCCACCTCCATCACGAGCCTTCCCTCCCCCACCTCCATCAATGAGCCTTCCCTCCCACCTCCATCAATGAGCCTTCCCTCCCCACCTCCATCAATGAGCATTTCCCCTCCCACCTCCATCACGAGCCTTCCCTTCCCTCAATAAGCCTTCCCTCCCCCACCTCCATCAATGAGCCTTCCCTCCCCACCTCATCAATGAGCCTTCCCTCCCCACTTCCATCAATGAGCATTTCCCCCCCCCACCTCCATCACGAGCCTTCCCTCCCCAACCTTCATCACGAGCCTTCCCTCCCCCACCTCCATCAATGAGCCTCCCCTCCCCCACCTCCATCAATGAGCCTCCCCTCTCCATCTCCATCAATGAGCCTTCCCTCTCCATCAATGAGCCTTCCCTCCCCACCTCTATCAATGAGCTTTCCCTCCCATTCAACATCAGCGAGCCTTCACCCCCACCTCCATCAGTGAGCCTTCCCTCCCCACCTCCATCGATGAGCCTTCCCCCCACCTCCATCAATGAGCATTTCCCCCCCACCTCCATCACGAGCCTTCCCTCCCCAACCTCCATCACAAGCCTTCCCTCCCCAACCTCCATCACAAGCCTTCCCTCCCCCATCTCCATCAATGAGCCTCCCCTCTCCATCTCCATCAATGAGCCTCCCCTCCCCACCTCTATCAATGAGCTTTCCCTCTCATTCAACATCAGCGAGCCTTCACCCCACCTCCATCAGTGAGCCTTCCCTCCCCACCTCCATCAATGAGCCTTCCCTCCCCACCTCCAGCACGAGCCTTCCCTCCCCACCTCCAGCACGAGCCTTCCCTCCCCACCTCCATCAATGAGCCTTCCCTCCCCACCTCCAGCACGAGCCTTCCCTCCCCACCTCCATCAATGAGCCTTCCCTCCCCACCTCCATCAATGAGCCTTCCCTCCCCACCTCCATCAATGAGCCTTCCCTCCCCACCTCCATCAATGAGCCTTCCCTCCCCACCTCCATCAATGAGCCTTCCCTCCCCACCTCCAGCACGAGCCTTCCCTCCCCACCTCCAGCACGAGCCTTCCCTCCCCACCTCCATCAATGAGCCTTCCCTCCCCACCTCCAGCACGAGCCTTCCCTCCCCACCTCCATCAATGAGCCTTCCCTCCCCACCTCCATCAATGAGCCTTCCCTCCCCACCTCCATCAATGAGCCTTCCCTCCCCACCTCCATCAATGAGCCTTCCCTCCCCACCTCCATCAATGAGCCTTCCCTCCCCACCTCCAGCACGAGCCTTCCCTCCCCACCTCCAGCACGAGCCTTCCCTCCCCACCTCCATCAATGAGCCTTCCCTCCCCACCTCCAGCACGAGCCTTCCCTCCCCACCTCCATCAATGAGCCTTCCCTCCCCACCTCCATCAATGAGCCTTCCCTCCCCACCTCCATCAATGAGCCTTCCCTCCCCACCTCCATCAATGAGCCTTCCCTCCCCACCTCCATCAATGAGCCTTCCCTCCCCACCTCCAGCACGAGCCTTCCCTCCCCACCTCCAGCACGAGCCTTCCCTCCCCACCTCCATCAATGAGCCTTCCCTCCCCACCTCCAGCACAAGCCTTCCCTCCCCACCTCCATCAATGAGCCTTCCCTCCCCACCTCCATCAATGAGCCTTCCCTCCCCACCTCCATCAATGAGCCTTCCCTCCCCACCTCCATCAATGAGCCTTCCCTCCCCACCTCCATCAATGAGCCTTCCCTCCCCACCTCCAGCACGAGCCTTCCCTCCCCACCTCCAGCACGAGCCTTCCCTCCCCACCTCCATCAATGAGCCTTCCCTCCCCACCTCCAGCACGAGCCTTCCCTCCCCACCTCCATCAATGAGCCTTCCCTCCCCACCTCCATCAATGAGCCTTCCCTCCCCACCTCCATCAATGAGCCTTCCCTCCCCACCTCCATCAATGAGCCTTCCCTCCCCACCTCCATCAATGAGCCTTCCCTCCCCACCTCCAGCACGAGCCTTCCCTCCCCACCTCCATCAATGAGCCTTGGCTGCCCGTGACCCTGTCACCCGTTGGCTGGTTTTCCTTCCTTGGGCCACTTTTGGTCAGTCCTGACCACTGCAGACCGGGAACATCCCACAAGCACTGCAGTTCTGGAGTTGCTCTGACCCAGTCGTCTAGACATTACGAATCGGACCTTATCAAAGTCCCTCAAATTGTTGGTCTCACTGAGACTAGTGCCCCATCTTTGGTGTGAGTGGGAGAAACCCCCCCCCCCCCCCCATTGTTGGTATAACTGGGAAGAATAGTGCCCCATTGTTGGTGTCATTGTTGGTTTCAGTGGGAGGAATAGTGCCCCATTGTTGGTGTCAGTGGGAGTAATAGTGCCCCGTTGTTGGTGTCAGTGGGAGTAATAGTGCCCCGTTGTTGGTGTCAGTGGGTGGAATTATGCCCCGTTGTTGGTGTGCCCCAAGGGCCGGATAAAGGCAAGCAAAGGGCCGCATCCAGCCACCGGGCCGCAGTTTGGAGACCACTAGAATAAAGCATACAGCAACTCTCCATATGAAAGTATTTTATTAAAAACATGATCCAGGGCACCTTATCTTGTGCCCTGAGGGTGTTCACAGGAATTCATACACTTAGTGCAGTACTACGTCTTTTCCCCTGAGTGTGATGCTTTATGCATAACAAGTCCTGATTTCCGAGTATAACATTTCCCGCACTCAGAGCAGGCATGTGGCTTCTCGCCCGTGTGCGATCTCTGATGACTGGAAAGACAGGACATGTCCGAAAAACATTTCCCGCACTCAGGACAGGAATACGGCTTCTCCCCCGTGTGAGACCTCAGATGTTTAGCAAGATCCGATTTACTTAGAAAACATTTCCCGCACTCAGTGCAGTAATACGGCTTATCCCCCGAGTGAGATCTCCTATGTGCAACAAGGTCCGATTTCTGCGTAAAACATTTCCCGCACTCGGGGCAGGAGTACGGCTTCTGGCCCGTGTGAAAACTCTGATGTCTGGAAAAAGCGGACCTCTGTGCAAAACATTTCCCGCACTCGGGGCAGACATACGGCTTCTCGCCCGTGTGGGATCTCTGATGTATGGAAAGAACGAACTTCTTTGAGAAACATTTTCCACACTCTGGACAGGAGTAAGGCTTCTCCCCGGTGTGGGATCTTTGATGAACAACAAGGTCGAATTTCCGCTGATAACATTTCCCGCACTCAGAACAGCAAAACGGTTTTTCGCCCGTATGTAATCTGTAATGTGTGACCAGTTTTGATTGATGAAGAAAACATCTCCCGCACTCAGAACAGGAATAAAGCTTTTCACCCGTGTGATATCTCTGATGTACAGAAAGACTTAATTCAGAGCTAAAACTTTCCCCACATACAGGACAGAAAAATGTCTTCTTCCTCGGAATCCTGGCCCCATCCCTCACAGTACGAGGTTGCTCAGAGTCAGAGGGATTCCATGGTCTATCCACACTGTGAAGTCCACCATCCATAGTGGAGCTCATTGTCTTTTCTCCTCCACAATCTCCTGTGATGTCCTCATCTTCCATTTTACAACCTGGAGATAAAGTGAGAAGATCCTTTGAGGGTTTCTCCATGGCGTGTCCTGGAAAAATATAAAAACATCATCAATAGATATGAGAGGGTTAGTTCACTTCCATCAAGATTCCATCTGGATCAGGTAGATATGAGTGAGGAGATGTTCTCTGTGGAGGTCCCAACCAGATGGGACTCTCCCCCCTCTTCAGTCAAAGGGGCTTTGGTCCTCCTCCCAGATCACTTCTACATTTACACAGCCTTGTCAGAAGAGCAGGAACCAATGGGGGCTGGGAGGTCCATGCTCTTTACACAACCACAAGTCTAGACACTGGGTCATGTGATCTCTGGACCTCCTCCGAGAGAAGACGTTGGCTGATACCACCCAGCTTCCGCCCAATCAGTGTGCAGTAACAGAGCAGAGATAAGAGAAGAATATATTATGGGTCACCTGTGCTGATCTCTGTAGGAGTGTCCTCCTCTATGAATGTCCTCGTCATTCCAGCCTCCTCCGTATATTGCTGATCATCCCTCACATACGTCTCTTCTACTTCACCCTCAACTTTTATGTTCATCAGATCTTCACCCTAAACCAATAGAATGGCAGAAAATAACATCTGTAACATAGAAGTATTTATGATGTGAGATCACATAGAAAATATCATCTTGTAGAGTCCAAACATCATCTCCATATGTCAGAGTGTTCAATCACTTTATGTTCCCGACCCTCAACTCCACCTACCTGATGATGGTGAGGGATGGTGTGACCTTCCTGTGTGGAATCCCAGGAATACAGAGGACGGGGACATCTCTCTGGTGGGTTCCTGTAATTAGGTGGTTCCATCATGATATCCTTACAGAGATCTTTATGTCTTTCAAAAAGCTCCTTCACCACACCATACTCCTCATCCTCCACTTTATACTCTTCTTTAGAAATATTATAGACCCCAAGGTTTTCACTCTAAATATATATTAAGACGTTTATTGTAACAAACAAGCATGTGTATAAATAAGAAATACCAATAATAGTTATTTATTTACCTGATCATGGTGTGCGTAGTTATGATCTCCCTGTGTGGAATCCCGGGAATACAGAGGACAGGGACATCTCTCTGGTGGGTTCTCATTACTGGATCCATCTGTAGGAAACACACACACTGACTGAATACATTGTTTCTATTTGTTTATCAGATGATGGGGGATCTAGGTGGACCCTCCGTACTGCTCTCTTCTTTACAATAAAGTCCCCTCTTACCCGGTGATGTGAGGGGCGGCTGATTGTCCATCATGACGTCCTTGTAGAGATCCTTGTGTCCTTCTAAATACTCCCACTCCTCCATGGAGAAATAGACAGTGACATCCTGACACCTTATAGGAACCTGACACACACAATGATACAGTCACCATCCAGACACATCCCTTGTCTGTTACTGGATAATGTCCCAGAATTCCCAGAATCCTCCTCACCTCTCCTGTCAGCAGCTCCATCATCTTCTTGGTGACTTCTAGAATCTTCTCCATGTTGTGTCTCTCAGGTTTTAGGGAGTCACATGGAGGCACTGTGATGGTCATATGATCACCTGACTTCACAAGAGGAAATCTCTGTATTGGAGAACCAATAGGAATATCATGTTAGAATCCCAGAATCCTCCTCACCTCTCCGGTCAGGTCTGTGTTTTATTAATAGAGATAAGAGTGATGTCATGTGACCTCCCAGAATCCTCCTCACCTCTCCGGTCAGGTCTGTGTTTTATTAATAGAGATAAGAGTGATGTCATGTGACCTCCCAGAATCCTCCTCACCTCTCCAGTCAGGTCTGTGTTTTATTAATAGAGATAAGGGTGATGTCATGTGACCTCCCAGAATCCTCCTCACCTCTCCGGTCAGCAGGTAGATGATCTCCAGGGTGAGGTTTAGTATCTTCTCAGTCATGTGACTCCACTCTTCCTCCATCCTCATTGGTCATGTGATCTATGCCAGTTCCCTGTAGACCAATAATTGATAAGAGAGGATTATGTGGACTGTACTGGTTGTACAATATATGCCCCTCCTGCCAGTACAAACCCCCCAGCCCATGTTCCCTACAGTACAAATCTCACCAACAGCTCCATTATCTCTCTTAGTACAGTCCCTCTCCCACAGCCCTGTATTCCCCCTTCCAGCCTAACCCTTCAGTACAGACCCTGTTCCCTGCCTATGGCCTCAGTTCAGACCTCTTCCCAGCCTCCCATCTCAGTACAGGCCCCTCCTTCCTCTGTAAACCCCTTACTACAGACCTCCACCACCAGTACAGTCCTCCCCGGTACAGACCTCCACCAATACATCTCCTCCATAGACTAACCCTACAGACCCCCCAGTACAGAAAGTCCTCCTCCCAGCTTAACCCTTCAGTACAGACTTTCTGCTCCCAGAACAACTTTTTAGTACAGAGCCCTCCTCCCATACTAATCCCTTGGTACAAACCCCTTAGAGTACCGTCTCCCCTTCCAGTGTAACCCCCTCAACGCCCCCCCCCCCACTTTTCCCCCCAGTACAGACTCCCCCTTCCCTCTCCCCTTCCAGTGAAACCCCCTCAACCCCCCCCCCCCCACCACCTATCCCCCCAGTACAGACTCCCCCTTCCCTCTAACCTCTCAATACAGACCTTTCCCATTTCACCCCCCCCCCCAACCTATCCCCTCTGTACAGATACCCCCTTTCCAGCCTAACCCCCCGGTACAAACCTTTTCTATTACATTCTCCCATCCCAACCTATTCCTTCAGTACAGACCTCCCATCTCCATCCAAACCCCTTACTCCCATCCTAAGCATTCAGTACAGACCCCCTATTTCCATCCCAACCTAAGCATTCAGTACAGACCCCCTATTTCCATCCCAACCTAAGCCTTCAGTACAGACACCCTATTTCCATCCAAACCCCTTAGTACAGACCCCCCCTCTTATCCTAACCCTTCAGTACAGACCCCCACATTTCCCTCATAACCCCTCAGTAGTACAGACCCTTCCTATTACATTATTCCCTCCTAGCCTATACTCTCAGTACAGACTCCCCGTTTCCATCCTAACCCCTCAGTACAAACTCCCCCATTTCCATCCTAACCTCTCAGTACAGACTCCCCCATTTCCATCCTAACCTCTCACTGCAGACCCCCATCCCATCATAACCCTTCAGTACAAACCCCCCATTTTCACTCTAACCCCCTCAGTACAGACCCCCTCCCATCTTAACCCCTCAGTACAGACCCCCCTCTCAGCCTAACCCCTCAGTACAGACTCCCCCATTTCCATGCTTACCCCTCAGTACAGACTCCCCCATTTCCATCCTTACCCCTCAGTACAGACTCCCCCATTTCCATCCTAACCTCCCAGTACAGACTCCCCCATTTCCATCCTAACCCCTCAGTACAGACTCCCCAATTTCCATCCTAACCTCTCAGTACAGACTCCCCAATTTCCATCCTAACCTCTCAGTACAGACTCCCCCATTTCCATCCTAACCCCTCAGTACAGACTCCCCCATTTCCATCCTAACCCCTCAGTACAGACTCCCCCATTTCCATCCTAACCTCTCAGTACAGACTCCCCAATTTCCATCCTAACCTCTCAGTACAGACTCCCCAATTTCCATCCGAACCTCTCACTACAGACTCCCCCACTCTCATCCTAACCCCTAAGTACAGACTCCCCCATTTCCATCCTAACCTCTCAGTACAGACTCCCCCATTTCCATCCTAACCTCTCAGTACAGACTCCCCCATTTCAATCCTAACCCCTCAGTACAGACTCCCCCATTTCCATCCTAACCCCTCAGTACAGACTCCCCCATTTCCATCCTAACCCCTCAGTACAGACTCCCCCATTTCCATCCTAACCCCTCAGTACAGACTCCCCCATTTCCATCCTAACCTCTCAGTACAGACTCCCCCATTTCCATCCTAACCCCTCACTACAGACTCCCCCATTTCCATCCTAACCCCTCAGTACAGACTCCCCCATTTCCATCCTAACCCCTCAGTACAGACTCCCCCATTTCCATCCTAACCTCTCAGTACAGACTCCCCCATTTCCATCCTAACCCCTCAGTACAGACTCCCCCATTTCCATCCTAACCCCTCAGTACAGACTCCCCCATTTCCATCCTAACCCCTCAGAACAGACTCCCCCATTTCCATCCCAACCTCCCAGTACAGACTCCCCCATTTCCATCCTAACCCCTCAGTACAGACTCCCCCATTTCCATCCTAACCCCTCAGTACAGACTCCCCCATTTCCATCCTAACCCCTCAGTACAGACTCCCCCATTTCCATCCTAACCTCTCAGAACAGACTCCCCCATTTCAATCCTAACCCCTCAGAACAGACTCCCCCATTTCCATCCCAACCTCCCAGTACAGACTCCCCCATTTCCATCCTAACCCCTCAGTACAGACTCCCCCATTTCCATCCTAACCCCTCAGAACAGACTCCCCCATTTCCATCCCAACCTCCCAGTACAGACTCCCCCATTTCCATCCTAACCTCCCAGTACAGACTCCCCCATTTCCATCCTAACCTCCCAGTACAGACTCCCCCATTTCCATCCTAACCCCTCAGTACAGACTCCCCCATTTCCATCCTAACCCCTCAGTACAGACTCCCCCATTTCCATCCTAACCTCTCAGTACAGACTCCCCCATTTCCATCCTAACCCCTCAGTACAGACTCCCCCATTTCCATCCTAACCCCTCAGTACAGACTCCCCCATTTCCATCCTAACCTCTCAGTACAGACTCCCCCATTTCCATCCTAACCCCTCAGTACAGACTCCCCCATTTCCATCCTAACCTCTCAGTACAGACTCCCCCATTTCCATCCTAACCTCTTAGTACAGACTCCCCCATTTCCATCCCATCCCCTCAGTACAGACTCCCCCATTTCCATCCTAACCTCTCAGTACAGACTCCCCCATTTCCATCCTAACCCCTCAGTACAGACTCCCCCATTTCCATCCTAACCCCTCAGTACAGACTCCCCCATTTCCATCCTAACCTCTCAGTACAGACTCCCCCATTTCCATCCTAACCCCTCAGTACAGACTCCCCCATTTCCATCCTAACCTCTCAGTACAGACTCCCCCATTTCCATCCTAACCTCTCAGTACAGACTCCCCCATTTCCATCCTAACCTCTTAGTACAGACTCCCCCATTTCCATCCCATCCCCTCAGTACAGACTCCCCCATTTCCATCCTAACCTCTCAGTACAGACTACCCCATTTCCATCCTAACCTCTCAGTACAGACTCCAATTCCATCCTAACCCCTCAGTACAGACTCCCCCAATTCCATCCTAACCCCTCAGTACAGACTCCCCCATTTCCATCCTAACCCCTCAGTACAGACTCCCCCATTTCCATCCTAACCCCTCAGTACAGACTCCCCCATTTCCATCCTAACCTCTCAGTACAGACTCCCCCATTTCCATCCTAACCCCTCAGTACAGACTCCCCCATTTCCATCCAAACCCCTCAGTACAGACTCCCCCATTTCCATCCTAACCTCTCAGTACAGACTCCCCCATTTCCATCCTAACCTCTCAGTACAGACTCCCCCATTTCCATCCTAACCCCTCAGTACAGACTCCCCCATTTCCATCCTAACCTCTCAGTACAGACTCCCCCATTTCCATCCTAACCTCCCAGTACAGACTCCCCCATTTCCATCCTAACCTCCCAGTACAGACTCCCCCATTTCCATCCTAACCCCTCAGTACAGACTCCCCCATTTCCATCCTAACCCCTCAGTACAGACTCCCCCATTTCCATCCTAACCTCTCAGTACAGACTCCCCCATTTCCATCCTAACCCCTCAGTACAGACTCCCCCATTTCCATCCTAACCCCTCAGTACAGACTCCCCCATTTCCATCCTAACCTCTCAGTACAGACTCCCCCATTTCCATCCTAATCCCTCAGTACAGACTCCCCCATTTCCATCCTAATCCCTCAGTACAGACTCCCCCATTTCCATCCTAACCCCTCAGTACAGACTCCCCCATTTCCATCCTAACCCCTCAGTACAGACTCCCCCATTTCCATCCAAACCCCTCAGTACAGACTCCCCCATTTCCATCCTAACCTCTCAGTACAGACTCCCCCATTTCCATCCTAACCTCTCAGTACAGACTCCCCCATTTCCATCCTAACCCCTCAGTACAGACTCCCCCATTTCCATCCTAACCCCTCAGTACAGACTCCCCCATTTCCATCCTAACCCCTCAGTACAGACTCCCCCATTTCCATCCTAACCTCTCAGTACAGACTCCCCCATTTCCATCCTAACCCCTCAGTACAGACTCCCCCATTTCCATCCTAACCCCTCAGTACAGACTCCCCCATTTCCATCCTAACCTCTCAGTACAGACTCCCCCATTTCCATCCTAACCTCTCAGTACAGACTCCCCCATTTCCATCCTAACCCCTCAGTACAGACTCCCCCATTTCCATCCTAACCTCTCAGTACAGACTCCCCCATTTCCATCCTAACCCCTCAGTACAGACTCCCCCATTTCCATCCTAACCTCTCAGTACAGACTCCCCCATTTCCATCCTAACCCCTCAGTACAGACTCCCCCATTTCCATCCTAACCTCTCAGTACAGACTCCCCCATTTCCATCCTAACCTCTCAGTACAGACTCCCCCATTTCCATCCTAACCCCTCAGTACAGACTCCCCCATTTCCATCCTAACCCCTCAGTACAGACTCCCCCATTTCCATCCTAACCTCTCAGTACAGACTCCCCCATTTCCATCCTAACCCCTCAGTACAGACTCCCCCATTTCCATCCTAACCTCTCAGTACAGACTCCCCCATTTCCATCCTAACCTCTCAGTACAGACTCCCCCATTTCCATCCTAACCCCTCAGTACAGACTCCCCCATTTCCATCCTAACCCCTCAGTACAGACTCCCCCATTTCCATCCTAACCCTTCAGTACAGACTCCCCCATTTCCATTATAACCCCTCAGTACAGACTCCCCCATTTCCATCCTAACCCCTCAGTACAGACTCCCCCATTTCCATCCTAACCCCTCAGTACAGACTCCCCCATTTCCATCCTAACCTCTCAGTACAGACTCCCCCATTTCCATCCTAACCCCTCAGTACAGACTCCCCCATTTCCATCCTAACCTCTCAGTACAGACTCCCCCATTTCCATCCTAACCCCTCAGTACAGACTCCCCCATTTCCATCCTAACCTCTCAGTACAGACTCCCCCATTTCCATCCTAACCCCTCAGTACAGACTCCCCCATTTCCATCCTAACCTCTCAGTACAGACTCCCCCATTTCCATCCTAACCTCTCAGTACAGACTCCCCCATTTCCATCCTAACCCCTCAGTACAGACTCCCCCATTTCCATCCTAACCCCTCAGTACAGACTCCCCCATTTCCATCCTAACCTCTCAGTACAGACTCCCCCATTTCCATCCTAACCCCTCAGTACAGACTCCCCCATTTCCATCCTAACCTCTCAGTACAGACTCCCCCATTTCCATCCTAACCTCTCAGTACAGACTCCCCCATTTCCATCCTAACCCCTCAGTACAGACTCCCCCATTTCCATCCTAACCCCTCAGTACAGACTCCCCCATTTCCATCCTAACCCTTCAGTACAGACTCCCCCATTTCCATTATAACCCCTCAGTACAGACTCCCCCATTTCCATCCTAACCCCTCAGTACAGACTCCCCCATTTCCATCCTAACCCCTCAGTACAGACTCCCCCATTTCCATCCTAACCTCTCAGTACAGACTCCCCCATTTCCATCCTAACCCCTCAGTACAGACTCCCCAATTTCCATCCTAACCTCTCAGTACAGACTCCCCCATTTCCATCCTAACCCCTCAGTACAGACACATTATATATAGTTCCACACTATATATGTGTGTATCATCATCTGCTGGAGATAAAAGACGTCACAGTGACTATAGAGAAAGAGGACGGACATGACGGGTGTTAATAGAAAAAAATATCTTATTACCTCCTCTGCTGCCAGTTCCAGCAATGTCTTCTCTCTACTTCCTCCTGACTCACCTCTCACCCAGAACTTCCTGTCTGGATCTGACATCACTTCCTGTCTTCCATAGAGACTTCCTGTCTGGGTAGACATGAGATCCCCACCTTGTGGAGCTCAGAGGAACTGCAGCCCTGAGAAATGTCTCGTAGTGTGAACAAGGTGATTCATCAAATTAGGTGACCCGTTAGATTTTGTAACGGAAGTGACGTTCCGTCGCCATCATCTTGCTACACCCCGCACTCATCCACAGTAAGGATACAGTGAGAAGGCTGCGAGCGGACACCTTGTTACACCCACCGCAGTTTTGCATTTCACACTTATTTTTAACAGTACTTCAGGCCTTCGTGGGTGGGATGGTCTGGGCTGTTGGTCAGGGTTGTAACGAAAAGCCTGTGGTGAATGTGCCCCTGAAGTGGCAGTTCAGGGGTGGCAGACAATCACTGTGTGTGAGGGTCACATTGATTTATGGCACCATGGTCACTTCATCATACACACTTTTTTTTTACACCTGCCTCTAGGGCCGAGCCTTTTGGCTAGGACCAGGGGAAATTTTTATTCCTGGCCGAAGGGCCTGGCCATTGAATTGCACAATGGTCACTGTTTCACTTCTCCCACTTCCTTCTCTCCACGTTCCTATTTATTTTACCCCATTGTTTGTCACTTTTTTGTTTGATGTGTTACACGTTTGTCACTTTTTGATGAGTAGGGTGTGGGTCCTCGGGCCTACCTTGAAAGTCTTGGGGTGGGGGTGGACATGGCCTTCTGGCTTAGTTCACCCTCCATCATGGGATCTCCCTTCGGGGGAGCCCAACCGAGTACTTGGGAGGGTCTGTTTCGGCAGACCCTCCTGAGAAAGGGGTCCATTTGGTTTCGGCCAGATGGACCCAGTGAAGTACCTCAGTCCCCGTCTGGAGCCTAACACCCCGGGGGATCAGGGTAAGGTCCTTCCCTAGTGGAGGAGAGTGTAACACCTGTTGCACGTTTTGTGTCACTCTTCATGTGTGTGCACTTTTTTTGGCACCGGGTGGAGTTTTTGCATATGTTTCACACGCCACTGACTTTTTAAAAAAACATGGATTTTTAACAGTAAACTGAGCTCATACAAGAAGTCCCCGAGTTATGAACACAATAGGGACTGTAGGTTTGTTGGTAAGTCGAAGTTGTTCATAAGTCGCAACACTGCATTTGTAAGTAACTTCCGGTCGGAACACTGCATTCATAAGTGTAACTGCCGCCTGTGCATGGATGTGGGATGTTCCAGGCGCTTGTTATGTTATCTGGGGCGTAGTACGGTGGTGTGGGATGTGTCCAGAGGTGCTCGAAAGGTATCCAGGACCAGCGTGGAGCACAAGTGGTCGGCATTTGAGGCCGTTCGTAAGTGGTAGTCGTTCGTAACTTGGGTGTTCGTAACTCGGGGACTGCCTGTATACTGGAATACAGTGTTTAAGCTGAGTTTACTGTTAAAAATAACTATGAAATGCATGACTCTGGTGGGTGTAACAAGATGTCCGCTTGCTGCCTTCTCACTGTATCCTTACTGTGGACGAGTGCGGGGTGTAGCAAGATGGCGGGGACTGAACGTCACTTCCGTTACAAAAGCTGATGGGTCTCTTAATTTGACGAAACAATGGCCTTGTGCTGTGTGTATGTACTGTATATCCTTATAGATGGGGTCATCTCCACTCCCACCAAGGGGGATAGAAATAGATCACTTACATTACGTTATTAGTAATAATTACCTCAAATTTTTTACTATGTGGCACTGCTTAGGAGAAATTTTCTGTCTTTGATGAAAACTTTCCCATATGTGATTACCCCATGTATCCAAAGAAGATGTCCGAAGAAGGCACCGGGGATGTGGGTTACTCCCTCCCTGTTCTCATAAAAAGTCTTCAGCTGCAAGATTTCCACGTCTGCTGCGGCAAAGCAGCCACGAAGAGTCCCATACCCCAGTATAGATGGGATGGAGAATTATTCCTTCTCTTTCAGCATGTCCCATGGATGCAAGGAACCTATGTCTCCTGAAGGATGTCCTTACTCTCTCCTATAGCAATGTCTGCAGTCTCTGACCATCTCTTTCATAATGCCCATAGTCTCTAAAGATCTCCTGTTGTGTGTCTGGTGTCTATGAAACTATATATAACGTGTGGCCTTTTGGCAAGGTCAGGGGTCACACATAAGGTCTCACTTATGAAGAAAGTTGACCACCACTAATGTAATGTATAATATCTTTGTGCTGACACCTAGTGACATCCAGTGTTACTAGTGTTTTTCTGAAGTGGTACAGTCCAGTTAACCTATAAGTCTAAGTAAGTTGGTTTAATCTATAGATAGTCCCCTCCCTTCTTCTCCATGTTCCCTCGGTTAGTTTCCAGCCTTCGTATTGGCATAGATGTAGCAGTACTCCCTTAGAAGCCACAGGTATTCCCAAACTTTAGCCCCGCAGCCAGACACACAAAAGGCTCATTTACTCTTTCTTCAAGGACCAGTCTAGGTCCTTGAAGATGTTGTTTTTGTGGTTGTTGTTTTTGTGGTTTTTATTTTTGGAGAACTTGGATAGGGTTGAGCAGGGGCGTTGCTAGGTCTACAAAAGATCTGGGGCTAGAGCTCATAGCAGTGATAAGGTCAGGGATTTAATTTAGAGTTCTCACTTAATATGATGCCTACATGTAAATCTGTTTTTAACTTTTTGGCTGTTGAACTCAATTGAAGCTGCTTTTGTTTTCTTGTAACTATATTGCCATGGTGTTGAAGCTTGTGTTCGTAACCCAGGTGACTCCTGTTGTTGTTTACCCTTGCCCTGTGTGGGGGGGTTGTGCTAATGCTATTGTTTGTATAAAAGGCCTTGGAAAGATTAAAGAGCAGCAGTCCATTATGCTCAAGAACTGATACACGGATTTCTGACTCTGTGTCTTAATTCCTATATGAAGCAATAATTTGGCAAAGCAATATAAACTATAAGCAACTTATTTAACAGTTGCATCTAACATTTTGGCGCCCGAACAGGGACTCACCGATGATACTACAAGAGGTGGATGAGCTACGCTGACGGAACAAAAGAAATAGGCATTCCGGGAATCACAGATCAAAAAAACCTGCGCAGGTAAGAAAAAGCTTTATTTTTCTTATATTCTGTGCTCCCCTGATTTGTGCCTATCCGTTCTGTCAGTTACGGTTCTCCTGGTTTTAAAACACCAGCCTCTGTAGTGGTGAGTCTAGAATTACTGCATATTTTAGTTTATATTGCTGGAATTATTTGTTTGTTTTTGTTATCTGTGTTTGTCTTGTCTGTCTTGTTGAGAAAGTGAATGAGCCTTGTCAAGGATGGTATGAGTTAGAAGGGGATTGCCGAACTAAGCAACAGAATGCGCCTTACCTCACACGATTGGGAACCTGAGGGCTTGTGAGCTTGGGGGTCTGACGCTTATGCTTAACCTCACATCTAACTCATAAACCATAGACGGGTTGAGAGTATAAGCCCTGTCTGCTCCATAAAGCAGGGATAAGAGTGTATGAGAGGGATTCCCAGATACGGGGAGGGAATAAGGTCTCAACAAAGTCCCGAGATCTAGTCGGATACCTGGCCACTTAAAGGAATGCTTGTATATGTTGTAGCCGCATTTTTGTATATGTTGTAGCCACATTCTGGTTTGTTATTGGGCTAGCATATAAAGTAATTATTTATTTTTGGGCTAGCATATAAAGTAATTCGGTTTCAGAAATCTCATTCCGGAGAGGTTTCTAGAATTCTAGCACCCTAGGAGGAAGGCAACGAGGAACTAGTGTAACTTAGCTGGTTTGCTATTGGGCTAGCATATAAAGTAATTATTCATTCTTGTATATGTTGTAGCCGCATTATATTGTACACTAAGTGTCCCACACGCTACCTAGGCAGGACTGTTAGAATGGGCCAGAGGAACACAAAACCCCGTCAGGGAATTGTGGCGCACTATACGGTGCCACAGATAATTAAGAACATTTATGGGAAAACCGAAGCACAGGACTTAAAGGATGTCCTTCGTAAATTTAAGGTGAAAGGAGCAGCGGGCTTAGACCCGGATGTATGGAGTGAAATAAAAAGGGACAGACAAGGAGAGGTGTTAGAGAAGCAATGGATGAGTCAGGTTCAATGCTTAATTAAGGTCTCAAATAGAGCGAAAAAAGAGGGGTGGAAATATAATCCAGACTGTGATGGTTGGGATATGAAAGATAGAAGAACAAAAAATGTTGAAATTTTAAATAATCTTAGTTCAACCATCCCACCCCCATATACTGACATAGAACGTAAACCACACAAGATATGTCCTGTACTTAAGGGTAGAGAATGGGTTTTTTCAGGTTTGTGGAGTATAAGAATTTCATTCAGAAACTGTAGCTCCCGTACGCACTGATACATGCATTATAGTAAAGCCAGCTGTTTTTTGTAGATTTGTGACACAGTTAATGAATACACATGAAGCAACCTGGCAGGATGGGGAGGATCTATGCAGACACAAAATGACTCTGACCCTGTTTAACCAGTTTATGACAGAAATAGGTCCACACAGACCTGCAGGACAAGTTGATGGGGATGGCAACCTGGAGGCAGGACATGTCAGACATATAGACTCAAGGGGCCCTTTTATTGCTAGATTAGAAGCTTTTTGTCAGGCAAAACAACCAGAGAGGGGGTCCATATCACCCATGAAGCAAATGCCAGGACAGACTGTATCGGAATTTTACTTATCTATGGAAAGTATGATGGCAGATGAGGGATTGGACTTGGCCCTGCCAGTCACAATCCGAGCCTTCAATAGACAATTTATGGAGGGATTAATTCCACAGATAAGTGAGAGACTGAAAGCCTGCACACCAGAGTGGAGGGCAACTAGAGATAGAGGGACGTTGTTACAAAAAGCGCAAGGCATAGAGGCGGACTTAGCAGAAACCAAAGGGAGGAAATCTCATGCTATCAACGCACTCGGGGGTCCCCAAGAGCAAGGTAGAGGTTCCTTTCGCAAACCCCTTACCTGTCACTACTGTAACAAGATTGGTCACATCAGACGCAACTGTAAGAAAAGAATAAGGGATGAAGGAGAGGAAGGTGTTGATTCTCCAGTTAATCAGAGAAGGAACCAGCCCAGGGACAACAAAAATAGTCATATCAGGCAGCAGGGAGATGGTCCACGAGCATGACTCACCCCGGTTTTAGAAAAATCCAAAACAACAATGCTTAAGACAAATATAACAGTTGGTAATAAGAAAATCTCTTGTTTAGTCGATACAGGAGCTTCACGCTCGTTACTTTCTGACTCTGAACTACTCCCTGGCCAAAAATCACCTGACACTTTACTAATAACTGGATATGATGGCATTTTAGCCGACGCCCCGCTTACAAAACCTCTGAAAGTTAAAGTAGGAAACCACATGTTCCTTTCACGCTTTCTGGTATCCAGAGGAGCCCCCACTAATTTGTTAGGAGCTGACATTTTGCAGAAAATAGGAGCTAACATTACCTATCACCCAGATGGCACTGTCACCTTAGCTATAGGGGATAATCAAGAACACATGGAAATGTGTAACCTGATACAATACCTAGAGGAGGAATTGGAATTGTCCGGTACACCTCCTTCAGACTTAGATCAGATTTTGTCGTCCCTTCCAGGAGAACTATGGGAAAAACATCCAGCTGATGTTGGACTTTTGCCCATACCTCCGGTTACCCTACAGCTGATTCCAGGAGCAGTGCTTCCCCAACAAAAGCAGTATCCACTTAGTGCACCTCAAGAGACGGCCATAGAAATGCAGGTCCAATCCTTCTTAAAAAGTGGAGTTCTAAAAGAGGTAAAATCACCGGCAAACACTCCCTTGTACCCGGTTAAAAAGAAATCAGTAGCCGGTAGTCCGGTTAAGTATAGAATGGTCCAAGACCTTAGAGCGGTCAACAAAATACTAGCCCCGATGACACCTTTAGTACCCAATCCACATACATTACTGTCACAAATACCATCAACCAGTATGTACTTTACGGTTATAGATTTAGCGAATGCTTTCTTTTCCATCCCGCTTGCTGAAGAATGCCAACTTTGGTTCGCATTTTCAATCAAAAATCGGCAACTAACCTGGACACGCCTACCTCAGGGTATGGCGCATTCACCTACCTTGTATTCGCAAGCATTGCAAACGGTGTTGGGAGAATGGGTACCACCAGATTCCTGTGTATTGTTACAATATGTGGATGATTTATTGTTATGCTGCCCTGACAAAGAAACTTGTTTGGCCACCACCCTTGATTTGTTGCGATTTTTGGCAGAAAAAGGTTGCAAGGTTAATAAGAAAAAGTTACAAGTGTGTCAGGAAAAAGTTATCTTTTTGGGACATTGTATATCACAGGGTACAAGACATCTCACTGAGGAGAGGGTTCAAGTGATAAAGGGAATGTTACCCCCACGGAATTTCAAACAATTGCGTATGTTTTTAGGTATCGTGTCATATTGTAGACAGTGGATACCACATGCTAGCGCTTTGATGCAGCCATTATACGATTGTTTGAAAATTGTACCGTATATGCTTACAGAAATAGCTTATGAGTCGTTTATCACTTTGAAAAAGTTGTTGATTTCTGCCCCGGCTATTGGTATACCAGATTACACCAAGATATTTAATCTGTACATTGCTGAGATCACTGGACACGCCACAGGTGTTCTGACACAGGCACATGTAAAACAAATAAAGGAGGAAAGCACCGCGCTGTATATCTAAACAATAACCAATCAAGTAAATCAAGTAAATAAATTGAATAAAATTGGAAAGGAAATGCAGCTGCTTATATGTGAGATACACACACTAGACAATAAATAAGTAAGGAAAAACAGCGCTATGAGTCAAATATATACTTTAAGTGAATAATGGTGGATAAAGTTCATAACAACAAGTGACAAAAGTTAAGTCCAATGGATATCTTCAAATGTGCAATATGGAACGGGCAACTGAGTCCCTTAATAGGCAATAAGGATGAAAGCTGGATGGACCTTCACCACACCACAGTGAACAGGTAAATTGGGCGCTTACCAAATGGCAAGCTTAGATAAGCTTGTGACCTTAACCCGGTCGGGGCCTTTCTTGGGATGGAAACACCGTTTAGACACTTCCTCAGACCGTGGATAACTGACTATCCTCCACAGAAGGAAACCAGGATACAGAGAAAGCTATACCAATAGCTTGGAGTAGTTTTCACACATAATGTCCCAAAAAAAGAAGGGAGAGCAACATAGCGTAATCCTGAAGGATATTTATTTAAAAGACATTTGAAATTACACTTACAGTGTGTTGGGTAAAAACAGCATGGAAAGCCGGCCGGCTAATACGAACACCCGTCCTACAGACGGTGGATACGGCACGTCAGCACGTCAGCACGCCCGACGTACGTTTCGTCACACTTCTGACGTCGTCAGAAGTGTGACGAAACGTACGTCGGGCGTGCTGACGTGCTGACGTGCCGTATCCACCGTCTGTAGGACGGGTGTTCGTATTAGCCGGCCGGCTTTCCATGCTGTTTTTACCCAACACACTGTAAGTGTAATTTCAAATGTCTTTTAAATAAATATCCTTCAGGATTACGCTATGTTGCTCTCCCTTCTTTTTTTGGGACATTATGTGTGAAAACTACTCCAAGCTATTGGTATAGCTTTCTCTGTATCCTGGTTTCCTTCTGTGGAGGATAGTCAGTTATCCACGGTCTGAGGAAGTGTCTAAACGGTGTTTCCATCCCAAGAAAGGCCCCGACCGGGTTAAGGTCACAAGCTTATCTAAGCTTGCCATTTGGTAAGCGCCCAATTTACCTGTTCACTGTGGTGTGGTGAAGGTCCATCCAGCTTTCATCCTTATTGCCTATTAAGGGACTCAGTTGCCCGTTCCATATTGCACATTTGAAGATATCCATTGGACTTAACTTTTGTCACTTGTTGTTATGAACTTTATCCACCATTATTCACTTAAAGTATATATTTGACTCATAGCGCTGTTTTTCCTTACATGTAAAACAAAGACCAGTCGCTTACTTTTCAGCAGCATTAGATCCAGTATCTAGAGGTTCACCGTCTTGTGTACGGGCGGTAGCTGCAGTGTCAATTATCATAGATAAGTCATCAGAGATTGTTCTAGACAATCCAGTCGTAGTGCATACCACACATGACATACATGCAATCTTGTCTCAGGTACAGCCCAAACACATTTCAATGGCTAGGCAATTAAGATTACAGTGTACTTTACTCTTACCTCCAAATGTTACTTTTCAGCGCTGTACAACCTTAAATTTGGCCACCTTTTTGCCTCTTCAGTCAGCAGATTTGGCAAGGGGGAATGATAGTGCTAATAGTACTAGTGAGAAAGGAAATGAGGTACCTGACACTCTTTTGTTTAAACAAGTAGATGAACACGATTGTTTTCAGCTCATGGAACAGGAGACAATGGGATTCCCACACGTTACAGATACACCAATTTTAAATGCTGAGCACACTTTGTATATAGATGGTAGTAGGTTTGCTGATGACAAGGGTAAATATCACACAGGGTATGCCGTAGTGACTGATACACAGGTGATTGAAGCACAGGCCTTACCAGCCCACATGTCAGCACAGGAAGCAGAATTAAAAGCTTTAGAACAAGCCCTAGAATACTTAAAAGAACGAGAAGGGAATATTTACACTGACTCTGCCTACGCTTATGGTGTAGCGCATGATTATGGCCATATATGGAAGGCTAGAGGTTATCTGACAGCAGCAGGTACACCTGTAAAACATGGAGAAGGGATTAAGAGAGTCCTGAACAATCTTCAAAAGGTTAAACGAGTGGCCATTATGAAGATAGCGGCACACACGAGCGCAAAAACAATTGAGGCAAAAGGAAATGCATTTGCAGATTTGACTGCAAAACAGGCAGCTCTAGGGGAAGGAAGCCCTGAGACCTTAGCAGCGGTAGAGGTGAGTATCCCAGAACCAACATGGCAGCAGCTGAGTAAATTACAGGAGCAAGCAGGGGAGAGCGAGAAAGATAAGTGGGTCAGAATGGGAGCAGCACCAGACCTTGACAATGTATGGAGGGAAGGGGGCAAAATATGCCTGCCTGCCTCTCTGTACCCAGCAATGGCAGTGGCAGTTCACCTACCCACACATGTCAGTTCCAATTCCATGTATAGGATTGTGAACCAAGGATGGCTCGCCCCCGGATTCAGTAGCACTGCAAGAAATTACTGTGCAGCCTGCCAAATCTGTCTCCTGAATAACCCAGGACAGAGAGTAAAAACCCCACGAAAACACCAGGTCCGGGCCCAATACCCCTTCCAGAGACTGCAGATTGATTACATACAAATGCCTAAGAGCGGCCCTTTTGAATTTGTCCTCGTGTGTATCGATTTATTCTCAGGTTGGCCCGAAAGTTATCCAGTAAAATCGGCTACAGCTAAAGCCACAGCTAAGAAACTGATCACTGAGTTAATACCTAGGTTTGGTCTTCCTGAAACCATAGAATCAGATAGGGGGACACACTTTACAGGAGAAATCATGCAGAATGTGATGACCATGTTAGGGGTTCAACAAAGTTTTCACACCCCTTACCACCCACAGAGTTCAGGATCAGTGGAGAGAGTAAATGGGACAATAAAGTTAAAAATACAAAAAGCCATGCAAGAGTTAAACAAGCCTTGGCCAGAATGCCTGCCTTTGGCTTTGTTCTCTATAAGGTACACTCCAACAGGAAAGACAGGATTATCCCCATATGAGATACTTTTTGGGAATGCACCTAGATTGGGTTTATACTTTCCACAGAGTATGCAATTGCAATGTGATAGTTTGACTGCATATGTGATACAATTACAACAACGTCTAACTAAGATCCACAAAAGTGTGTATTCTTCTCTTCCAGACCCTAACTCAATAACAGGTACCCATACGCTGCTACCAGGGGATTATGTATATGTAAAGAAACACACCAGAAAGACATTGGAACCCAGGTTTGAAGGTCCTTACCAAGTACTCTTGACCACAGCCACTTCAGTAAAGCTGTAAGGAAAACCTACCTGGATACACGCATCACACTGCAAGAAACAACCCGAGAAAACAACATGATGAAATATCTACTTACATATTTTTTGTTGAAGATTGTTGTTTTACAAATATATGCATGGACTCCTGGTATTAATGTACTTGAGGTAGAAGAAACAATGACTTTTGAATGGAGTATAGATGATCCTAAAGTAGCAAATGTATCAGGATATGAGATAAATAAGGATTACACTGTGGGTAATTATACTGTTGAAGGACATAGGCGACCATTTCATGTAGATGTAGGTATAGCATGGATACAGGCAGACCCCCTCTCAGAAGTAACCGTAACTTTCCAGTGGAATGATAATATGGGTTTCCCCTTTAACAATAGTAAGAACCATAGGTGTCATAAAATATCCCTTTCACAGACATGGAAACAAGCCCGGGAACGGGTAGTGGGACAAATGTACCAAATATTAACAGTCATGGCAGAAGGAGGGAATATAACCGAAGGGATGTTTAATCTGACAGATATTACCGTTAATCAATCCAGTACTTTCCTCTGTGCCTCTTGGTGGAGGGAAGAGAGAAATGATGGGTGGTATTGGAGTGCAGAGGCCTATGGGTTTCACATACAAATGGAGGAAGAAGTAACGCCAACAATTGAATCTTCCATATTAACACCCGTACCAAACACTTGCATAAATGTATCAACATCACAACAGAAAACAAAAATAAAATTCAATATCACCTTTCCCCCGATACCGGAGTGTAGGTATAAACGAGAATGGTACGACACACTATTGGGACTGACAGGTACAGGGATGGGAATTTTAAACTCGGTCGAGATAGAAGAAATGAACAACAGATGGAAGCATGCAGGGGGACACATAGCTGACAGCTTGACTATCACAAGCAAATGGTTACCCACCACTTTTGAAACCCAATTGCAAGAAATACCCCTATTACAATTTTTGGGAGGGTTAATAAATCACACGATAGGAGCAGAGCTCCAGCTGTGGAATCAAAATCAACAGTTTGTAAATTTCACACAGTGCTCTTTTAACCTCTTATCCTATCATATACAAATAAATAGGGCCAGGACTGAACTACAGTTGGGAAATTATCATACCTGGATGAAATATTTTAAGGGTTTAACTGACGATGGTGTATGGTTCCAAGTAAAAGGGGATAAGATAGAATGTGAGGAGAAATGGTGTGTAGGAAGGTTTGAAGCATACCGGGTAGCAGATGTAATGGAAATGTGTAAAATAGTGGTCATGCCACTAGTAATTAAAGACGAGTTTTGGTATCCAGAAATATATGGGAAATATGTAGATAAAGGAAACAGAACCCATGATTTAACTCTATGTGAAGGAACTAATAAGGGAATGGTATGTGGCAGAAGTTCCCCAGTATATGAACCTTGCTTGTTAAAATACCAAACTAGCATATGCAAAATGCAAAGAACACCGATAAATGTGAACAATAGATTCATAGAAATAGGACCCCAGCATATTTGTATCATTACTAATGATAACCGCACCATGTCAGCATTAAATAAATCGGCGCCGTTTGCGGGATGTATAAAAAAGATTGAAATATTACAATGGGGTAACGACACCTATCTTTTTGAACCAGACGCCGATAAGATATTCTCTTCAGTCTATGAGGTACATAATCTCACTGACACTACACCCTTTATAATTTCTTTAGACCCACTAAAACAGGTTTTGGAACAATCAGAGTTGTTAAGACAACACATAGAAACACTAGAACATACCCTACAGAATAACCTTGTATCCGCAATTATTGACAAAGGTAGACTAGTGCATCTTTCCTCACAGATACAACAGGATACTGCACCACATTGGTGGGATATATTTAGTGGAATGTCTTCTACAGCAACCAATACCTTTCACTGGTTGTTAAGTCCAATGGTAATTATTATTCTAATATTAATATCACTTACAATCACGAATATATGTGTATACAGGAAAATAAATAGGAAAATTAGGAGAATAGACAGGGCATACCGATAAATGTGTATTGACATCACCCTACTCCTATAAAACTCCTCTTCTTGAATTTTAAGATGTTGGTAATACCTAGGGGGATGGGTTCTACCCCTCTGACAACTCGCGGTCAGGGAAAGGACTCTGGGGAAAAACTGACTAGAACTTATTCATGAGGACCCAGGGGGAAGGAGAGGATGATGTCAAAGGGGGAAATTGATAAGGTCAGGGATTTAATTTAGAGTTCTCACTTAATATGATGCCTACATGTAAATCTGTTTTTAACTTTTTGGCTGTTGAACTCAATTGAAGCTGCTTTTGTTTTCTTGTAACTATATTGCCATGGTGTTGAAGCTTGTGTTCGTAACCCAGGTGACTCCTGTTGTTGTTTACCCTTGCCCTGTGTGGGGGGGTTGTGCTAATGCTATTGTTTGTATAAAAGGCCTTGGAAAGATTAAAGAGCAGCAGTCCATTATGCTCAAGAACTGATACACGGATTTCTGACTCTGTGTCTTAATTCCTATATGAAGCAATAATTTGGCAAAGCAATATAAACTATAAGCAACTTATTTAACAGTTGCATCTAACAGCAGCGAAGTAAAGAAAGTCATACACTTGGCCGGGCATACACATGTATATAATATATATATACGTGTATGTATGTATCTGTTTGTGTATATATATATATATATATATATATATATATATATATATATATAATTGTTATATATCTGAGTGTGGATCCCCACTTACATCAGTACATCAGGGTCCCCAGAGAGCCCCCCTTACATCAGGGTCCCCAGAGAGCCCCCCTTTACATCAGGGTCCACAGAGAGCCCCCCTTTACATCAGGGTCCCCAGAGAGCCCCCCCCCCTTACATCAGGTTCCCCAGAGAGCCCCCCTTTACATCAGGGTCCCCAGAGAGCCCCCCCCCCCTTACATCAGGTTCCCCAGAGAGCCCCCTTTACATCAGGGTCCCCAGAGAGCCCCCTTTACATCAGGGTCCCCAGAGAGCCCCCCTTATATCAGGGTCCCCAGAGAGCCCCCCCTTACATCAGGGTCCCCAGAGAGCCCCCCTTTACATGAGGGTCCCCAGAGAGCCCCTCTTATATCAGGGTCCCCAGAGAGCCCCCCCTTACATCAGGGTCCCCAGGGAGCCCCCCTTTACATCATGGGGGGGTGCGGTTCCCGACAATTACATTGCCCTGGCAGATTGGTACAAACGTGGACTTCGGGACAATGATTAAATTGTCGGAACTGCTGAATATAGATAAGAACTTGTGCCTAATAACATTAACTAGTTGTGTTCCTCCCCCGGCCACTAGCTGAGCAGATGGAGCCCAGAGCCAACCCTAGGTAAGAGACTCGGGGCTATGGGCCCCAGATTCGGGGCTATAGCCCCAGTAGCCACCCCCTAGCGACTCCACTGGGGTTGAGGGAAGTGCTGGGATACGCCAAAGATAAGAGCTATGTACAACTTGAGGACTTGGTATTCTTTTCTGAGCAAGCAATAATGAAGTTTGGCTTGTAACAAACAGTAGACTTCAGCCTAAGTAGTAGTGGTTAGAGCCACAAGAGCAAAGTCCCTCTAAAATAGGAGATTATTTGGACAGAGCTCTTAAGGACACCATCTGGTGTCCCCTTTAACAAACCCACAGCTGACTATAAGGCACCAGAGGGCTAGCTAGAGCACAAGGTCTCTCAGTGACTGTAATCACAAGGCCCAAATACAGATGGAGCCTCCTTCTAATCTTCCAAGCGACACCCTCCAGTGATACCAGACAGATCTTTGGCAGACAGCTCCCCTCAGTCAGCTTCTTCTAAGCACCTGGGTGCTCAGCATTCCTCCCCTCAGGTCGTCCACCTGAGGCCTCTTTAACAGCAGCTTCTGCCTGGGAGAGCAGCATGCCCCCCTAGGCAGGATTCATCCACTCTGAGAAAAGACCCAGAGCTCTGTGTGCTCCCGGAATAAATACAGTTTCCCAGCCCACCTACAGAGCCTGTCTTTCTGGGATAGGCTGAGGCTGTATCAATATTCATGCTGCCATCTGCACTGCTCCACACCTATCATCCAGAAACTGCTCTAGTTTCCTAGATGCAGAGGGAGCTATCAGGCAGACTGGCAGCAGCAGAGCACACAGAGCAGACCCGACTAAACGATCACCGCTCACTAAGTACAGGGAGCCAGACTATGCTTTTGCCTAATCCAATATTAAAGCCACGCTGACTACAATGTGGCAACTACATTTTCCATTAAAAATACACACTAACACTTGGTTAACTATCCTAGCACCTACCTAGGAGGGGGCTACATAAAAATCATTACACTTTGATTTGACTGGTAAATGTCCCATGTGTTGCATTTTAACACTTATTCGGCAGATGACCATACTGGCCAGATCGACTGAGGTCTAAAGGAGGTATGTCAATGCATAAAGTGGTGCTTCAAACAGAACACTCATGACATCACTCCCATTTAACATACCTTGTATCCTCATAGATAAAATAAAAGTTAGACATATACCAGTTAGGCCTGTTACCCCTGATGGAAAATGTTCTACTGCTGGCCTATTTTACACTGCTGTACTCTTTGTAGTGTTTTTTTTATCTTATTTTGGAACTCTTTATGCGGTTAATAATAAGTAAATGAAGACCGTCATTATGACTTAACAGAACAAGATGGAAATGATATAACTACAGTGGGGAAAATAATGATTTGCTCCCCTGCAGATTGTGTAAGTTTGCCCACTTACAAAGAAATGAAGGGTCTATCATTTTTACCATAGGTGTATTTTATATGCTAGAGACAGAATATCAACCAAAAATCAAGAAAAAACACATGATACAAATGTTATAAACGGAGTTGCAGTTCAGTGAGTAAAATAAGTATTTGATCCCCAAGCAAAACATGACTTAGTACTTGGTGGAGAAACCCTTGTTGGCAAGCACAGAGGTAAGACGTTTCTTGTAGAGGGTTACCAGGTTTGCACACATCTCAGGAGGGATTTTGGTCCACTCTTTTGTGATCTTCTCTAAATCCTTAAGTTTTCTTGGATGTCACTTGGCAACTCAAAGTTTCAGCAATCTCCATATGGAGACTGACTAGGCCACTCCAGGACCTTAATGTGCTTCTTCTTTAGCCACTTCTTTGTTGCCTTGGTGGTATGTTTTGGGTCATTGTCATGCTGGAAGACCCATCCATGATCCATCTTCAGTGTTCTAGTTGAGGGAAGAAGGTTCTCATCCAAGATTTTACAATACATTGCCCCGTCTATTGGCCCCTCGATGTGGCAAAGTAGGTCTGTACCTTTAGCAGAAAAACAGCCCCAAAGCATCATGTTTCCCTCTGTGCTTGACTGTAGCGATGGTGTTCTTAGGGAGGGTCATAGTTAGCATTTTTCTTCCTCCACACATGGCAAGTCCCCCTCCTCTAGAAGGCACAAGTACAGTCATACCAATGAACATCTATATTATTCAGAGGATTGGGAGAAAGTGCTGTGGTCAGATGAGACCAAAAGTGAGCTCTTTGACTTGACTCATTGTATTTGGAGGAAGAACAATGCTGACTATGACCCTAAGAACACCATCCCTGCAGTCAAGCACGGAGGTGGAAACATCATTCTCTGGGGCTGTTTCTCTGCTAAAGATACAGGCCGACTTTACCGCATTAAAGGGCCAATGGTCGGAGGCCATGTATTGTAAAATCTTGGATGAGAACCTTCTTCCCTCAGCCAGAACACTGAAGATGGGTGGTGGATGGGTCTTCCATCATGACAATGACCCAAAACATACCACTAAGGCAAAAAGGAATGGCTCAAGAAGAAACACATTAAGGTCCCGGAGTGGCCTAGTCAGTCTCTGTGTTGAGTTTGATATAAAACAATTTTTCTGTAAGACTGCGATAAAAACTAGTCTGATCGCTATTCTAACAGAGATCAGGTTTGTCTGAGGATGTTTCTCAAACGAATGCCTTGGTAGCAATGGGAACTGTTGACAGTTGGAAGTTTGGTTGTTTCGTAACCATTATCAACAAACTGGTAAACAAAAGCCCAAATAAAAGGAGCAGTAGAGACTGATAAAAAGCCCACTCAACATGGATTAACACCGAAGGACACTCAAATCTGTAATCAGCGAACAAGAAGGTGCCTGTTCTCCAGGAGCAACGGAGATCATGAACACAGTAACTGAAGCAAATTAACTTTTAAATGTATTTCTATGGTTACAGACCATAGGCTGTTTATTTGCTAGGCATTTTGCTTGTTATAGATATCTGTTAGTCTTTTATAGTATTCCTAATATTATAATAGTTTTGTATGCGCAGCATCTTTGTATAGTAAAAGCACATTTACACACTGCAGAGATCTCAGCTCCCTTGCTTATACCACAAAGTAACCTTGCTAGATAGACGCAAGCAAAACAGTCTCCAGACCTTAATTCTTTAAAAAATTTATGGAGGGAGCTGAAACTTCGAGTTGTCAAGCGACAGCCAAGAAACCTTAAGGATCTAGAGAAGATCTGTACAAAAGAGTGGACCAAAATCCCTCCTGAGTTGTGTGCCAACCCGGTCACCAACTACAAGAAACGTCTTACCTCTGTGCTTGCCAACAAAGGTTTCTCCACCAACTACTAAGTCATGTTTTGCTTGAGGATCAAATACTTATTTTATTCACTGAACTGCAACTTCATTTATAGCATTTGTTTTATGTGATTTTTTTCTGCCTTTTTGGTTGATATTCTGTCTCTATCATTTAAAATACACCTATGATAAAAATTATAGACCCTTAAAGAGGTTGTAAACCCTCATGTTTTTTATTCCGAGGACTGTGACTACCAGCCCTACCCATCTACAGAGTGGACATCACCAGCCAGCTACTATGCATTTATGCCACTCCTTGCCCTTACACTCTCTGTCTCCACCTTCAAGTGAATGAATGAATAACTTGTATAGCGCTACATATGCAAACTAAATCGCCTCAGGGCGCTTTGCCGCCAGTGTCCGTCTGGGTCTTCAGAAGAGATGGGTCTTTGAGCTTCTTCCTGAAGGCCAGATGATTTTCTTCTGAGCGGATGTCCGCGGGTAGAGCGTTCCATAGCCGTGGTCCTTGGACGGCGAACCTTCGTTCGCCTTTTAATTTATAACGGGTCTTGGGGATGTGGAGGAGGTTCTGGTTAGTTGACCAGAGAGGGCGACCTGGGATGTAGTGCTTTATTTTGTCACAGAGGTATTGCGGGGCTTTTCCTTGTGTACATTTGTGAGCGAGGCAGAGGGTCTTAAATGTGACCTGGTCCTTCACAGCTAGCCAATGGAGGGTCCTCAGGGACAGGGTGAATGATTCCCAGGGTTTTTTTCCAGTTACCAGTCTGGCTGCTGTGTTCTGGACGATTTGTGTTGGGTGGGAGGTGCAAGAAAGGCCCCTGCAACGTTCCAGTCTTCACCAGGTATGTGATAATTACTCCCTTTTAACACATTCTCTATCCCACAATTAAAAAAAAAGTTGGGCACACACCGGTTAGGCCTGTTATCCCTGATTAAAATGTAATTGCCCCAACAAAGTAAGCTTGATAAAAGATCTTCAGCAGATGAATGACTGTAATGGTCAGTCCTGTCATGTAGTCTGATCTCCCCTTCTCTTCACAAGCAATATCTAGCTTCTCTACCACCACGGCGTCTTCCTTTGAAGCTTCTGCTGAAGAACAGGGGAGATCAGGCTACATTACTATAGAGACTTAACCAGTAGTGACACCCCCTCCTCCTCTCTCCTAGCAGAGGCCGATAGTCGCTTTCCTTCTTCTCCATGTTCAATTGGTTAGATTCCAGCTTTCGTGTTGACATAGAGATCATTGTCTTTTACACTTTGATTTGACCGGTGAACATCCCATGTACTGCATTTTAACCAGCAAAACTGAGTTGGATTAAACTGCTGTGTCTTATTCTAGAGTTAAGCTGTCTGTGGGGGGGCGCTTATTCAGCAGGTGACCATTCTGGCGAGTTGGACCAAGATCTAAAGAAGATTTGTCATTGCTTGAAACAGAACATTCACAACATCACTCCGTTTAACCAACCCCCTATACCCACAAATAAAAATAAAACTTGGGCACACACTAGTTAGGCCTGTTATCCCTGATTCCCATGTTATTGCCCCAACAAAGTAAGCTGGATGAAAGATCTTTTGCAGATGTTCAACTGTAATGGTCAGTCCTGTCATGTAGTCTGATCTCCCCTTCTCTTCAAAAGCAATATCTAGCCCCTCTATCACCACGGCATCTTCCTTTGAAGATTCTGCTGATGATCAGGGGAGATCGGACTACACTGCTTCAGGGACCTAACCAGCAGTGACACCCCCTCCTTCTCTCTCCTAGAGGGACCCAAACAACAGTGACACCCCCTCCTTCTCTCTCCTAGAGGGACCCAACCAGGAGTGACACCCGCTCCTCCTCTCTCCTAGAGGGACCCAACCAGCAGTGACACCCCCTCCTTCTCTATCCTAGGAGCAGCAGTGACACCCCCTCCTTCTCTCTCCTAGTGGGACCCAACCAGCAGTGACACCCCTCCTTCTCTCTCCTAGAGGGACTCAACCAGCAGTGACACCCCCTCCTTCTCTCTCCTAGAGGGACCCAACCAGCAGTGACACCCCCTCCTTCTCTCTCCTAGAGGGACCCAACCAGCAGTGACACCCCCTCCTTCTCTCTCCTAGAGGGACCCAACCAGCAGTGACACCCCCTCCTTCTCTCTCCTAGAGGGACTAAACAAGCAGTGACACCTCCTTCTTCTCTCTCCTAGAGGGACCCAACCAGCAGTGACACCCCCTCTTTCTCTCTCCTAGAGGGACCCAACCAGCAGTGACTACCCCTCCTTCTCTCTCCTAGAGGGAATCAACCAGCAGTGACATCCCCTCCTTCTCTCTCCTAGGAGGGATTCAACCAACAGTGACATCCCCTCCTTCTCTCTCCTAGGAGGGACCCAACCAGCAGTGACACCCCCCCCCCCTCCTTCTCTCTCAGAACTTTGAAGTCTTGAGTGTCTGGGATCAGTGGACTTCACCACTACAGGAACAAACACTCCTTGCTTTGGAAGTTAAAACTTTATTGAATAGTTGTGTGAGAACAATCCAATATGTCTACTACTAAACGAGATTCTGTAGATGTTCGTCAAATGGATTCTTCATCTAACATGGAAAAGGTCTTTTTTTTGTATAAATGAGGGGGGGGGGGGGGGGGGGGGCATTGAATTATAATTATCATTCCCTATTAAAAAAAAAAGATAAAATCCATACCATTAGTAAATTCTGATATCGTAACATGATAAAGAAAGGCTACATAGATTCATCACTAAGGGGTCAGGAAAATAGAGGGCAGTGCCAGTGTGGTTAGAAGACGTATCACATGCCCAGAGCCTTGGGCTTCTGATGTTTAGGTAGAGAGCAGCATGGGGCTTTGGCCGAGAAGGGCATAGAAGATGGGAAAGGTGGAGCTGACCTGCGTCCTAGCACTGAGGAAGAACCTGAGTGGCAGCCAGGGAGCCGCTTCTGCTAGAGCCTGGTCTGTTGCCTGAGTACGAGCCTGAGACACGATCCTAACACTGTGCTTCTTCTCAGCTTCTCTGATGTACAAAAAAATATGGCTCCTACAGCTACACCTTTAGGGTTGTTTGGGTTCTCCCAGGCTTGGAAGGCCAAGACTTCTATAGGAAACAGTTTCCCGCACTCAAAGCAAGAAAATGGCATCTTTACTCGTCTGCGTTATGATGGGATTTCCAGGAAAACAAATGAGTTTGTAATAAGACTTCTCCCCGGCGTGAGATCCTTTAGCTGCAACAAGGTCTGATTTTAATGCGTAACATTTTCTGCACTAGGGTCGGGCACATGGCTTGTTTCAGTGTGCGATCTCTGATGTCTGTAAAGACAGGACTTCTCGGAAAAAGATTTTCTGCACTCGGAGCAGGAATACGGCTTCTCGCCCGTGTGCGACCTCTGATGCCTAGAAAGATGGGCCTTCTGCGAAAAACATTTCCCACACTCAGGGCAGGGAAAAGGCTTCTCACCCGTGTGCGATCTCTGATGTCTGAAAAGATGGGCCTTCTGTGTAAAACATTTCCCGCACTCGTAACAGGAATACAACCTCTCGCCCGTGTGCAATATCACATGTTTGGAAAGAGTGGATTTCTGTGAAAAACATTTACCGCACTCAGGACAGGAGTAAGGCTTCTCCCCCGTGTGGGACCTTTGATGTATGAGAAGGTCTGATTTCTGTGGGTAACATTTCCCGCACTCACCACAGGCATATGGCTTCTCGCCCGTGTGCAATCTCTGGTGTTTGGAAAGACTGGATTTCTGTGAAAAACATTTCCCGCACTCAGAACAGAAATACAACTTCTTGCCCGTATGCAATCTCTGATGTCTGGAAAGATGGGCCTTCTGTGAAAAAACGTCTCCACACTCAGAGCAGGAATAGCGATTCTCCTCCACATGAATCCTGTAATGTGTGACCAGTTCTGATTCATGTGGAAAACATTTCCCGCACTCAGAACAGGAATGAAGCTCCTCCCCCATGTGAGATCTCTGATGTACAGAAAGACTTTGTTTAGAGTTAAAACTTTCCCCACATTCAGGACAGGAAACTTTCTTCTTTCTCTGAATTCCGGCACCATCCCTCACAGTACGAGGTTCCTCAGAGTCAGAGGGATTCCATGGTCTATCCACACTGTGAAGTCCACCATCCATAGTGGAGCTCATTGTCTTTTCTCCTCCACAATCTCCTGTGATGTCCTCATCTTCCATTCTACAACCTGGAGATAAAGTGAGACGATCCTTTGAGGGTTTCTTCCTGGCGCGTCCTGGAAAAATATAAAAACATCATCAATAAATATGAAAGGGTTAGTTGACTTCCATCAAGATTCCATCTGGATCAGGTAGATATGAGTTAGCAGATTTCCCACATATGGCTCACCTGTGCTGATCTCTGTAGGAGTGTCCTCCTCTATGAATGTCCTCATCATTCCAGCCTCCTCCGTATATTGCTGATCATCCCTCACATACGTCTCTTCTACTTCACCCTCAACTTTCATGTTCATCAGATCTTCACCCTAAACCAACAGAATGGCAGAAAATAACATCTGTAGCATAGAAGTATCTATGATGTGAGATCACATAGAAAATATCATCTTGTAGAGTCCAAACATCGTCTCCACATGTCAGAGTGTTCAATCACTTTATGTTCCCGACCCTCAACTCCACCTACCTGATGATGGTGAGGGATGGTGTGACCTTCCTGTGTGGAATCCCGGGAATACAGAGGACGGGGACATCTCTCTGGGGGGTTTCTCTTTTTAGGTGAATCTATCATAACATCCTCATAGAGATCCTCGTGTTCTTCAGAAAATTCCTTCATAACACCATACTCCTCATCCTCCTCTTTATACTCTTCTTTAACAACAATATTATAATCCCTGAGGTTTCCACTCTAAATATATAATAAAATATTTATTATAAGAAACAAGCTCGTGTATAAATTATAACTATAAGTGATTATTCCTCATCTACCTGATGATGGTGAGGGATGGTGTGATCTTCTTGCGTGGAATCCCGGGAATACAGAGGACGGGGACATCTCTCTGGTGGGTTTCTTGTATTAGGTGGTTTCATCATATCCTTATAGAGATCAGTGTGTCTATCGAAAAGCTCCTCCATTACTCCATACTCCTCGTCCTCCTCTATATACTCTTCTTTAACAATAATACAGTCCCCGAGGTTTCCATTCTAAATTTGTAATAAAACATTTATTGTAACAAACATACCTGTGTATAAATTATAACTACCAGTGATTGTTCCTCATCTACCTCATCATCGTGAGGGATGGTGTGATCCTCCAGTGTGGAATCCTGGAAAAACAGAGGACGGGGACATCTCTGTGGTGGGCTCCCATTACTGGATCCATCCATGACGTCCTTGTAGAGATTATTATGTTCTTCTAAATACTCCTACATACAGAAGTAGACATATATGATACAGTCACCACCAAAACACATTCCTTGTCAGTTATTGGATAATGTCCCAGAATTCCCAGCACCGCTCACCTCTCCTGTCAGCAGCTCCATCATCTTCTTGGTGACTTCTAGAATCTTCTCCATGTTGTGTCTCTCAGGTTTTAGGGAGTCACATGGAGGCACTGTGATGGTCATATGATCACCTGACTTCACAAGAGGAAATCTCTGTATTGAGGAACCAATAGGAATATCATGTTAGAATCCCAGAATCCTCCTCACCTCTCCGGTCAGGTCTGTGTTTTATTAATAAAGATAAGAGTGATGTCATGTGACCTCCCAGAATCCTCCTCACCTCTCCGGTCAGGTCTATGTTTTATTAATAGTGATAAGAGTGATGTCATGTGACCTCCCAGAATCCTCCTCACCTCTCCGGTCAGGTCTATGTTTTATTAATAGAGATAAGAGTGATGTCATGTGACCTCCCAGAATCCTCCTCACCTCTCCGGTCAGCAGGTAGATGATCTCCAGGGTGAGGTTTAGTATCTTCTCAGTCATGTGACTCTGGTCCTCCTCCATCCTCATTGGTGTGGTCATGTGATCTATGCGGGTTTCCCTGTAGATGGATAACAGAGAATGATCTGGACTGTACAATAATAATGGGGTGTATGGGGGATAACATGAGGGTCTCTATCATGTAAGAATGGTCCCCAGTGAGATTACACACAGAAGCACATGCAGTTTAGTGTTAGAAGACCCTCAAGCAAAATTGATCCCAAATGGCCTTTATAAGGGAGTTCGCTGTCTCCAGAGATTGCTGGTTGATCTTCATCTCTCCAGTGGGCCTCCTCCTGTGAACCCTGTGTTTGTGGATTCTCTGTTACCGACTCAGCTTGCTCTTGGACCTGTCTTCTGCCTGCCTCCTGGTTTGACCCCGGCTTGCTTAACGGACTTGCATTTTCTGCTCTCCTGTGTATTACCCTGGCCAACCCTCCTGACTACGCTTTGTCCTAACCACACCTGGTACCCCAACCTCAGGTCGGAACTGGCTACGCTTTTGCCTTCTACTCTACCTGTGACCTGCTACTTACCACAGGCGCCACCTGCCTCCAGTCGCTGCACCAGTCCTACTTCCTCTAATCCAGTGCCTCTGCTGACTATCTGGATTTCTTGACCAGCAAAGCTCCAGTCGGGACATCCTCTCCAGCAGGCGGCCCGTGCTTCTTTGAGCCTAGCACCTCCTCTTTTCGCCTTCAGGGGTGCCTGGAGCTTAGCTGCAAGGGAAGCCCTCTCACCATTTAGCCTCCAACCGGGTATGTGATAACAACTCTTCAGTGGAAACGTGCTTCCCTGCCTGATCCCTTAGCACAGACCCCCCCAGAGCAGACTCAATCAGTACAGACCCCCCCCAGTCCAGTCCAGACCCCAAAAGTACAGATCCCCCTCCCAGCATAACCCCTCAGTACAGACCTTCCCCAGTACAGACCTTCCTCTCCCAGTCCAAGCCCTCCATACAGAACCCCCCCAGTAGAGTCCCCTTTTCTGGCCCATCCCCTCAGTACAGATCCTACCTAGTACAGATTCCTTCAGTACAGACCCTCCCCAGTACAGGCTCTCTCAGTACAGACCCTCCCCAGTCCAGACCCCCAAAGTACAGATCCCCCTTCTAGTTAACTCTTCGCTACAGAACCCCCTCAGTACAGTCCCCCCTCCCAGCCTATCTCCTCAGTACAGACCTTCCTCTCCCAGTCCAAGCCCTCCATACAGACCCCCCAGTACAGCCCCCTTCCCAGCCTATCCCCTCAGTACAGACCCTCCCCAGTACAAACCTTCCCCTCCCAGTCCAACCCCTTCATACAGACCCCCCCAGTACAGCCCCCTTCCCAGCCTATCCCCTCAGTACAGCCCCCCCAGTACAGACCTTCCTCTCCCGTCTGTACAGACCCTCTCCAGTACAGACCTTCCTCTCCCAGTCTAACCCCTCCATACGGAACCCCTCCAGTACAGCCCCCCCCTCCTGGCCTATCCCCTCTGTACAGGCCCTCCCCAGTACAGACCTTCCTCTCCCAGCCCAACCCCTCCATACAGAACCCCCCAGTACAGCGCCCCCCCGGCCTATCCCCTCTGTACAGACCCTCCCCAGTACATACAAACCTTCCTCTCCCAGTCCAACCCCTCCATACAAACCCCCCCCAGTACAGCACCCCCGGCCTATCCCCTCTCTACAGACCCTCCCCAGTACAAACCTTCCTCTCCTAGTCCAATCCCTCCATACAGAACCCCCCCAGTACAGTTCCCCCTCCTGGACTATCCCCTCAGTACATCCCCCCCCCATCCTTTAAGCCTATACCCTCTCAGTACAAACTCCTCCCCAATCAAAAGCCATTGCAGACTTCCTTTTAGTTTAGATCTCATTTCCAATCAGTGGCATTTCCGAGTGAGGGAAGTCCACCCCTTGGCTGTGTCACGTGACCGGAGCCAAGGACAACTGCCGTTGTCAGTAGGGTTGCCACCTCATGCCTTTAAACCCGAACACATATTAATTACACAGGTTCTGTGGCTGATTAAGGCGGTAATAAAACTCACTTGGTGCCTTATCTGTATTAACCACTTGACTACCAGGCACTTACACCCCCTTCCTGCCCAGGCCATTCTTCAGCTTTCAGCGCTGTCACACTTTGAATGACAATTGCGCGGTCATACAACACTGTACCCAAACAATTTTTGTTATCATTATATTCACACAAATAGAGCTTTCTTTTGGTGGTATTTAATCACTGCTGTTTTTTTTTTTTTTTTACAAAAAAAAGACCAAAAATTTTGAAAAAACGTTTTACTTTTTTTCTGTCAGTAAATTTTGTAACTAAGTAACTTTTCGCCTTCACTGATGTGCGCTGATAAGGCGGCACTGGTGGGCACTGATAGGCTGAACTGATGGGCATTGATAAGGTGGCACTTATGGGCACTGATTAGGTGGCACTGATGAGGAGGCACTAATAGGCCGCACTTATGGGCACTGATAGGCGGTACTGACGGGCACTGTTAGGTGGCACTGATGGGCACTAATAGGCGGCACTGGTGGGCACTGATAGGCGGCACGGATAGGCGGTACTGATGGGCGACACTGATGGGCATTGATCGACAGCAGAGATGGGCAGTAAGGATGGGCTCGGGCGTGTTCACACACTCCACGTGCAGTGCCCGCCAGGAAGTCAGCACTGCGCTGCGCTAATCACAGGCAGTGAGACATTTTCCCGATGTGCGGCTGCAGGGATCGGGACAATGTCTCACTGCTTGTGATTAGCGCAGCGCCGTGCCAACTTCCAATCGGGCACTGCATGTGGAGTGTGTGAACACGCCCGAGCCCATCCTTAATGGGCAGCACTGATAGGTGGCACTGATAGCCAGCACTGACTGGCATCACTACTGGGCACTGATTGATGGCACTTGTGGCCACTGATTGCTGGCATTGGTGGGCACTGTTTGGTGACACTATATTGCTATATTGTAATCAACCTGATTACATTCCTAGATGTCCCCCTGCGTGGAGATGCCGCTGATCGGCTCTCCTTGCCACACACTCTGTCAGAGTGAGGCGAGGAGCACCAATTCCCTGCATCTCAGTTTTTACATGTGATTGGACACAGCCAATCACATGGTAAAACAGCCGCGGACACGGCTCTTTACAGAGATCGGGGTCGCGCCGTGTCCTAGCAACGCGGTGCGGCCGCGATCGCCGCGCTGCGCATCCCCCCGCATGCACGCGCGAGAGCGGCCGTTCTGGGACGCCACCATATGACGTCCACCCAGAACGAGAGCCGCACCGCCCCGCCGTCATTTGACTTTGGAGTGGGCGGCAAGCAGTTAAATTAGCCTCAGAACCTGTGCAATTAATATGTGTTTGGGTTTAAAGGGATGAGGTGGTCACCGTAGCTGTCAGACAGAAGTTGTGCTGCAACGCCTATAATACGAGCTCTACAGTGCCGCTCCTGCCTGTCTGACAGCAACACAAAAAAAGAAAAATGTTGGGCGATTGGCCGTCCAGCACCGCAGAGTATCGATAACAAGTGCGGTCGGCACCCCTCACCTGCCCAAGTGCGCCACTGTTTGCTGAATCAGAAATTCCATTCTCTATGTAAAGTCTGTTTCATT
Organism: Lithobates clamitans; assembly: GCA_037952925.1. NCBI lineage: Eukaryota > Metazoa > Chordata > Amphibia > Anura > Ranidae > Lithobates > Lithobates clamitans. Next base: position 1,892,401 of record JBBGZY010000938.1, on the reverse strand, counting down.
TTGTATTTTTTTGGCTTTGTTTTTAATCTCCTGGCAAAGAAAACTGAAGAGGATTCCCTTTATGTCCAAATAAAACCGCCCAATCCCAGAATAAACATCGTAAAATACATTCGTTGAGAAAATTGAATCTCCAAAATGAAGAGAATGTTCCGGCCCGGTAAGTGGGGGAATGTTCTGCCCCCGAAGGGGTTAATCTAGGTTTTCACACTATATATGTGGGTATCATCATCTGCCGAAGATAAAAGACGTCACAGTGACTATGGAGGAAGAGGACGGAACATGATGGGGGGGGGGTAGTTACTGGGCGTTAAAATAAAATAATATCTTATTACCTCCTCTGCTGCCACTTCCAGCAATGTCTCCTCTCTACTTCCTCCCGATTCACCTCTCACCCGGAACTTCCTGTCCGTACCTGACATCACTTCCTGTTTATCTTCCATAGAGTCTTTCTATCTCTATGGTAGGTGAGATCACCACCTTGTGGAGCTCAGAGGAACTGCACCCCAGCCCCCCCTCCCCCCTGGAGAAACGTCTCATAGTGTAAACACAGGGTTTCGTCAGATTAGGTGACCCGTCAGAATTATAAATGGTGTTTCGTCACTTATGGCGACCCATCACGTTTGGCTACCCGCTGGAGTGCGCATGCGCGATGCCGCCATATGTGTTCCAACACTTTTAAAACGTTACATTTAAAAGTGTTAAAAGTGACAAAAACACTTTTATAAAAAAAAATTTTAAACACTTTTAAAAAAGTGCTAAAAGTGACAAAAGTGTTGGAACGCATATGGCGGCGTCACGCATTCGCACTCTAGCGGGTAGCCAAATGTGATGGGTCGCCATATGTGACGAAACAATGGAAGTGATGTTCCGTCGCCACCATCTTGCTACACCCCGCGCACGTCCGCAGTGAGGATACACTGAGATGGGGGCAAGCGAACATCTTGTTACACCCACCGAAGTTTTGCATTTCTGTCAGAAACCATGAAATCAGGCCGAGGCAGAAGTATAGTTAAATCACACTTGTTTAATAATAAAAGTAAAAAGAACAAACATAGTCAAAACATAGCCAAAGTTCAGTAACTGGAACGGATAGTCAGCCAAGCCAGAAGTCAGGGATCAATGTGTTGGAAAAGCAAGCAGGATCTGGAGCCAGAAGGGATGTCAGCAAAGCAAGTTTTGAACAGGATCGCAGGAGAATAGTCTCTGTGATGTTGACCAAGGCGAAGGCAGAGATCCTCTAGACTGGACGGCTTAAGTAGGCAGGACTGACGAGCAGGAAATCATCAACAGCTGAGTAACTGTGGAGAGAGATGGGAGCTGGCAATTAGCCGACAGCTGAGCGGCCAGCTCAGAGAAGGAAGGGCTGAGCCCAGCCCTGAAAATTTCACAATTATTTTTAATGGTAAACGGAGCTTATAAGGTCAAATACAGTATTTAGAAATCCGACGGACTGTTTCGATGTTGAATTTTAAAAGCAGCGGCAAACATGATGACCTCAGAGATTTGCTAATCTGACAGAAGGCCGCTGCTTTTATAATTCAACACGTAAACAGTCCGATGGATTTCTAAATACTGTATTTCACCATATATGCTCTGTTTACTGTTTAAAATAACAGTGAAAAGTGCAAAACTGCGGTGGGCGTAACAAGATGTCCGCTTGCCCCCGTTTCTGTGTATCCTCACTGTGGAGGAGTGCGGGGTGTAGCAAGATGGCGGCGACAGAACGTTACTTCCCTTCCAAATTCCGACGGCTCGCCAAATCTGATGAAACATCAGCCTTGCTCTGTTTTTGTATGTACTGCATATCCTTATAGGTGGGGTCATCTCCACTCCACTCCCACCAAGGGGGGTAGAAATATATCACTGATCGGGATGAATGGAGGCAGTTGCTTTTGCAGAATGCTTGTTGTAATTAGCCTTTTATTTGCCTCGTAGAGATGCTTTTGGCAAACGTGGAAAAGAACTGTCTACCTTGAGAAAAGAAAACCTTCCCATGTTGCTTTGCAAAACCTCTGACACCCCTGAAGACACCCCCCTGGTAACCAATCAGTGATTGTTCACCCTTTCCCCTTTAAAGCCAGGCTTTGTTCCTATTTGTAGGTTAGTGGCTGAGATAGGGGTGTTGGAGAGCTCCAGAAGATGTATTGATTGGACTATACTATAAAAGTTGTACACAGTATTATGTATATATAACTTTTGATGTTTGTATATTTATGAAAGAATGCATCCTATAGAGCAGTCATCTCCAAACTGCGGCCTGGGGCCAGATGTGGCCCTTTGCTTGCTTTTATGCAGCCCTTGGGGCATTATTCCCCCCTCTTTCAGCCACCGATGAAGGGGCATTATTCCTTCCATTGATACCAATGATGGGGCACTATTCCTCCCACTGATACCAATGATGGGGCACTATTCCACCCATTGATACCAATGATGGGGCACTATTCCTCCCACTGATACCAATGATGGGGCACTATTCCTCCCACTGATACCAATGATGGGGCACTATTCCTCCCATTGATAATAATAGTGGCACATTATTCCTCCCATTTATACCAATTCCTTCCATTGATACCAATGATGGGGCACTATTCTTTCCATTGACACCAACGATGGGGCACTATTCCTCCCACTGACACCAATGATGGGGCACTATACATCTTTTATTGAAAAGAATCAAGCAACCAATTTTATACAAAAGTAAAAAACAAAACCATAGTACAAAACTTCAACAGAAATCCAAGGAATACACATCCATGTTCAGAATATTTACAATATATACATAGTCCACTGCGAACAAATTTTTAAAAAACTATTTACATAAAGCAGCAGAGAGGGCCTAAGAGGCACAACCCACCTATGTATGCAGCCATTTATCAAAAATGAATCCAAAAAATAATAATATAGGGTAATAAGAGACAGACAGCCACACCCGGGAAAGAGACTCCTGGCAGTCAAGGAGGCTTGAAACCCCTCCACGCCTTCAACCAAGCCCCCTGACTCTGCTTGTCTCTCTTGAGCACCTGAATCTTCTCCACCTCATGCAAAATGTCATACACCACCACCTGAACAGGAAGGATTTTATGCAGACCTGACACTGTGCGTTCCAGGTGAAATAACGGACTACTAGGCTAACTAAAAAAAGTGTATCCAAACAAAAAACCCCACCAGTATTGAATGCTCCATACACCCACTCAGCATAACCCAGCCTGGAGAGAAAAGGAACACCGAGGGCCCGCCCCACCTGTTTGTACACCTCTATGTTAAAAGGGCAATGAAGCAGAAAATGGTCCATAGTCTCCTCCTCACCTGCACACTTCTCCCGAGGACAGCTACGATCCATCCCACTGCGGAATTTCAAATTGCCCCTAACATAGAGTCTCCCATGGAAGCACAACCAGGCCAGATCCCTAAATTTAGAGGGTACTCTGTCCAAATTAATCAGTCTTAACCCTGCCCTCAGAACTGGGCCTGGGCAATCCCTTAAGGCCAGTGGGTCATGAAAGACTTCGTTCAAGACTCGACTCATAAGGACTTTCCTCGGAACCGATCTGAGATCTTCAGCCGACAATCGCCACTGCCGTAGTAACTTCAGGTACGGAGCGACATAGGCTGGTAGCTGACCATGATGACCCCTGAGATTCTTCACTTGGCCACCTTCTTCCCAAAGTCGTAGAAAAGGCCTAAACCAAGATCTAAATATGCCTACCCATCCAGGAGGTTCCACTGCAAGCATATTACCAAGCATGTTAAACTTGAGAAAAAGCAGTGAAAAGAAAAGAACTGGGTTGACCATACCTAAGCCACCCTCCCTCCTGGATAGATAGGTGACATTCCTCTTGATGGGGTTCAGTCTGTTCCCCAACAACATTTGGAAGAACACACTACTGACCCTAGCATAGAGAGACACTGGCAAGATGCAGACAAAGCTGACATACAAGAAGATCGGAATCAGGTAAGTCTTAATCAGATCAACCCTTTCCCTCATAGATAACTTCCATCTCTTCCAGCTGACCACCTTAGTATTGGCAATTTAAAGTCTGCCTTCCCAGTTTTTGAGGCCATAATCGCCGGGTCCAAATTCAATGCCTAGAATCTTAATTCTTTCCTGGGGCACTGGAAAGGTGTCCGGGAGATCAAAACCCTCACCTTCCTTTCCCATCCAGAAAACTTCAGTCTTTTCCTGATTGATCTTGGAGCCTGATGCTTCAGAATACCGTGATGTCAGAGAGACCACCTCCTCTGCTTCATCCGCCCCAGTGACAATCACCGACACATCGTCCGCATAGGCAACAACTCAAAGGCGGCTCACCCGGGAGCCCCACTGGCACCCCACACAACATGCTGCTCTCTAGCCTCCTGATGAAGGGGTTGATTGCAAACACATAGAGCAGGGGACTCAGGGGACAACCCTGGCGCACCCCGGAGCCAACCTCAAAGGACTGCCCAACCCAACCATTAACAAGAGGAAAGCTTTCTGCCCCCTTATACAAGACTTTCAACCAATCGACAAAACCACCCGGCAGACCGTACTTACTAAGGAGCAACCATAGGTACTCATGGTTAACACGATCAAAAGCTTTTGCCTGATCCAATGTCAGCAAATACTTTCCCCAGCCTGCAGCCCTGCACTGCTCCAAGGCCTCCCGGACAGCTAAAACTGCTGTGAAGGTGCACCTACCCTGGACCGAACAGTGCTGATGGCGAGAAAGCAAAGACTCTGCTACTGACGATAGGCGCCAGAAAATGATCTTTGCCACTATCTTTCTATCGACATTAAGAAGGCTGATGGGGCGCCAATCCTCAATCATCGAAGGATCTTTACCCTTTGAAAGAAGAATCACAGCTGAGTGCCTCATGGAAGGGGGAAGTACCCCCTCAGCAAGGCAACTGTTAAAAACCTCTACCAAATGTGGGGCCAGAATAGACTTAAAAGCTTTGTAAAACTCAGCCGTCAAGCCATCCGGTCCAGGTGACTTTTTGATGGCAAGCTGTTCAATTGCCCTCATCACCTCTTCAACTGTGATCTCCTCTGTCAAATTCATCAATCTTCATCATTTAGACCTGGAGTAGAGTCTAAAAAGCTTTGCATCTTGTCACGGTCAAGCTCTTTCCTCCCAAGAAGGTCAGCATAAAAGGACCTCACGACCTCCAGAATCCATGACCTGGACTTTGTCAAGGAACCTGTACTGTCCTTAAGGCCAACGACCGTTTTAACTGCTACACCTTGTTTGCAGTTCTGGTAAGAGTCAGGCGAGTGGTACTTCCCATAGTCCCTCTCCAGAACCAAAGAGGCATGCCGGTCATATTGACACTTCCTGAGAAGGAGTTTCACTTCGGAGATTGCCCCAGGATCTCCTCCTCTCGAGACAAGAATATCCAGCTTCCTCCGTAAACGTTGGTAGGTCATGTATTTATTAAACTGTTTTCTATTGGCTAGACCCCTGAAGAATCCAGCAATCCTCTTTTTGGTCAGCTCCCACCACTCAGCCTAGCTGCTACAAAAGTCCAGGATGGTCACCTGTGCCTGAAAGAATTCCTCAAAGGATTGTCTAACATGTTCTTCCTTGAGTAGAGTCGAATTCAATCTCCAGATGCCCTTACCCCTCTGAGGGGCGTCTGAAGCATTCAGGACCACAGATAGCATACAGTGATCAGAGAACTCTACTGCCTGCACCACTGGGGGTGAGAAAGCAGAGGTCTCCTTAAAAAAAAACCTATCTATTCTACTCTGACTATTACCTCGATGAAAGGTGAACCCAGTGTCATCCGGGAGGTGCTTAATGTGCACATCCACAAGACCAGCATCCCTAACCATACTATTTAAAAAAACGCTATCATATCCCAGCCTGTCCTTGAAGTCCTTCCTGTCCTTGGGCCTAAATACTGTATTAAAGTCACCTCCAAAGACCACTTGCCGGGATGTAAAAAGAAATGGCTTGATCCTTGTAAAAAGGCATTTCCTGTCCCACTTTGTGTGCGGCCCATAAACATTAATTAGGCGCAGGTCCTGCCCTCCCACAAGGACGTCTAAGACCATACATCTCCCAATCTCCACCTCAATAACCTGCCGGACAGTTACCATGTCGGTTTTAAACAACACCGCCACACCGCCGTAAGGCTCGGCCGCAAGAGACCAGTAAGATGGACCATACCTCCACTCTCTCTTGGCCATATGAATATCTGCCAAGGAGGTGAGCCTAGTCTCTTGCAAAAATAAAATTTCAGTATCTAATTGGCTGAACAAAAAGAAGGCCATAGAACGAGCTCTTACTGACTTAATGCTGGTGACATTTATTGTCACCACTTTTAACGGAGGGGGAACCGCCAATTGGGTTATTGGGTGGATTGCTTCTTAGCTCCCCTCTGCTGCTCATCACCAGAAGCCTCTCTCTTTCTTGAGGCCGCCTCAAATTCCATTTCAGAGTCGGAACTTCGCTCCGAAGAAGCTCCCGATGAGGAAATATCCCACGTAGAGGACCTATGACGGTTGGGGACAGGCACTGGAGCCTGTTCCGTCCTCACCACCTGCTTCTTCCGCTTTCCAACCTTCCTTCTCTCCTCCAGGTACTGCAGGTCAGCTTCAGAGATGCCCTCATCTCTTATTTTTGTCTTTGATGTCTTTACAGAAGACTTCTTTACAGAGGAAGAAGCAACCTTTTTAGTACATGTTACCACTCCTGGTGGGGGGGTGCTCCCTTCGAGTCAGACTTAGGGGGGGTAGACTCCTGGGGGGGAACTGACTCAGGGGGCACAGACTTGGAAGGTTCTGACACAAGAGGAGGGGATACAGTAGGCGGGGGGGACACAGAGACAGATACAGAAGGAATACTTACAGACACAGGAGGGGTGGCCACAGGAACTGGAGAGGGAGCCTGAACAGGACCAGGGGAGTCAGTCACCGTAGAGGAGGATGGTACACCAGGGGCCTCACCCTCCATCCTGTCCAGCCCTGACAAGTCATCTAGTACCTCCTTCGCCATATTGTGCCAGGCTTCAGGACATCTGCTATAGGGGTGGCCAAGGCGCAGGCACAGGTTGCACCTGATCATCTCGGTGCAGTCCTTGGCCATATGACCCTGACCCCGACAAACTGAATATATCAAGGCTGAATAGGAGGAGCTCAAATGTCCCTTTTCTCCACAGCGGTGACACAGCTTCGGCTGACCAGGGTAGAAAATAGTCATCCTATCCCTCCCTATAAAAGCTAAGGAGGGCAGGTGACGGACAACATTCCCATCCCTGGCCAACCTGACTGTAACCGACCAATCCCCAGTCCAGATGTTACGTTCATCAAGTATTTTATCGGGCTTAGTCAATACCTCACCATAATTCTTTAACCAGACCTCTAAATCTCGAGCAGGAACACTCTCATTAGTGAGGATAATTGTGATTTTTTTCACTGTAGACCTTTGTAAAACCGCAACTGGGGCCAGACCTTCCCATTCAGGTCTTGACCTCCACCGAGCCTCATATAGCTCCCGGAACAGGTCAAGATCCTCTGGCCTGGTGAAACTAATAGTATATTCCCGGCTCCCAGCAACATGTATTAGAGCATACAGGTCGTTTGCCCCAAAACCCATCTCCAAAATCATGTCCACCACCGCACGCCGTGCTGGAGGGATTGCACCACCTTCCCATTTAAGAATCACTACATTTCGTCTCGGACCCCCAGCAGAAGCCAGAGACCCAAGACCAGATCCTGGGGTGCTCAAAGTGGTAGGCCGCAGGTGGAAAACCCGCTTGGGGGCGGAGCTACCAGGAGCAGAGCGTACCACCTGAGCAAATGTAGGTTTATCAGGGCCAAGGCCCCATACTGATGTTACATTAGTCTGTACATTACAATTATTATTATTATCTGCTGGAACGGAGTTGGTAGGACTGTCCATCACACTTGTGCTGGGATGATTTTTATCAGTCACACAAACATTCACATTCCCATCAGGAATAGTCACAGTTTCTGCTGCAATACCAGCTGTCTCCTGAAGCTGTGCTGTAGAGTCCTCAGCAGCTGTGGGGCAAACAGCTTTAGACTCAGCTAAAGGGGGGTTAATTGGCTCTGCTGAATGTTGTAGTTCCTCTGCAGGAATGTCATTTTTTAAATGCATATTTTGCTGCACTGCAGCATCAGCAGGCACAGCATTGCCACACATAGGACTAGCAGCCTGATTGTCACTGGGCACATTGTCTGTATCAGTCACAGTGTTCACAAAAACAGTTTTATGCACCACATGGGGCTTGACGGGCTTTACCTTGTCAGGCATATTATTAGTAATGTCCTCCTCATGAAACACCAACTGATCCTCCCGCATAGGAGACTCCATTGCCTGGATTACCCTGAGCATGCCTCCTGAGTCCTGGGAAGGCATGGGGCTGCTTACCTCTCCCTGAGGGGGCAGGGGGTCAGAACTGGGGGTCTCCTCCTCCACCTCCATTTTTGTCATCCTGGCAAACCTTCTGTCATTGCAGAATTTTTCCTTAAAGGGCCCATCTCTTCCTTCCATCATGGACACAATGGTTTCCTTGGCCAGTTGGATCTCCGGATCCATGGACCCACGTCTCTGGCTGTGTAAGCCCTCACGCTGCCTTCTCAAGCGCTTCAGCTCCACTCTGAGCTTGTACAGCTTGTCTCTCTCCTTATTCAGGACCTTAATCCCGGCCACCATTCGCTCCCGGATGGCCCCAGAACCTTCATCCTCACCAGGGGTAGAGAGATCCCCAGCCATGGTTTGTACAGGGGCAGGCATGTTACCTGATGGTCCAGGAGATGGCTGAGAGCTTCCAGCAGGAGAGGCCCTGCTGGCCTCCATGGCTTCCCCAGAAAGGGGCCAGGAGAGCTGGGAGAGATTTCACCACCACTCCCCTCTCACACGGATCACCTGGAGCAGCTTCAGAGCCTCCTTCCTCCTGACACACCTGTGCTCCAATGATGGGTGGGACACTATTCCTCCCATTGATATCAATGATGGGGCACAATTCCTCCCTGGACACCAATGATTTGGCACTATTCCTCCCATTGGTAATTATAGTGGCACACTATTTCTCCTATTAATATGATGGGGCAATATTACCACCACTGACACCAATGATGGGGGAACTGTTCCTCTCATTAATATTAATAGTGGCACACTTTTGCTCCCAATGATACCAACGATGGGGCACTATTCCTCTCACTGACACCAACGATGGGGCAATATTCCTCCCACTGATACCAATCATGGGGAATTGTTTACTCCCACTGACGCCAGGACTTTTGTTACTCCCACTGGCCACAGTCCAGCCCTACTAAAGTTTGAAAGATGGTTAACTGGCCCTTTCTTTAGAAAGTTTGGAGACCCCTGCTATAGAGACCTAACGGTAAATCAGAGTCAATGCACAAGATCTCCCCACAGCTCCTCCATCTAGACAAAGGCAATCTCTCAGCTATGAGCACCATATACAGTGCCATGTTACAACCAAAAACATAAATGTATTTTATTTGGGATTTTATGTGATAGACCAACACAAAGTGGCACATAATTGTGAAGTGGAAGAAAAATTATAAATGGTTTTCAAAATTTTTTTACAAATAAATATGTGAAAAGTGTGGGGGGCATTTGTATTCAGCCCCCTTTACTCTGATAAAATCTAGTGGAACTAAAATCTAGTGGAACCAAATAATAAAAAATAGAGTCCAGCTGTGTTTACTCTCAGTATAAATACAGCTTTTTTTTTTCTTCAAAGCCCGTGGTGTGTGAACACACTCCAAAATTTCCAACCGGTGCAAAGAAAAATTGCACACCATAAAGTGAGACACAAAAAAGTGCACAGGGTGTACACATGGTCCTCCTCCGAAGAGAAGGGACCTTTGCTCGGATCCTCCGGGGCGTTAGGCTCCAGACGGGGACTGGGGTACTTCACATGGTCCATCTGGCCGAAACCAGATGGACCCCATTCTCTAGGAGGTCTGCCGAAAACAGACCACCCCAAGTACTAGGTGGAGCCCCCCCGAAGAGAGACCCCATGAGAGAGGGCGAACCAAGCCAGAAGGCCATGTTCACCCCCTTCCAAGGACGTTCAGGTCAGGCCCGAGGACCTACACCCTACTAATCAAACGTGAAACGTGTACAAACCCAACAACAACAAAAAAAAGACATAAAGTGACAGACACAACAAACAACATAAAGGCGGGGAAAAGGGAGGAGGAGAAAGTGCTAAGTGCCATTGTATGATGGAATGGCTGGCCCTGAGGCCAAGAATAAAAAAATTCCTCTGGTTCTGGCCAAAATGCCCGGCCCAAGAGGCAGGTGCGAAAAAAGTGTGTGTGGTGCAGTGACCTAGGTGCCGGTAAAACTCAAAGTGGGACACCAACACAGTGAGAGTTACGGCACCCCTGGACTGCCACTGCCACCCCTGGAGGGGCACATACACCAAGGTCGTCTTTCGGGACCCAGCCTTCGGCCAGACCCAGTGCCTCTCCATCCCCATCAGGAGGTAACCCTTCCGGCTTTCTCTAGAGGAGACCTATTAACGGCCCTCAGTTCGTCGAACAGTCTGGTTTCGGCTCTCCCCGATACTAACCGTCCAGGTTACCATTACACCAAGTGGATTTGCATAGCCACCGCCACCCCTAACCTACCACCACCGGTCAGGGACAATAGCACACCACCACCTCTTGGTATATTATAAGAACAGATACTACACTTGATCTTAGCCAAAAGGCCGAGAAGCTTTTTCACAGAATAGCTGACTTAATTCTGTGATAGTAAATACCTGTATCAGTATAAATATAGCTGTTCTGAGAAAGCCCTCAGAGATTTGTTAGAGAACCTTAGTGAACAAACAGCATCCTGAAGGCCAAGGAACACACCAGACAGGTCAGGGATAAAGTTGTGGAGAAGTTTAAAGCAGGGTTAAGTCATAAAAAAAATCACGAAGCACTGTTCAATCCATCATCCAAAAATGGAAAGAATATGGCACAACTGCAAACCTACCAAGACATGACCGTCCAACTAAACTGACTGGCCGGGCAAGGAGAGCATTCATCAGATAAGCAGCCAAGAGGTCCATGGTAACTCTGGAGGAGCTGCAGAGATCCACAGCTCAGGTGGGAGAATCTGTCCACAGGACAACTATTAGTTGTTAACTCCACAAATCTGCCCTTTGTGGAAGAGTGACAAGAAGAAAGCCATTGTCGAAAGAAAGCCATAAAAAGTCCTGTTTGCAGTTTGTGAGAAGCCTTGTGGGGGACACAACAAACATGTGGATGAAGGTGCTCTGGTCATATGAGACCAAAATTGATCTTTTTGGCCTAAAAGCAAAACTCTATGTGTGGCAGAAAACTAACACTGCACATCACCCTGAACACACCATCCCCACCGTGAAACATGGTGGTGGCAGCATCATGTTGTGGGGATGCTTTTCTTCAGCAGGGACAGGGAAGCTGGTCAGAGTTGATGGGAAGATGGATGGCACCAAATACAGGGCAATCTTAGAAGAAAACCTGTTAGAGTCTGCAAAAGACTGGGGCGGAGGTTCCCCTTCCAGCAGGACAACGACCCTAAACATACAGCCAGAGCTATAATGGAATGGTTTAGATCAAAGCATGTTCATGTGTTAGAATGGCCCAGTCACAGTCCAGACCTAAATCACATTGAGAATCTGTGGCAAGCCTTGAAAATTGCTGTTCACAGACGCTCTCCATCCAATCTGACAGAGCTTGAGATATTTTGCAAAGAAGAATGGGCAAAAATGTCCCTCCCTAGATGTGCAAAACTGGTAGAGACATCCCCAAAAAGACTTGCAGCTGTAATTGCAGAGAAAGGTGGTATTGACTCGGGGGGGCGCCATACAAATGTCCCGCCACACTTTTCACATATTTATTTGTAAAAAATTTGTAAAACCATTTATCATTTTCCTTCAACTTCACAATTATGTGTCACTTTGTGTTGGTCTATCACATAAAATCCTGATAAAATACAGTTACGTTTTGGGTTGTAACATGACAAAATGTGGAAAATTTCAAGGGGTGTGAATACTTTTTCAAGGCACTGTATATATAGAGATCCAGGTTAAAAATTCAACAACCAACAAACCTCAACACACATGGATAGATACCAGCAAAAACCTTCATCTTGTAAGGGGGGGGGGGTTAGTAGTGTGCTGTAGTGGTCATCATGTCCTCCATGCTTCTCTCCTCGTTGAGCGTCAAGCATGGGTCACATGAGAGGCCTATCCCGGGGTGTGGGTTCTTCTGGGCTACGGTAGGCACCTATAACAGGATCACTTTGCTTTACATATGGGGTACCTTTACTTCTGTGCCATTTTCATCAATTCACTGGGAAAAGACTGAGGCCACGGTGGGGGGAATACTCAACCTTAAGGCAGACCTCTCCTTTTAGAGATGAACGCGCACTGCATTCTCCAGTTAACTCTCAGGTCCCGGTGACGATGTACACCTTCTCTGTAACTTGCACGCTGAGCCTTGTGCATATCCACCTGTCTAGCGTATCACCATTACCTCGCTACCAGTAACGGTATTGGCTCCTGCCGTGCACATAGCGTGGACTACACTTCACTTAATTCCTCCATACCTGAGCACAGGCTGGAGACCTCGGTGGTACAAGTCTGCTCCCGTAGCTGTGGGAGACAGACTGCTCACAGCAACAAGAACCTCCCCTCCTGCAAGAGGCTTTCCCACCAATCTCAGGCTTATCGACAGGCTACTAGTAGCTTCCGTTACCCTTGGCAACCCTTGTGTCCTCACACTGTATTACTCTTGTACTGATGTCTTCGTACCCCAAAGTACCTTAGTGACCTGAACTATGAAATGGTGCCGGTTACTTGCATTACACCCCTTCAAGTAACTTCAGACCAGGCGGGAACAAGGTTTCAAAACTTTACTTGGAAAAGTGAAAAAACATAACAAAGTCCAACATGCGGGGACATTATTCTTCCCTACCTTCCTAATCCTAACTCAGGCTATGGGCTGCCCCGGCATACCTGCGAAGGAAGTTTCCATGTGTAGTACAGAGTCCATCAGTGGCATACTCCAGCAGTACTAATAACTTTTACATCTCGGCAGGGATAAGCGACATTCTTTTAGTCCTCACGGGTGCTCTTCTCCGTCTTTCTATCTTACGGGCACTAGGCCTCTGTGCTCGGGCCCGAGGGTTCCCTTTTTCCACACCACTCCAAACCACTGGTTCTGGATCTCTGTCCCTCCTTTTTTATTAATAGAGATAAGAGTGATGTCATGTGACCTCCCAGAATCCTCCTCACCTCTCCGGTCGGGTCTGTGTTTTATTAATAGAGATAAGAGTGATGTCATGTGACCTCCCAGAATACTCCTCACCTCTCCGGTCAGGTCTGTGTGTTATTAATAGAGATAAGAGTGATGTCATGTGACCTCCCAGAATCCTCCTCACCTCTCCGGTCAGGTCTGTGTTTTATTAATAGAGATAAGTGTGATGTCATGTGACCTCCCAGAATCCTCCTCACCTCTCCGATCAGGTCTGTGTTTTATTAATAGAGATAAGTGTGATGTCATGTGACCTCCCAGAATCCTCCTCACCTCTCTGATCAGGTCTGTGTTTTATTAATAGAGATAGGAGTGATGTCATGTGACCTCCCAGAATCCTCCTCACCTCTCCGGTCAGGTCTGTGTTTTTTTAATAGAGATAAGAGTGATGTCATGTGACCTCCCAGAATCCTCCTCACCTCTCCGGTCAGGTCTGTGTTTTATTAATAGAGATGAGAGAGATGTCATGTGACCTCCCAGAATCCTCCTCACCTCTCCGGTCAGGTCTGTGTGTTATTAATAGAGATAAGAGTGATGTCATGTGACCTCCCAGAATCCTCCTCACCTCTCCGGTCAGGTCTGTGTTTTATTAATAGAGATAAGAGTGATGTCATGTGACCTCCCAGAATCCTCCTCACCTCTCCGGTCAGGTCTGTGTTTTATTAATAGAGATAAGAGCGATGTCATGTGACCTCTCAGAATCCTCCTCACCTCTCAGAAGGTAGATGATGAGGCACACTTTTTGTCAATCAACTTACAAAGAATAAATAATTCATAATTGTTTTTAATATACCTACATTTTTAAAAGCTAAATATCAAATATTACATAAAAAAGTCATATTAACCACTTTTAACCAGCAGGTGGCACCCTTTGAGCAAATGCACCTTATAAGACAACTATTGCACTGAAATTGTCAGTCCTCTCATGTAGACTGACCTCCTCTGCTCTTCATCCAAAAGCAATATTTAGGTTCTTTCTCACCACAGTTTTTTTTCCTTCGAAGCCTCTACTGAAGAGCAGGGGAGATCAGACTACAGCCGTGGCCAAAAGTTTTGAGAATGACACAAATATTCATTTTCACAAAGTCTGCTTCCTCAGTGTTTTTGGATCTTTTTGTTGCTATGGTAGTCTGAAGTATAATTAAAAGCATTTCATAAGTGTCAAAGGCTTTTATTGACGATCACATGAAGTTTATGCAAAGAGTCAATATTGGCTGTGTTGACTCTTCTTTTTTAAGACCTCTGCAATTCCCTCCCTGCATGCTGTCCATCAACTTCTGGGCCACCTCCTGACTGATGGCCTCCCATTCTTCCATAATCAATGCTTGGAGTTTGTCAGAATTTGTGGGGTTTTATTTTGTTCACTCGCCTCTTGAGGATTGACCACAAGTTCTCAATGGGATTAAGATCTGGGGAGCTTCCTGGCCATGGACCCAAAATTTCCATGTTTTGTTCCCCAAGCCATCATCATCATGCTGGAAAAGGCATTGTTACTCACCAAACTGTTCTTAGATGGTTGGGAGAAGTTGTTCTCGGGGGATGTTTTTGTACCATTCTTTATTCATGGATGTGTTCTTAGGCAAAATTGTGAGGCATTGTTCCTCACCAAACTGTTCTTGGATGGTTGGGAGAAGTTGTTCTCGGAGGATGTTTTTGTACCATTCTTTATTCATGGATGTGTTCTTAGGCAAAATTGTGATACATTGTTCCTCACCAAACTATTCTTGGATGGTTGGGAGAGGTTGTCCTCGGAGGATGTTTTGTGTACCATTCTTTATTCATGGATGTGTTCTTAAGCAAAATTGTGAGGCATTGTTCCTCACCAAACTATTCTTGAATGGTTGGGAGTTGTTCTTGGAGGATGTTTTTGTACCATTCTTTATTCATCGTTGTGTTCTTAGACAAAACTGTGAGGCATTGTTCCTCACCAAACTATTCTTGAATGGTTGGGAGTTGTTCTCGGAGGATGTTTTTGTACCATTCTTTATTCATGGATGTGTTCTTAGGCAAAATTGTGAGGCATTGTTCCTCACCAAACTATTCTTGGATGGTTGGGAGAGGTTGTCCTCGGAGGATGTTTTTGTACCATTCTTTATTCATGGATGTGTTCTTAAGCAAAATTGTGAGGCATTGTTCCTCACCAAACTATTCTTGGATGGTTGGGAGAAGTTGTACTCGGAGAATGTTTTTGTACCATTCTTTATTCATGGCTGTGTTCTTAGGCAAAATTGTGAGTGAGCCCACTCCCTTGGCTGAGAAGCAACCCCACACATGAACGGTTTCAGGATGTTTTACTGTTGGCATGACACAGGACTGATGGTAGCACTCACATTTTCTTCTCAGGACAAGGTTTTTTTTTTTCCAGAGTCCCCAAACAATCGGAAAGGGGGTTCATCAGAGAAAATGACCTTACCCCAGTCCCCAGCAGTCCAATCCCTGCACCTTTGGAAGAATATCATTCAGTCCCTGATGTTTCTCCTGGAGAAAAGTGGCTTCTTTGCTGCCCTTCTTGACACCAAGCCATCCTCCAAAAGTCTTCTCCTCGCTGTACCTGCTGCCATTCCTGAGCAAGCTCTGCACTGGCGGGGCCCCCGATCCCGCAGCTGAATCATCTGTAGGAGACGGTCCTGGCACTTGCTGGACCTTCTTGGGCACCCCCGAAGCTTTCTTCACAAATGCAGTTGAAATGTTTTTTGTGGGATTAAGTAAATTTTTACGGCAAAGAGGGACTTTGCAATTAATTCTAATTGATCTGATCGCTCTTCATAACATTCTGGAGTATATGCAAATTGCCATCATAAAAAACTGAGGCAGCGGACTTTGTGAAAATGATTATTTGGGTCATTCTCAAAACTTTTGGCCAGGGCTGTACACTACAGGGGGGTCTCAGCCAGCAGTGTCACATTCCCTTGTTTCTTTCCTAGCAAAGTAAACCAAACAAAACCCCTTCTGAACTAGACAGCCTTTTGTGAGCTCAGATTTCTCGATGAAGAATTCCTTCCATGATAAAGATCAGAGGAGCGCTCAGCCACGTGTTTTCTGAGGTGTATATCAAGGTGAGCTTCTTCCCAGTGTGAGATCTCCGATGTACGGCAAAATATATCCATATAGAAGACATTTTCCACACTCAGGACACTAATACACCTTCGAGGGTCGTGTGGATTCTCTGGTGTTTGGTGAGATAAGACTTCTGTGAAAAACATTTCCCGCACTCAGGGCAGGAATACGGCTTCTCCCCCGTGTGGGACCTCTGATGTTTGACCAGTTCTGATTTCCGTAGATAACATTTACCGCATATAGAGCAGGTAAACAGCCTTTCCTGTGTGTGACAAATCTGATGTACAATAAGAATGGACTTTCGTGAAAAACATTTTCCACACTCGGAACAGGAATACGGCTTCTCGCCCGTGTGACATCTCTGATGTTTGTTAAGACCGGCCTTATCTGAAAAACATTTCCCGCACTCAGGGCAGGAATACGGTCTCTCTCCTGTGTGAGATCTGTGATGTACGATAAGATCTAATTTCCGTGAAAAACACTTCCCGCACTCGAGGCAGGCAAAAGGCTTCTCGCCCATGTGCAATCTCTGATGTCTTGAGAGATTGGTGCTCTGTGTAAAACATTTTCCGCACTCAGTACAGGGATACAACTTCTCACCTGTATGCAATGTCTTATGTCTGGAAAGACAGGACTTCCGAGAAAAACATTTACCGCACTCGGGACAAGAATATGGCTTCTCTCCTGTGTGAGATCTGTAATGTGTGACAAGTTTTGATTTGTGAGGAAAACATTTTCCGCACTCAGAACAGGAATAAAGCTCCTCACCCGTGTGAGATCTCTGATGAACAGAGAAAATTTGATCAGAGCTAAAGCTTTCCCCACATCCAGGACAGGAATATTTCTTCTTCCTCTGAACTCCGGCACCATCCCCCACAGTATGAGGTTGCTCAGAGTCAGAGGGAGTCCATGGTCTATCCACACTGTGAAGTCCACCATCCATAGTGGAGCTCATTGTCTTTTCTCCTCCACAATCTCCTGTGATGTCCTCATCTTCCATTTTACAACCTGGAGATAAAGTGAGAAGATCCTTTGAGGGTTTCTCCATGGCGTGTCCTGGAAAAATATAAAAACATCATCAATAGATATGAGAGGGTTAGTTCACTTCCATCAAGATTCCATCTGGATCAGGTAGATATGAGTGAGGAGATGTTCTCTGTGGATGTCCAATACTGGTTTATAATAGCTCACCTGTGCTGATCTCTGTAGGAGTGTCCTCCTCTATGAATGTCCTCGTCATTCCAGCCTCTTCTGTATATTGCTGATCATCCCTCACATACGTCTCTTCTACTTCACCCTCAACTTTCATGTTCATCAGATCTTCACCCTAAACCAACAGAATGGCAGAAAATAACATCTGTAACATAGAAGTATTTATGATATGAGATCACATAGAAAATATCATCTTGTAGAGTCCACACATCGTCTCCACATGTCAGAGTGTTCAATCACTTTATGTTCCCGACCCTCAACTCCACCTACCTGATGATGGTGAGGGATGGTGTGACCTACCTGTGTGGAATCCTGGGAATACAGAGGATGGGGACATCTCTCTGGTAGGTTTCTCTTACTAGGTGGCTCCACAATATTGTCTTTGTAGAGATCCTTGCGTCCTTTAGAAAGTTCCTTCATTATACCATACTCCTCATCCTCTTTCTTATATTCTTCTTTAACAACAATAATACAATCTCTGAGGTTTTCACTCTAAATATACAATAAAACATTTATTATAACAAAAATGTTTGTGTATAAAACATAACTACCAATAATTGTTCCTTATCTACCTGATCATGTTTTGTGTAGTTGTGATCTTCCTGTGTGGAATCCCGGGAATACAGAGGACGGGGACATCTCTTTGGTGGGTTCCCATTACTGGATCCATCTGTAGGAAACACACACACTGACTGAATACATTGTTTCTATGTGTTTATCAGATGATGGGGGATCTAGGTGGACCCTCCGTACTGCTCTCTCCTTTACAATAAAGTCTCCTCTTACCCGGTGATGTGAGGGGCGGCTGATTGTCCATCATGACGTCCTTGTAGAGATCCTTGTGTCCTTCTAAATACTCCCACTCCTCCATGGAGAAATAGACAGTGACATCCTGACACCTTATAGGAACCTGACACACACAATGATACAGTCACCATCCAGACACATCCCTTGTCTGTTACTGGATAATGTCCCAGAATTCCCAGCACCGCTCACCTCTCCTGTCAGCAGCTCCATCATCTTCTTGGTGACTTCTAGAATCTTCTCCATGTTGTGTCTCTCAGGTTTTAGGGAGTCACATGAAGGCACTGTGATGGTCATATGATCACCTGACTTCACAAGAGGAAATCTCTGTATTGGAGAACCAATAGGAATGTCATGTTAGACTCCCAGAATCCTGCTCACCTTTCCGGTCAGGTCTGTGTTTTATTAATAGAGATAAGAGTGATGTCATGTGACCTCCCAGAATCTTCCTCACCTCTCCGGTCAGGTCTGTGTTTTATTAATAGAGATAAGAGTGATGTCATGTGACCTCCCAGAATCCTCCTCACCTCTCCGGTCAGGTCTGTGTTTTATTAATAGAGATAAGAGTGATGTCATGTGACCTCCCAGAATCCTCCTCACCTCTCCGGTCAGGTCTGTGTTTTATTAATAGAGATAAGAGTGATGTCATGTGACCTCCCAGAATCCTCCTCACCTCTCCGGTCAAGTCTGTGTTTTATTAATAGAGATAAGAGTGATGTCATGTGACCTCCCAGAATCCTCCTCACCTCTCCTGTCAGCAGGTAGATGATCTCCAGGGTGAGGTTTAATACCTTCTCAGTCATGTGACTCCGGTCCTTCTCCATCATCATTGGTCGTGTTATCTATACAGGTTTCCTGTAGACCAATAAGTGATAACAGAGAATGATCTGGACTGTACTGGTTATACAGTATTAGGATGGGGATGTATGTGGGATAATATGAGGGTTTCTATCATGGAAGAACAATCCCCAGTGGGATTACAAACAGAGCTACATTCAGTTTTTTGTTTTCTATGTTTTTGGGTCTGGGGGCCTTTTCTATGTAAAGTCTGTTTTGTTCTTAGCTTTTTACTTTTGCTTAGTTTTTGATCTGCCGGCAAAGAAAGTTGCCCTGTCTTCGACCTCCTATCCCTCTAACCAGCAAACATTTACCGATACAAACCTTCAACACCTTTACTGTTCTCTATTCCGCGTACAGACGAACCTCCATACAGTTTGCGCTCATCCACGCTCCACAGAAACTGCCCTAATGAAACCCATCACTAACCTAAGTGTCAAAACCTATGGTCACTACTCTATACTCAATAAACCTTTCTGTTGGGTTGATATAGTTGATCACCTGCTCCTCCTCATGAAGGCCACTTCCGTGGCCTTCAAGGCTCCTTCTTGGTTCTCCTCCTACCTATCTAAGCACCCCCACAACTCTACCTCCTCTTCTCCTCTTTCATAGGGGTTCTTCAAGACTCTGTCCTCACAGCCATTCTATTCTACGATCTAAAAGGACACAATGGTCACAGAACGCGCCCCAATCGCACGCCAGGGGGTTCATGGGAGGTGCGGTTCTGGAAGGTTGTACACGGATCTGGAGAGCCGTCTTTTGGCTACAGCATGAGCGGGAAGGGGTTAAACTATTAAAAAAAAATCGCTGTTCCCAGCCAAATTGAACTTCATTAAAATAAAATCTCATTACCTCCTCTGCTGCAGGTTCCAGCAACGTCTCCTCTCTCTTCTCTACTTTCTCTCTGTGCCTGACGTCACTCCTGTCCTTTTTTTCCATAGAGCCTTCCTGCCTGTACCTGACATCACTTCCTGTCTTCCATAGAGACTTCCTGTCTGGGTAGATGTGAGATCCCCACCTTGTGGAGCTCAGAGGAACTGCAGCAGAAACGTCTCGTAGTGTGAACACGGCCTTGTGCTGTGTGTGTATGTACTGTATATCCTTATAGATGGGGTCATCTCCACTCCCACCAAGGGGGATAGAAATATATTACTGCTCGGGATTTGGTGCAATTAATTTTGCTGCAAAATTATTGATGTTGCCTAAAGTTTGTTGTATCTAGACGCTATTTAGTCATGATGACATAACATAAGTTGCTTAAAAAAACACCATCTGCCTTGAGGAAAACCTTCACATTTTGATTTGCAGATCACTTGACACCACAAGCACCTCCTAGTAACTGATCAATGAATGCCTGTCACCATCCCTTTATAAGCCAGGCTTCCTGTCTTTACTCACTCTGTAGGTTATAGCTCATGGCTGTGATCGTGGAGATGTATTGATCGGTGAGGGAGTTTTAGATGGTCCTTGTAACATGAGAACCAGCTTGGGGGGTCAGCAAGTTTGCATGGGTGAAACTCCTCATGGAGGCTTGAGGCAACTCATGTATGGCAAATAGGCATGCTGGCTAAAGGTGGTTTCAGTCTTTCCCATTTTTTGGACTACCCATTACATGAGAAGTAAGGGACTCACGTCTATGCTGCAGCTGTCCCACATCAGCTTTAAGCCTGAGAACTGAGTAATCACACGAATGTTGGTCGTCTCAGAGTGGAGAGCAGTGACTGTCAGTCCACGCTCTCTGCCCCTCCAGCGCTCCTGGGAGAGCCCTGAGCTGGAGAGGGGGTGGGCGTAGCTGGCTTTGGCTCTCAGCCACTCACTGAGAGATCTGGAGCCAGCTGTCGATTAGGCACTTGGGTGGATCCCGACAACCTGGTCAGCATTCTTCCAGAGCCTGTAGTGGCTCTGTGACATCAGCTGAGAGCGGGCAATAGCACTCTACAAATTGACTCTGGGTCACAGGAGCGCTTCTGTAAGAATGGCCAAACATTCCCATGGACACCCTTCCCAGAAGAGTTGAAGCTGTTATAGCTGCAAAGGGTGGGATAACTCAATATTGAACCCTACGGACTAAGACTGGGATGCCATTAAAGTTCATGTGCGTTTAAAGGCAGGTGTCCCAATAATTTTGATTATATAGTGTATTAGCCGAGTATAGCTTTTGTGTCTTTCTTTTGAGGGCACTTTTGTTTCAATATCAATTGTCTTAATGACATGGTCTCTCTACAGATGTTAGTTATCAGCCTGAAATCTACTTTGTGTCCTGAAGAAGTGAACTTTGCTTCACAAAACGATTTGAGGGGGAATTTATCAATGTCTGATTTAACGCATACATTTCCGCTGTTAGGTCAAATCCAGTGTATTTTATCGTATTTTAAAACATATTTTTTAATATTTCTGTTTGCTTTTTAACGCCTTATATGAAATGTGAAAAGATGCAAAGTTGTTTTTTATACATTGTTTGAAACATCATCACTTTTTCTTGGGTTGACTTTAAAAGTCCCATGGGCATTTGCTCTATGCATAGAAACTCTATCTGTTCACCTTAGCCTATTCTTGATAGGAAATGGATTAAATTCATTATTTTCCTCAAAATTCTACAAACAATACCCCATAATGACAACGTAAAATCCCATGTACATAAGTATTACAGCCTTTGCCATGAAACTCAAAATTGAGCTCAGGTGTCTCCTGTTTCCACTGATCATCCTTGAGATGTTTCTACAACTTGATTGGAGTCCACTTGTGGTAAATTCAGTTGATTGGACATGATCTGGAAAGTCACACACCTGTTTATATAAGGTCCCACAGATAACAGTGCATGCCAGAGCACAAACCAAGCCATGAAGTCCAAGGAATTGTCTGTAGACCTCAGAGACAGGATTTTATGAAGGCACAGATCTGGGGAAGGGTACAGAAAAATTTCTGCAGCACTGAAGACCCCAATGAGCGCAGTGGCCTCCATCATTCGTAAATGGAAGTTTGGAACCACCAGGACTCATCCTAGAGTGGGCCGCCTGGCCAAACTAAGCGATCGGGGGAGAAGGGCCTTAGTCAGGGAGGTGACCAAGAACCCGATGGTCACTCTGACAGAGCTCCAGTGTTTCTCTGTGGAGAGAGGAGAACCTTCCAGAAGAACAACCATCTCTGAAGCACTCCACCAATCAACCGTGTATGGTAGAGTAGCCAGAAAGAAGCCTCTCCTCAGTAAAAGGCACATGACAGCCCACCTGGAGTTTTCCAAAAGGCACCTGAAGGACTCTCAGACCATGAGAAAATAATTTCTGGTCTGATGAAACAAAGATTGAACTCTTTGGCCTGAATGGCAAGCGTCATGTCTGGAGGAAAACAGCCACCACTCCTCACCTGTCCAATACCATTACTAAACTGAAGCATGGTGGTGGCAGTATTCTGCTGTGGGGATGTTTTTTAGCGGCATGAAAACAGAGCGCTCTGGACCTCAGACTGAGGCAAAGGGTTTATCTTCCAAAAGGACATTGACCCTAAGCACACAGCCAAGATAATAAAGGAGTGGCTACGGGACAACTCTGTGAATGTCCTTGAGTGGCCCAGGCAGAGCCCAGACTTGAACCTGATTGAACATCTCTGGAGAGATCTGAAAATGGCTGTGCACCGACACTCCTCATCCAACCTGATGGAGCTTGAGAGGTCCTGCAAAAAAGAATGGAAGAAACTGTCCAAAAATAGGCGTGCCAAGCTTGTAACATCATACTCAAAGAGATTTGAGGCTGTAATTGGTGCCAAAGGTGCTTCACCAAAGTTCTGAGCAAAGGCTGTGATACTTATGTACATTGGATTTTTTTTGTTTTTTATTTTGAATAAATTTGCAAAGATTTCAAACAAACTTCTTTCACATTGTCATAATGGGGGATTGTTTGTAGAATTGTGAGGAAAATAATGAATCCAATCCTTTTTGGAATAAGGCTGTAACATAACAAATTGTGGAAAAAGTGAAGCACTGTGAATACTTTCTGGATGCACTGTATCTATATATATATGTCCTCTAAAGGTCAGAGGTCTGTTTTACTCCTTTGGTCAGATACCCCTTCTTTTCCACAGTTCCCAAAATTAGAGAAGTTAATGTCCCTTTATTAGAGAGTGTACCAGTCTCACCAGTCAGGTGATAATATTCATGGACACCAGTAGGTAGATTCTTGTGTAACACCCACCTAGATAGGTGCTAGGATAAGGTAAAGTTATTCTGGCTCACTGTACCCAGTGGAGCTGCATTTGATTGTTAGGAAAATTTAGCTCTGGTTCCCTATAATCAGTGTGGCTGTGTTTGATTGTTCTGTGTTTCAGTGGCTACAGAATTGACTGGCTGCTTCCCCCTATCTGGTCCAGAAATGTTCTGTTAGTTAGTGAGCAGGAAGAATCTAATCAGCAGATGAATATTTATGCAGCAGTGGCCAATTCCTGTGGAGAGGTGCCCAGATGATGACTGGGGGTGTGTATAAATACTCTGAGACTGCGAACAACCTGGTCTTTTTCCCTGAGGAGGAGATCATGGCCTAGAGGGGGCATTCACCATGTCTGGAGGCCTGCTTTGCTGAGAGTTGCTGAAGCTGACTGACCAGGCTGTCGTCTAAGGATCTAATCTGGTACCACGGGGTGACAGTGTCTGGGGGATGTTGGAAGGAGGCAGACAATTTTTCAAGGATGTTAGTGAGTACAGACTGGTGTGAGGGATTCTGGAGACTGTGTGCTGTTGGTCCATTAAGGCCGAAAAATGGAGACCAAAGATAGAGGTCCACAATGGCCCAAAGATAGAGACCAAAGATAGAGGTCCACAATGGCCCAAAGATAGAGACCAAAGATAGAGGTCCACAATGGTCCAAAGATAGAGACCAAAGATTGTGGTCCACCATGGCCCTCTTATGATACACCCAGACTAAGGACATTGAATCTGGTGTCCTGAAGGGCTCAGTCTATTTAATGCCTCGGATTGTTCAAAGATGAAGACTAATCTCTTCAAGTTGCTACTACAAAGCTCAGTCCATTCTTCACTTCAGCAAGGACTTAACTCACAGTTCTACAAAGGAAGGCTCAGTGTCCTTAAATTATTACTAAGGGTTACTGTAGTATCCTACCATTATCCACTACCTATCCAAGTTCTTATTAAAGCATAAAAAAAAGCATACCCCTAGACTGGGTAATGAGGCTGAAGAATGATTGGAATTGTGTGCCTGGCTGCGAGGAAACTACTGGGTAAAGGATTTGGGCATTTGCTTAGCAGCTCCTATGGGGGAAGCACTACACTTGTATCTGCATGGATGCAGACAACCAGAAGCATCTTGGTTGCGGGTTTTACTTCACCTACCAGGATATCCTGTACTGGGGTAACCATACTCTCCAAGTTCAGCAAAGTAGTGAATAGAACTTGATTGTTGACCACAGTGCATTCAAAAGCTTCCTGGGCAAAAAGAAAAAGCCTGTGGAGAGCCTTCTGGGGCAGGCAGGATCCAGGTTGCTTACCCAATGAGACAGGGGCTGATTCTTCATGGGAGTCCTTTAGAATGACTCCAGGGTTCTGCAAAATGTTTTTGCTAAATGTAAAAAACTTTTCCCCCGGCATGTCGAAGCAAGCTCCTTTTGCCTGGGTGGAGAGAGCTTTCAATTATTTCAACTAGTTTATAGTTTTGGGGTCTCTGTGACAAACCTGTCATTGCAGAGACCAAAGGTAGTTGTCCACCATGGCCCTCTTCAAAGATAGTGGTCCACCATGGCCCTCTTCAAACATAGTGGTCTATTAAGGCCCAAAGATAGTGGTCTACAATGGCCCAAAGATAGAGACCAAAGATAGTGGTCCACCATGGCCCTCTTCAAAGAAAGTGGTCCACCATGGCCCTCTTCAAAGATAGTGGCCCACCATGGCCCTCTTCATAAATAGTGGTCCGCCATGGCCCTCTTCAAAGATAGTGCTTCACCATGGCCCAAATATAGAGACCAAAGAAAGTGGTCCACCATGGACCTCTTCATCATTTGGGGTCCTGTTGAGGTCTTGGGCCGCTGCCACTTAGTGACCAGCTGAACTAGACCATACCTTTGTGACAGTGATGGCTGATCTGTTAGATAGTTCTAACGGTGCACCCCCAGACAGGTTAGAATCTCAAATTTTGGGTGGTCATAGACCCCAGCAAACTTAGAAGTGAAGTCATAATATGCTTTTTGTTGGTCTTTTTGTTGTTCTCTTAATACAAAAAAGTGCAAATAGGCCACCCTTCTCATTTCGCTGTCCTGAGTTGTCAAAAAACTCCTCCATGACACCTCTTGGTGTCAGATTTTGTAAGAAATGGCTTGCTTTGGTGGTTGCCTTTTTTGCCAGGGGCAATAACCATTGGCTCATGACTTTAAACCCTTCCTGCCACTGCCTCCTGGCTCTTAAAGAGGTTCTAAATGCCAGGTGGTGGGCGTTGTGATCATGTGACCACTGTGATTGGCAGTCACATGAACGGAAAGATCCTAATCACAAGTAAGCATCGGGAGATTTCTGGTACCCGTCGGTTACTGTGAGGGGTGCACGCAGGGAGTGCACACTCGGGACAGTAATGTGTTTGCATAGGGCCTATATGCGGCCCCTCAGCGTTGAAGCCCACCCGAGAGGCCGCATATTAGACATGTGCACACTGAAATATTTTGTTTTGGAATTTCGTTTTAGTCCGAAAAATACATTTAGTTACTCCTGAAATTCGTTTTTATTTATTTTGTTTCGTTAAAAAATTAATTCGCCCGAAAATCCAAATTAATTAAGGTCGAATCTGTAATTGAAGGCTTATGGTGTCCGTTGAATGTTCTAAGAAGATTCAACGAAACAGCTAAACTCGTGTTCGTTATCGTTTGTTAAAACGAACGCGAAAATCCCTGAAATTCAGACGAAAGTGCATTCGGCCGAAAACGGACGCACATGTCTACCGTATATATGAATCTATGCCATGAAGAATGAAGGCAGTTCTGAAGGCAGAAGGGGGACCAGGTCCAAGGGGGTACTAGCAAGGAGTAGCTAATAAAGTGGTCGGTGAATGTATGTATACTTAAGATTTTCGAGCAAATGCTATATCAGCGATATCTCACCGATTCACCATTAAAAACAATAGGATGGGCCTTCCTGTAGCAGAACACTTGCTGAACTGACCCTAGTATGGAAGACCTGGGAGTCCTCCACTTTATTGCTTGGACTCATAAAGTCCTGGTCTCACTGACCTCCGTCCCGGCATCTCCCTTACTTACCGCTGGTTTACCTTGTGTCCTTTAATGTCTACTGTACTCATGGTTACATGAGTATGATTTCACAGTTATTTGTACAAAACCTGACTTGACCAAGGAAAGCAAGTCCGATGGGAGTCACTTTGGGCAGGGGGCTTGTGGAACCCAGCTTACCTTAGAGATCTCTGGAAACTCCTTGTCCAGCTCCCCCAACCCTTCCTATGTGTAATTCAGTGTCTATTAGGGGCACAGGGTGACCAAGAACCCGTCAGGTCTGCACTAACCAGACTCACCGTACAACCACACTGGACTCGGCCTTTCCTTTTACCCATGTTATCCTGGGTCTTATATGTGTGGTTTGTGTTGAAAGAATAAAAGGGGCTCTTCCACTTGGGACAGTAACATTTCCGAACAATATCCCTCAAGAAATATATGAAGATAAATTCCACCGTTCGTCTCAGACCATTGCTAGATAGTTTGAGGTGGGGTTATGCTTGTACAGGACTATTTCTGGGTATATTTGCCTGATGTGCCCCGCTCCTTCCCTGTGACACTGACATTGGAAATAACACTGTTTTCTCCGACCATACAGAACTTTGTTACCCAGATTTAAAATGTGACTGCTGTCCCATGTTCCTAAGTTACTGGGCACTCACATTTCTCCCAGTCGGGCTTATGGAACTATTATCGGAAACATTGTAACCATGCTCAGCTCCTCTTTACTGTTTGTATTATGTGTTTCTAGCATGTAGACCGGGGACAGGGTGGAGAGGGGAGGGGGGATTTCTCCAACAGCCCTCCCTGCTGATAAGACGGTCTACCAGTGTCGTCGCTAGGGGGTGGCTTTTGGGGCTATAGCCCCGAATCTGGTGCTCATAGCCCCGAATCTCTGCAGGGGTCCCCAAGGGGAGGAAAGGCTTTCTGGGGACCCTGATGTAAGTGGGGGGGGGCTCTCTGGGGACCCTGATGCAAGGGGGAGGCTCTCTGGGGACCCTGATTTTAAGGGGGAGGCTCTCTGGGGACCCTGATTTTAAGGGGGAGGCTCTCTGGGGACCATGATTTTAAGTGGGAGGCTCTCTGGGGACCCTAATGTAAGGGGGGGCTCTCTGAGAACTTGATGCAAGGAGGAGGCGCTCTGGGGACTCTGATGTAAGGAGGAGGCTCTCTGGTGACCCTGATGTAAGGAGGCTCTCTGGGGACCCTGATGTAAGGGGGAGGCTCTCTGGGGACCCTGATGTCAGTGGGGGGCTCTCTGAGAACCTGATGCAAGGAGGAGGCGCTCTGGGGACTCTGATGTAAGGAGGAGGCTCTCTGGTGACCCTGATGTAAGGAGGAGGCTCTCTGGGAACCCTGATGTAAGGAGGAGGCTCTCTGGGGACCCTGATGTAAGGAGGAGGCTCTATGGGGACTCTGATGTAAGGGGGAGGCTCTCTGGGGACCCTGATGTCAGTGGGGGGCTCTCTGGGGATATACACACACACATATATTACTGTATATACATGTGTATGCCCACCCAAGCGTATGACTTTCTTTACTACGCTGCTATGGGCTCTAGCCCCAGATCTTTTTGTAGACCTAGCAACGCCCCTGCGGTCTACTGATGAAAATTTTAATGTACCTGTATCCCATTGTTCTTAGGTTTCTGTCTGCCTTGGGCGCAATCTATTATGGGATGTACCGTATATACCCGAGTATAAGCCGAATACAAGCCGAGGCACCTAAAAAAAATGGCTAAAAAACGTATTGACTCGAGTATAAGCCTAGGGTGGGAAATGCAGCAGCTACTGGTAAATTTCAAAAATAAAAATAGATACCAATAAAATTACATTAATTGAGGCATCAGTAGGTTAAAATGTTTTTGAATATTTATTTCAAAGAAAAACAGTAAACTAGCTCTGTAATTGGAAAAGAGGGTCAACAAAAACAATATGGTATCAACAATAACTTTAAAAGTACAAAAGCCTTAGCTCAATCAGCAACCAAGCTAAAACACAAGAGTTAAAATCCTTCAAAACTGGATTCCTCCTGATCATCTGTATGTCCAAACAGAGCTTCAGCATTAGCTGGTGTGAGGTTATCAGCATAGACATTGTCATCATCACTGAGTTCACAGTCATCACCATCACTGCTGTATTTCTCATACAAAGCGCTCTCTTCACTGCCATCCATAGCATTGCTAAAGCCACATTTCTTGAAGGCACGTTGCACCATGTCCTCTGGAATCTCTTCCCATGCATCACGAACCCACCTTGCGATCAATTCTATGTCAGGCTTCATCAAATTTCCAACTTTTGTCAGTCGGGCTTGACCAGATGACATCCATTCATGCCACATCTTTCGCGCACTCTCTTTGAAAGGTTTATTTAAACACGCGTCTAGGGGCTGCAATACAGAGGTAAGCCCACCTGGAATAACGGCCAAAGTTACTTGAGAAGACTTTGCCAATTTTTTTGATGTCATCAGATGTGTGGGCTCTGAACATATCCCAAACTAGCAATGATGTTTTTTTTCTTCAAGACTGCTACTGGTCGTCCGTTCCAAATTTCTTCCAGCCATTTTTTCGTTCCGTCTTCATCCATCCAGCCTTTAATATGTGCGCGCGCTGTAATTCGTGGTGGGAATTTGACCTTTTTCGGCAAGGTCTTTCTTTTAAAAATAACGACAGGCTGCAGCTTAGTTCCATTCGCCAAACATGACAGAACGACCGTGAAATGTTTTTTTTTTCATTTCCTGTGGTTCTGAGAAAAATAGTTTTGTCCCCCAAGCTTGCCACAGTTCTGTGGCTTGGAAGATCGAAGGTCGTAGGTGTTTCATCCATGTTTCCAATATCTCCCAGGTCATAGTTATGGATCCTTCTTTGTTTTATGATGAATGAATGGAATGACTTTGCATTTTCATCGAGGTCTTTTGGCAACTTCTGTGAAATCTTTGCCGCAAACATAGGGCAAACCTATTCATGAAGCGGGAACACCATCCTGCCGACGCAACAAAATTTTCAATGCCCGGTGCTTTCAATTTGTCATCCTTAGCCATTTGAAGGGCACGTAAGCGGATTTCCATGCGTGTTACGCAGTAACCATTTTGACGGCACTCCGTAACCCATTTGTGCAATTCAGTCTCTAGAGCCCCGTATGAAGTCGTTAAACCGCGTCGGGCTTTTTTTGCCTTTGGAGTCTTTTCCAAGTCAGCTTTCCTTTTCCGCCAGTCCCTCACTTGTTTTTCGTCAACACAAAATTCCCGACTTGCGATAATGTTATTGGTTTCTTCTGCTCTTGACACAACCTTAAGTTTGAAACCAGCTTCGTATGACCTGCGCTTTTGTTTTGGTCCAGGATTAGAAGTATCGGGATCCATATCTAACAGGATAAAAAAAAAAAAAAAAGAATGATATAGTTCGAGGCCTAACGCAGGCTGATGACATTCCAGAATGTGATGACATGACTGTTTGCATAGAGCAGCCTGTGTTAGGGCTCATAATATACGTGCTGCGTTGTGTACGCACCGTGTTACTGCACACGCTGCGCTACCGCATATGTATGGGCAGTGCTGACGCAACGCATGCAGAAACACAGTGCGTACACAACGCAGCGTGTATATTATGAGCCCTAACACAGGCTGCTCTATGCAAACATAGTCAACACTGGGTCCAGATAGGGGTTAATAAGAAAATAAAAAAACAAAATATAGCAGACTAAGTACTGTAAATAAACGTACTGTATATCCAAGACCAGAGATATATATGTATTCAGCAATGCTTGGGCGGAGCAAGGGGGCGTGACCAAGCGCGGGTAAGACTGTAAAGGCTACGTCATTGGTCACCGTCCTGGAGAAGAGCGGGAGAAGAAGAGCGTCCACGTCCGACATTCATCTGACAAGGATGCGGTGCGCCCCACGGACAACACAGAAGGGGGGATTTGTCCAGAGTGTATATCTCTTTGTGCCTGTGTTTCAATAAACAGTCTTATGTTTTTTTTACCACCCTACACGGATGTCTTGACAAGTGGCTGGATGAGCTAAGGGATCTTGGATCGTGCTGGTACCGGGCAAGGGAAGCTTATATGGCGGACATACTCCTCTTGAGTCCGTCACAGTAGGGGGCTCATTTACACTTGCTTCGGCTTCAACACACATTAAGGGCTCGTTTACACTTACTTTGTTAAAGCTCTCTGAACGCTGTCCCTAAATAAAAAATGGTTAGCTTACAGTCCTGGTTACACCTTGCTTTTGTTTTGGCTTTGCTTCAAAAATTATACCTCATGTAGCTTTAGTGGTGCTTCAAAGTGTTTTCAAAGCCTTCATAGAAGTCAATGGCAAAGCTCGCTTGAAGCCCCACCGAAGCCTCATCGAAGCCCCACCAAAGCCTCATCGAAGCTCCACCAAAGCCTCATCGAAGCCCCACCAAAGCCTCATCGAAGCCCCAACGAAGCCCATAGACTTCTATGGAGGCTTTGAAGATGCTTTGAAGCACCACTAAAGCGACATAGGGTATAAATTTTGACTCGTAACTTGCGTTTAGCAGCGTTTCGTTTACAGACGTTTTTCATTTTAACAAAAAAAAAAAAAAAAAACGCTCCTAAACGCAGCTAAACGGATGTTTTTAAATGTCGGATTCTAGCAGTCAAGTTAAATCGTTCAGGAGAGGTTAAACAACGTCCAGTGTACATGAAGCCTTCAGTGGTGCTTTGATAAGGCTTTGGTGAAGCTTCGATGAGCCTTTGGCGAGGCTTCGAATTGGGTTTCAAGCAAGCTTTGCCATAGACTTATATGGAGGCTTTGAAGCACCACTAAAGTGACATGGGGTATGATTTTCAAGGGAAGCCCAAGCAAAACAGGAGCTTTGACTAGCGTTCAGAGAGCTTTAACAAAGCCTGTCCGAAGCCTTGTTTTGAAGCAAGTGTAAACGAGTCCTTAGGGCTTATTTACACTTGCTTTGGCTTGAACACACATTAAGGGCTAGTTTACGCTTGCTTCAAAACAAGGCTTCGGACACGCTTTGTTAAAGCTCCCTGAACGCCAGTCAAAGCCCCTGTCACTAAATAAAATGGTTAGCTTACAGTCCTGTTTACACCTTGCTTTTGCTTTGCTTCAAAAATGATACCCCATGTCGCTTTAGTTGTGCTTCAAAGCCTCCATAGAAGTCTATGACAAAGCTTGCTCGAAGCCTCACTGAAGCCCCACCAAGCCTCATCGAAGCACCAAACAAAAGCAAGATGTAAACAGGACTGTGGGCTACCCATTTTATTTAGTAACAGGGGCTTTGACTGGCCTTCAGAGAGCTTTAACAAAGCGTGTCCGAAGCCTTGTTTTAAAGCAAGTGTAAAATTATGAAATCTTCCACCACAAAATGTACTCAGCCAATGAGAGGTAATGACTCCATTTTTATTTTTCTCCTGCTATCAATGGCCGACACGGTACAACACTTCATCCATGTCTTTGGTGGTATCTGATCTCCTTATCAACTGTTTACGTTGTTGCCTTTTTATTTGGAAATTAAATTTTATTATCCCCAGATGGGTGTGGCCCCTTTCTCAATACTATGTTTCAATGGGAGAAACATTTACCAATCCAACCTCTAGATGGCACTGTTGTATCATCCATTCCATAGGACATCTTTGTCAAAAGGTCAAGCTATGGTTGAGGTCTATCAACTGTTTCTTCCATGATGAAGATCAGCCATGGAGTATATCTGAGGTGTATATCAGGGTGTGCTTCTTCCCCACATGTCCAGCAATATTCATATACAAGACATTTCCCGCACTCAAGGCACTAGTACATCCCGAGGGTTGTGTGGGCTCTCTTACGTACAGAACAACACTTCGGTGAAGAACATTTCCCCCATTGGAAATAGGAATATGGCTTTTCCCTATGCGAGACCTTTGGAGTTCTGATCTATATACAAAACATTTCCTGCGCTCGGGACAGGAATGTGACTTCTCACCTGTTACATAGTAGGGGAGGTTGGAAAAAGACAAGTCCAACCTATGTGTGTGATTATATGTCAGTATTACATTGTATATCCCTGTATGTTGCAGTCATTCAGGTGCTTATCTAATAGTTTTTTGAAACTATCGATGCCCCCCGCTGAGACCACCGACTGTGGAAGGGAATTCCACATCCTTGCCGCTCTTACAGTAAAGAACCCTCTACGTAGTTTAAGGTTAAACCTCTTTTCTTCTAAATTTAATGAGTGGCCACGAGTCTTGTTAAACTCCCTTCCACAAAAAAGTTTTATCCCTGTTGTGGGATCACCAATACATGCATTATTTTAACTTTTTCTACATTGAACCTCATTTGCCATGTAGTTGCCCACCCCATGAATTTGTTCAGATCTTTTTGCAAGGTTTCCACATCCTGCGGAGAAGTTATTGCCCTGCTTAGCTTAGTATTGTCCACAAATACAGAGATTGAACTGTTTATCCCATCCTCCAGGTCGTTTATGAACAAATTAAATAGGATTGGTCCCAGAACAGAACCCTGGGGGACCCCACTACCCACCCCTGACCATTCCGAGTACTCCCCATTTATCACCACCCTCTGAACTCGCCCTTGTAGCCAGTTTTCAACCCATGTTCTCACCCTACGGTCCATGCCAACGGACCTTACTTGTATAGTAAACGTTTACGGGGAACTGTGTCAAATGCTTTTGCAAACTCCAGACACACCACGTCTACGGGCCTTCCTTTATCTAGATGGCAACTCACCTCCTCATAGAAGGTTAATAGATTGGTTTGGCAAGAATGATTCTTCATGGAATCCATGCTGATTACTGCTAATGATACCGTTCTCATTACTAAAATCCTGTATATAGTCCCTTATCATCCCCTCCAAGAGCTTGCATACTATTGATGTTAGGCTAACTGGTCTGTAAATTCCAGGGATGTATTTTGGCCCTTTTTAAAATATTGGTACTACATTGGCTTTTCTCCAATCAGCTGGTACCATTCCAGTCAGTAGACTGTCAGTAAAAATTAGGAACAATGGTCTGGCAATTATTTGCCTGAGTTTCCTAAGTATCCTTGGGTGCAAGCCATCCAGTCCCAGTGATTTATCAATGTTAAGTTTCCCAAGTCTAATTCTGTCCTCTGTTAACCATGGAGGTGCTTCCTGTGTTGTGTCATGAGGATAAACACTGCAGTTTTGGTTACTGAACCCCCCCCCCCCCCGATTCCCTTGTGAAGATTGAGGAGAAGAATAAATTCAATACTTTCGCCATCTCCACATCCTTTGTAACCAGATGTCCTTCCTCATTCTTTATGGGGCCAATATGGTCTGTCCTCTCTTTTTTACTGTTTACATACTTAAAGATTTTCTTGGGATTTTTTTTTGCTCTCCTCCGCTATGTGTCTTTCGTGTTCTATCTTAGCCGCCCTTACATTTCTTGTTGCATTCTTTATAAAGTCTGAATGCTGACGATGATCCTTCAGCCTTGTATTTTTTGAAGGCCTTCTCCTTTGCTTTTATATGCATTTTTATATTGGAGTTAAGCCATCCAGGACTTTTGTTCGCTCTTTTAAATTTATTACCCAATGGGATACATTGGCTAATGCTCTTATTTAATATGCTCTTAAAGCAAACCCATCTCTCCTCTGTGTTCTTTGTTCCTAAGATTTTATCCCAATGTATATCTTCTAGCAAGGTTCGTAGTTTAGGGAAGTTGGCTCTTTTGAAATTCAGTGTCTTTGTATTCCCCTTATGTTTCCTATTTGTGTGATTTATACTGAAGCCAATCGACCTGTGATCGCTGTTACCTAAATTGCCCCGTATTTCCACATCCGTGATCAGGTCTGCATTGTTGGTAATCAGTAGATCTAGAAACGCTTTATTTCTAGTTGGTGCGTCTACCATCTGCATCATGAAATTGTCCTTCAAGGCATTTAGGAACTGGCGAGCCTTAGACGAATGCGCGGTTCCCTCTGCCCTGTCTATGTCTGGATAATTAAAATCCCCATTATGATAACACTTTCCATCCTTGCTGCTAATCCAAATTGTGATAGGAGGTCTGTCTCCCCCTCTTCCCTCAGGTTAGGGGGCCTATAGCAAACTCCCAGTATTATTTTCCCCTTAGCTTCATCCCTTTGGAGCTCTACCCATAAGGATTCCACTTCCTCCCTAGCTCCCCTAGTGATGTCATCTCTCACATTCACTTGTCCATTATTTTTGAAATATAGGCATACCCCTCCGCGTTTTTACCCTCTCTATCCTTGTGATAAAGGGTATACCCTTGAATAGTTTCCAGCCAATCATGAGAGCTGTTGAACCAGGTCTCTGCAATTCCCACAAAATCCAAATCCTCCTCGTACAACAGTATCTCTTGTTCTCCCATCTTGTCCACCAGGCTCCTGGCATAGGTGAACATGCTACGTAATTTAGACCGGTCGCATACTATCCTCTTATTGGGTGTTCCAAGATTGCAACTAGGACTTGTTACTATACTTACCTTGGGTTTATGTGCTTTAGTCAACCTACCACTAA
Source organism: Lithobates clamitans (assembly GCA_037952925.1). Classification (NCBI taxonomy): domain Eukaryota; kingdom Metazoa; phylum Chordata; class Amphibia; order Anura; family Ranidae; genus Lithobates; species Lithobates clamitans. The sequence continues at coordinate 1,857,522 of JBBGZY010000938.1, read as the reverse complement.
TGCCCCCAATACTACCCTCTGGAATATCTTCCGTGGTGACCATCTCTACTTCTGGACCGTCGCCTAGTTTAAAAACCCCTCTTAACTTTTTGGCCATCTTCACTCCCAGCAGATCTGCACCCTCCAGTGTGGGATCTCTGATGATTAATCAGAGCTGATTTATAAAGAAAGCATTTCCCGCACTCAGGACAGGAACAGGGCTTTTCGCCTTCGCCTGTGTGTGATCTCTGATGATTATAAAGATTGGACTTCTCTGAAACACATTTCCCACACTCGGGCCAGGAATGTGGCTTCTCACCTGTGCGGGATCTCTAATGTATGACCAGTGCTGATTTAAAAAAAAAAAAAACAATTTCCTCACACAGGACGGGAACGTGGCTTCTCACCAGTATGTCGTTTTTGATGTTTGTAAAGACTGGACCTATTTAAAAAACATTTCCCGCACTCAGGACAGGAAAATGGCTTCTCCCCAGTGTGGGAGCTCTGATGTGAGACCAGTGAGGATTTATGGAGGAAACATTTTTTGCACTCAGGACAGGGATACGGCTTCTCCCCTGTGTGCAATCTCTGATGCCTGCAAAGAGTCGACTTATGTGAAAAACATCTCCCACACTCGGGACAGGAATATTGCTTCTCGCCCGTGTGTAACTGCTGATGTCTAAAAAGACTCGACTTTTTTGAAAAACATTTCCCGCACTCAGGACAGGAATGTGGCTTCTCACCCTTGTGAGACATCTGATGTGTAATCAGAGAAGATTTATGAAGGAAACATTTCTGACACTCAGGACAGGAATACGGCTTCTCACCTGTGTGCACTCCCTGATGTCTGTAAAGACTGGACTTATTTGAAAAACATTTACCGCACTCAGAACAGGAATATGGTTTCTCACCCTTGTGAGACCTTTGATGTGTGACTAGAGCATTTCTTTGAGAAAAACATTTCCCACATTCTGGACAGGAATGCGGCTTCTCCCCCCTGTGAGATCTCCGATGTCTGGAAAGGTTGGTCTTATCTGAAAAACATTTCCCACACTCAGAACAGGAATACGGCTTCTCACCTGTGTGAGATCTGTAATGTACGTCCAGTGCTGGTTTATATAGAAAACATTTCTCGCACTCAGGGCAGGAGTACATCTTCTTGCCTATGTGTAGTCTCTGATGTCTGTAAACACTGGACTTCTCTGAAAAACACTTCCCACACTCAGTACAGGAAAACTTGTTATGTGTTGGAAGGACGGCACCGTCCCTCACAGTCTGAGGTTCCTCGGGATAAGAGAAATATGATGGTCCGGCACCGTCCCTCACAGACTGAGGTTCCTCGGGATAAGAGAAATATGATGGTCCGGCACCGTCCCGCACAGTCTGAGGTTCCTCGGGATAAGAGAAATACGATGGTCCGGCACCGTCCCGCACAGTCTGAGGTTCCTCGGGATAAGAGAAATACGATGGTCCGGCACCGTCCCGCACAGTCTGAGGTTCCTCAGGATAAGAGGAATACGATGGTCCGGCACCGTCCCGCACAGTCTGAGGTTCCTCAGGATAAGAGGAATACGATGGTCCGGCACCGTCCCGCACAGTCTGAGGTTCCTCAGGATAAGAGGAATACGATGGTCCATCTACACTGTGTGGTGCCGGATGGACATTTGAGGTAGTCGGGTTTTCTCCTGGACTATACTGTGTGGTGTCCTCATCTTCTACTTTACAGTCTGGAGACAAAGTGAGACAATCCTCTGAGGTTTTCCTCATCTCCCGTCCATCTACTAAAATAGAAATACAAAGATTATTACTAGACATGAGCAGATTGGTTCCCCTAAACCAGGACTCCGCCCACATCAGGCAGCTTTGTCTCTGAGGATCTTACAATTCCCCCCTCAAGGTAACTAGTAAATGGGTCCTCTGATCTCCTACCAGTTCATTTCTTTATTCATGGACCTTAGTCAGAGAGTGAGGAAACAACGAGAACTGTCTTTTATAGGAGTGACAGTGATGAGGGGATTATAGGACGAGTGTCCCCACCCCCTCTATCACTCATTGCCATCTAACTGACATTAGACGTACTGCACTTCCTTGCCTGGTCCACAATGTGTTCATGAATAAAAGCCTGGGTCCTAAAATATTCAAGCTGAATCCTGAGGGATCTCTCTCCACCCAATGTTTCCAGTAAACAGCAGAACAAATACCCCTGGTAGATTTGCTGTGCCATAGATCCTGCTAGACCCAGAGCACCAAGCAGGAGACCCAAGATCCTTCCCCCAGCTGCCTAGGTCAAGCAATGCCTATAGTGAAAAATCAACATTTTGGTGCCAGCTAAACCCCAGAATTTTCATAAATCCAGTCTAGATACATAAATTGTGTCTGCAGCACAGAGAAGGAAGATTATCTGAGAGAAATACAGGAATACAGGACGGGGAACACAGCTCAGGAAAGTGACCAGGGGATTACAGGCTGATATCACCCAGTCCCCGCCCTACTCTGGACCAATCAGTGAGCAGTATGGGTGGAGGAATGGATTTAGTGTTAATGACCCACCTGTGCTGATCTCTGTAGGAGTGTCCTCCTCTATAAATGTCCTCGTTATTCCATCCTCCTCCATAGACTGCTGATCATCCCTCACATACCTCTCTTCTTCTTCTACTTTAACCTCAAATTCCATATCTATTGGATCTCCACTCTAAACCAAGAAAATGAGAGAAAATAACATCTGCAAAAAAAAAAAGTTCTACTAATGTGAAACCAGAAAAACATTGTCTTCACAAGTCCATATTCTAGAGCAGTGTTTCTCAACTCCAGTCCTCAAGGCGCCCCAACAGGTCATTTTTTAGGATTTCCATCAGATGAAACGGCTGTGGTAATTACTAAGGAGGTGAAACTGATCAAATCACCTGTGAAAAATAATAGTAAGCCTGAAAACATGACCTGTTGGGGCACCTTAAGGGCTGGAGTTGAGAAACACAGTTCTAGATGCACCAATCCACAAACCTTGCAACATCTCTCTGGTGGGTTCCCGTTACTAGAGGACTCCTCCATGGTGTCCTGGTACAGATCTTTGTGTCCTTCGGGAATCTCTGACTCCTCCATCACCCCATCCTCATCATCCTCCTCTTTTATCTCTTCTTTAACCTCAACTTTAGAATCTCTCAGGTTTCCAATCTGAATATATATTAAAAATGACATCAATGCTAACAATGCAGATAATGTACAGATCCTAATGATACTATCAGTGATTGTTCCTCATCTACCTGATGATGATGAGGGATGGTGTGATCTTTCTGTGTGGAATCCCAGGAATACAGAGGACGGGGACATCTCTCTGGTGGGCTATTAGTTGGCTCCATTGTGACATCTGTGTGTCCCCCTGAAAACGCCATCATCACACCATACTCCTCATCCTCCTCTGTATACTCTTCTTTCACATTTATACTATCTCTAAGATTTCCACTCTAAATATATAATAAAACATTCATTGTAACAAAAATGCTTGCGAATAAATCACCACTACCAATAATAGTCAATCATCTACCTGATCACTTTGTGCATAGTTGTGATCGTCCTGTGTGGAATCCCGGGAATACAGAGGACGGGGACATCTCTCTGGTGGGTTCCCATTACTGGATCCATCTGTAGGAAACACACACACTGACTGAATACATTGTTTCTATGTGTTTATCAGATGATGGGGGATCTAGGTGGACCCTCCGTACTGCTCTCTCCTTTACAATAAAGTCTCCTCTTACCCGGTGATGTGAGGGGCGGCTGATTGTCCATCATGACGTCCTTGTAGAGATCCTTGTGTCCTTCTAAACACTCCAAGTCCTCCATGGATAATGTCCCAGAATTCCCAGCACCGCTCACCTCTCCTGTCAGCAGCTCCATCATCTTCTTGGTGACTTCTAGAATCTTCTCCATGTTGTGTCTCTCAGGTTTTAGGGAGTCACATGGAGGCACTGTGATGGTCATATGATCACCTGACTTCACAAGAGGAAATCTCTGTATGGAGGAACCAATAAGAATATCATGTTAGAATCCCAGAATCCTCCTCACCTCTCCGGTCAGGTCTGTGTTTTATTATTAGAGATAAGAGTGATGTCATGTGACCTCCCAGAATCCTCCTCACCTCTCCGGTCAGGTCTGTGTTTTATTAATAGAGATAAGTGTGATGTCATGTGACCTCCCAGAATCCTCCTCACCTCTCTGGTCAGGTCTGTGTTTTATTAATAGAGATAAGAGTGATGTCATGTGACCTCCCAGAATCCTCCTCACCTCTCCGGTCAGCAGGTAGATGATCTCCAGGGTGAAGTTTAGTATCTTCTCTGCAATGAAACTCTGGTTCTTCTCCATCTTCATTCGTCATTTCATCTATACAGATTTCCTTGTAGACAGATACATTTGGCAAATTAAATTAGACATTTTTGGGTGGTATAGGTCACACAATACTGACACTAGTTTTAAATTTCCCAGCATTTGCAAATATATGTGGAAGCCTCACTGCCTCGTCAAAGCCCCTCTGTAAAGTCCTAGCTCTAGTCTCCGAGATCCTCCATATTGGAGCATATAAACCAATGGATAAATGAAAGCTTGGGTGGTAGCCCATTCCTCCTTGAAGGCACCACCAGGATACACCAGAAGCCCAGTACAGCACAATGGCAGCTCAAGGCGGCCAATGTGTTCCTTCCACCATTCCAGCAAGCCAAACAAACATGGCAGCCACCCCAATTCATCCCCAGCTTTTAGAGTGAGGTGCACAATTATTTTGTTGTCTTTGCACAAAGCCCTCCCACGTGCACCCAACTTTACCCACTTGCCTACCGGGCACTTTCACCCCCCTTTCTGGCCAATTTTCAGCTTTCTCGCACTTTGAAAGACAATTGCGCGGTCATGCAACACTGTACCCGTATGACATTTTTTTTATCATTTTTTCACATGAATAGAGCTTTCTTTTGGTGATATTTAACCACTTGCCGACCGCCGCACGCCGATATACGTCGGCACAATGGCAGCGGTGGGCAAATGGGCGTACCTGTACGTCCCCTTTAATTGGCGGGCGCGAGCCGCGTACAGCGTGCCCGCGGGACTCCATGCGATCGTGTCACGGAGCCGAAGAACGGGGAATGTGCCTAAGTAAACAAGGCATTTCCCCCGTTCTGCCTTGTGACATGACAGAGATCACTGCCCCCTGTCATCGGGAGCAGTGATCAGTGTCATGTGAGTTGAAGCCCATCCCCCCCCACAGTTAGAATCACTCCCTAGGACACACTTAACCCCTTCATCGCCCCCCCCTAGTGCTTAACCCCCTTCACTGCCAGTGTCATTTACACAGTAATCAGTGCATTTGTATAGCACTGATCGCTGTATAAATGACAATGGTCCCAAAATAGTGCCAAACGTGTCTGATGTGTCTGCCGTAATGTCGCAGTCACGATAAAAAAAAAAAAAAATTTTAAAAAATTAAAAAAAAAAAAAAATTGCAGATCGCCGCCATTACTAATAAAAACAAATTAATAATAAAAATGCTATAAATCTATCCCCTATTTTGTAGACGCAATAACTTTTGCGCAAACCAATTAGTATACGCTTATTGCGATTTTTTTTACCAAAAATATGTAGAAGAATACGTATCGGCCTAAACTGAGGAAAAAGTTATTTTTTTTATATATTTTTGTTGGGATATTTATTATAGCAAAAAGTAAAAAAACATTGCTTTGTTTTTTTTTGAAAATTGTCGCTCTTTTTTTGTTTATAGCGAAAAAAAAAAAAAAACTGCAGAGGTGATCAAATACCACCAAAAGAAAGCTCTATTTGTGGGGGGGAAAAAAAAAAAAAAAAAAAAGGACGTCAATTTTGTTTGGGTGCAACGTCACACGACCGCGCAATTGTCAGTTTAAAGGGACGCAGCGCCCGAATCGCAAAAGTGCTCTGGTCAGGAAGGGGGTAAAATCTTCCGGGGCTGAAGTGGTTAATCACTAAGTAAATTTTTCTCCTTCACTGATGTATGCTGATGAGGCTGCACTGATGGGAATTTATAGGCTGCACTGGTGGGCACCGATCAGGAGGCACTGATGAGGCTGCACTGATGATGAGGCATTAATGGGCACTAATTGGCAGCACTGAGGGCACGGATTAGCAGTACTGATGGGCACTGATAGGTGGCCACGGATTAGCAGTACTGATGGGCACTGATAGGTGGCACGGATTAGCAGTACTGATGGGCACTGATAGGTGGCACTGGTGGGCACTGATTAGCAGTACTGATGGGCACTGATAGGTGGCACTGATTAGAAGTACTGATGGGCACTGATAGGTGGCACTGGTGGGCACTGATCAGCAGTACTAATGGGCACTGATAGGTGGCACTGATTAGAAGTACTGATGGGCACTGATAGGTGGCACTGATTAGCAATACTGATGGGCACTGATAGGTGGCACTGGTGGGCACTGATCAGCATTACTGATGGGCACTGATAGGTGGCACTGATTAGCAGTACTGATGGGCACTAATAGGTGGCACTGGTGGGCACTGATCAGCATTACTGATGGGCACTGATCAGCAGTACTGATGGGCACTGATAGGTGGCACTGGTGGGCACTGATCAGCAGTACTGATGGGCACTGATAGGTGGCACTGATTAGCAGCACTGATAGGTGGCACTGGTGGGCACTGATCAGCAGTACTGATGGGCACTGATCAGCATTACTGATGGGCACTGATAGGTGGCACCGATTAGCAGTACTGATGGGCACTGATAGGTGGCACTGGTGGGTACTGATCAGCATTACTGATGGGCACTGATAGGTGGCACTGATTAGAAGTACTGATAGGCACTGATAGGTGGCACTGATCAGCATTACTGATGGGCACTGATAGGTGGCACTGATTAGCAGTACTGATGGGCACTAATAGGTGGCACTAGTGGGCACTGATCAGCATTACTGATGGGCACTGATTAGCAGTACTGATGGGCACTGATAGGTGGCACTGGTGGGTACTGATCAGCATTACTGATGGGCACTGATAGGTGGCACTGATTAGAAGTACTGATAGGCACTGATAGGTGGCACTGATCAGCATTACTGATGGGCACTGATAGGTGGCACTGATTAGCAGTACTGATGGGCACTAATAGGTGGCACTGGTGGGCACTGATCAGCATTACTGATGGGCACTGATTAGCAGTACTGATGGGCACTGATAGGTGGCACTGGTGGGCACTGATAGGTGGCACTGGTGGGCACTGATTAGCAGTACTATTGGGCACTGATAGGTGGCACTGATTAGCAGTACTATTGGGCACTGATAGGTGGCACTGGTGGGCACTGATAGGTGGCACTGGTGGGCACTGATAGGTGGCACTGGTGGGCACTGATAGGTGGCACTGGTGGGCACTGATTAGCAGTACTATTGGGCACTGATAGGTGGCACTGATTAGCAGTACTATTGGGCACTAATAGGTGGCACTGGTGGGCACTGATCAGCATTACTGATGGGCACTGATTAGCAGTACTGATGGGCACTGATAGGTGGCACTGGTGGGCACTGATAGGTGGCACTGGTGGGCACTGATTAGCAGTACTATTGGGCACTGATAGGTGGCACTGATTAGCAGTACTATTGGGCACTGATAGGTGGCACTGGTGGGCACTGATAGGTGGCACTGGTGGGCACTGATTAGCAGTACTATTGGGCACTGATAGGTGGCACTGATTAGCAGTACTATTGGGCACTAATAGGTGGCACTGGTGGGCACTGATCAGCATTACTGATGGGCACTGATTAGCAGTACTGATGGGCACTGATAGGTGGCACTGGTGGGCACTGATAGGTGGCACTGGTGGGCACTGATTAGCAGTACTATTGGGCACTGATAGGTGGCACTGATTAGCAGTACTATTGGGCACTGATAGGTGGCACTGGTGGGCACTGATAGGTGGCACTGGTGGGCACTGATTAGCAGTACTATTGGGCACTGATAGGTGGCACTGATTAGCAGTACTATTGGGCACTAATAGGTGGCACTGGTGGGCACTGATCAGCATTACTGATGGGCACTGATTAGCAGTACTGATGGGCACTGATAGGTGGCACTGGTGGGCACTGATAGGTGGCACTGGTGGGCACTGATTAGCAGTACTATTGGGCACTGATAGGTGGCACTGATTAGCAGTACTATTGGGCACTGATAGGTGGCACTGGTGGGCACTGATAGGTGGCACTGGTGGGCACTGATTAGCAGTACTATTGGGCACTGATAGGTGGCACTGATTAGCAGTACTATTGGGCACTAATAGGTGGCACTGGTGGGCACTGATCAGCATTACTGATGGGCACTGATTAGCAGTACTATTGGGCACTGATAGGTGGCACTGGTGGGCACTGATTAGCAGTACTATTGGGCACTGATAGGTGGCACTGGTGGGCACTGATTAGCAGTACTATTGGGCACTGATAGGTGGCACTGATTAGCAGTACTATTGGGCACTAATAGGTGGCACTGGTGGGCACTGATCAGCATTACTGATGGGCACTGATTAGCAGTACTATTGGGCACTGATAGGTGGCACTGGTGGGCACTGATTAGCAGTACTATTGGGCACTGATAGGTGGCACTGGTGGGCACTGATTAGCAGTACTATTGGGCACTGATAGGTGGCACTGGTGGGCGCTTTTGGAACCAATATCCTTTTACCAGAAGCAGGCTATCTGCTTTCCCCTTTTCTCCTCATGCTGTCAGCGTGAGGGGGAAAAAAAGCCGATAACCGGCTTCTGTTTACATCATGCGATCAGCTGTCATTGGCTGACAGGTCATCAAGTGGTAAAGGGCCGCTGTGAGGGGGGGTTAAAAGCTAGTTATAAATTGGGGGGGGTGCCTTTTTTTTGTTTTGCTCTATGCGCCATACTGCTGACCCCTTCACTCCATGAATGCGCTGGCTGCACCTTGCAATGATTGCCCATTTGCTATCTGCGTAGTGTCATATATTTCTCCCTGAACACTTCTAAACTGTGAAGATTATAAAACAATGACATATATGTTTAAATGCACCCCTAATAAAAAAAAAAAAAACATCCCCCAAACCCAACAAAAGTCATCTAATCCACCAGATTGGAATATGTTCCGGCCCGGTAAGTGGGGGAATGTTCTGACACTGAAGGGGGTTAATCTAGGTTTCCACACTATATATGTGTGTATCATCATCTGCTGGAGATAAAAGACATCACAGTGACTATGGAGGAAGAGGACGGACATGACGGGGGGGTTACTGGGTGTAAATAGAAAATAAGATCTTATTACCTCCTCTACTGCCAATTTCAGCAATGTCTCCTCTGTTATTCGTACCTCATGGAACTTCCTGTCTTTATCTAAGATCACTTCCTGTTTGTCCCTGACATCACTTCCTGTTTTCCATAGAGACTTCCTGTCTGGGTAGAAGTGAGAACATCACCACCTTGTGGAGATCAGAAGAACTGCAGCCCCCGAGAAACATCTCGTAGTGTAAACACGGCCTTTCTCCCACAGAGCTGACCACTAATATAAGGGGATCCTTCTCCCACTGGCCACTAATATAAGGGGATCATTTTCCTACTGACCACTAATATAAGGGGATCCTTCTCCCACTGGCCACTAATATAAGGGGATCATTTTCCTACTGACCACTAATATAAGGGGATCCTTCTCCCACTGGACACTAATATAAGGGGATCGTTTTCCCACTGGCCACTAATATAAGGGGATCCTTTTCCCACTGGCCACTAATATAAGGGGGTCCTTCTCCCACTGGCCACTAATATAAGGGGTCATTCTCCCACTGGCCACTAATATAAGGGGATCCTTTTCCCACTGGCCACTAATATAAGGGGGTCCTTCTCCCACTGGCCACTAATAGAAGGGGATCCTTCTCCCACTGGCCACTAATATAAGGAGGTCCTTCTCCCACTGGACACTAATATAAGGGGGTCCTTCTCCCACTGGCCACTAATAGAAGGGGATCCTTCTCCCACTGGCCACTAATATAAGGGGGTCCTTCTCCCACTGGCCACTAATATAAGAGGATCCTTCTCTCACTGGCCACTAATATAAGATGATCCTTCTCTCACTGGCCACTAATATAAGGGGGTCCCCACAAATATAAGGGGATCCTTCTCCCACTGACCACTAATATAAGGGGATCCTTCTCCCACTGACCACTACTATAAGGGGATCCTTCTCCCACTGACCACTAATATAAGGGGATCCTTCTCCCACTGGCCACTAATATAAGGGGATCCTTCTCCCACTGACCACTGATGTAAGAGGATCGTTCTCACAATCACTACACTGACAATCATTCAGCTTGTTCCCTGGTCACACTCTGGTCGCTTTCACTTATCACAGGAACATAGACTAGACCAGGGGCATCCAACCTGCGGTCCACCCCAGAAAGTTTAGCATGTGGCTATGGCCTGTCTGGAGTGATGCCGTGGAAGCACATCAGGCACGTTGGCTGACACAATTGAGCATGGCCCATGTTTGTCTCCCCCCCCCTGTTTTGAGTGCTCCCCCCCTCAGCTCCTGGACCTGACTCAGTCGGTGGCCTGTGACTATGGAACCCATGGTGGTCACACTCTCTGGTCAAGTGAGTATACATCTGGGATGTGTGGCCTTCTAGCCTCTCCTATATGCATACCCCATTTTTTCCTCATGCACTATTATTTTTTACTATTTGGACTTTTTGTTTTCCTTGCTTTTAGATGTTGGTGCTTAATTGCCCCTGAAGAGTGTTTGATACACGAAACGCGTCGGGCTTACCACATGCACCATATCTTTTATTGAGTGTTATATAGCAATGTTGTGACCCTGTGCATTTTATGGATATTGTAACCTTTCAATCTTTTCTTGCCCTGCATCATTTGGGTTTTGTTACCTACATTTACCATGTGTATATATGCAAGGATGTACATGTACCTATGATGGTTTTATGTATACTTTTGGAACTACACTGTGCCACCTGACTATTGTCAATCAATAAATGGTTTTGTTACATAGTGACTGATACCTTGGTCTTTTTTGCACACCTCACTCAAAGTCCCACTTCTCCCGTTTCTAGTATGCATAGGGATGGAGACCCAGGTCTCATTTAAAGTCCCAACCTGTTCCAGTAAACCCTTGTTTGTCCGTAGGGACACCATGGATGACGTGCAAACGTAGCAGCCGTAGAAACCCATATTGACAAGCCAGGCAAATGCACATCTGGAGAGATGCCGAAGCTGCCATGTTTGCATCAGCACCGGCAGCAGGGAATGCAGGGGGCACCAGGTAAATGTAAATGCTGCGTGGCTGGATCTGGGGAGGGGGCTGAGGAGGGCTATGTCCCCCTCCCCCCAGATTTTAATTGCTGTCCCGGATGTGAGGGTAGGAGTTAATACTTTCCCAGTTCTTTCGGTTTTGGCGGGCTTTTCTCTAGGTTCAACCCACTGATCCTGTAATGTAAAAGAGGGACAGTGGTCCGGAGCGAGAGTCCGGGGCCCGTAATAGCTCAGAGAGAAAGAAAGAGGTCCGGGGCCCGTAAGGGAAAGAGACGGGGAATAGCACCCATGAGGAACAGAAAAACATTGCTTTCTACTACTACTGGTATGTAAAGACCTTCAGAGCTTGGGGACCTCCCTGAAGGCACCAGCAGCTGGAGAATACCGTACCTCTGATGGACTCTTTACTACACATGGACTACACAGTACATTCCAAGAGGAGGGGGGGGGGGAAGAAAAGCTCACAAACTCAATTGCCAAATAAAGGTTTAGGTTGTAAAGCATGAGAAAGGCTATCCCATGAATTCTCCAAAGTCAAAGCTTCAGATGTGGTGGGTGACCCAGAGAAGCTATGTGACACAGTTCCCCACCCCCCTTTCCTCCTGGAGGGTATTTCATGGTTGGGGGGCTTGCGGGACTCTTTACAATGAACTCTCGGTGATCCTTCATTACTACCCGTGGCATCGCCAGGATCCCATGCGCTGCTTGGCGGTTTATGGAAGCCCCCGAAATTTATTCTTCTCTCACGACTGTTGCACATGCCAGTCATGGGTTAGATATTGCTTGGCTTTCCTCTATACTCCAGTGCCCCCCCAGGACGACTCTAACACATGCGTATTCATAGCCAGATAAGTGAGACCTGTTTCTCCTTCATTTCCCCTTTTCTGTGTGTCCTGAGGAAGCAGATCGGCGAAACGCGTTGACGCACAGGGGTTTACTTACCTGAAACTTTGATCTTGTAACAATAACGACATATCCAAAGTATTGGGTCCTTGTTGGCCATATTTTCTACATACGTGTTTTTTAATGACACTTGTTAATGTATATTTCTCGATTTTTTATTTTTCTATCAATAAAATATGATTTTTTTTTTAATACAGTATATACATTGTGGTCCAATTTGCCTTTAAAGTCCGACCTATTGGTTCTTTTTTGTTTCTAGGGATGTAGGAAAGAATAATCTTCCTGCATGTTGGACTTTATCTTTTGCACTTTTCCAGGTAATGTTTTGAAACCTCGTTCCAGCCTGATCTGAAGTTACTGGAAGGGGTGTAATGCAAGTAACCGTCACCATTTCATAGTTCAGGTCACTAAGGTACTTTGGGGTACGAAGACATCAGTACAAGAAAAAAAGTGTGAGGACACAAGTGGTTGCCTAGGGTAATGGAAATTTAACAAGCAGCCTGTCGTTAAGCATGTGCCTGAGATAGTGGAATAGCCTCTTGCAGGAGGGTGCTGTTGTCTGCCCCCTCCCCGGGAGTGGTCCATCTCCCCTAGCAAGTCCATGCTATGTGCATGGTGGGACTCCATACCCTTATTGCGAGTGAGGTAGTGGTGATACGCTGGACAGGTGGATGTGGACAAAGCTCAGCATGTCCCTCCTAAATGCAAGTTACGGAGAAGGTGTACATTGACACTGGCACCCGAGAGTTAACTGGAGAACAGTTACGGTGCAAGTGCTCACAGTGTACGTTCATCTCTAATAGTTGAGGCTCGCCTTAAGGTTGACATTCCCCATGGCTGACTCAGCCTTGTCCCAGGGCATTGATGGAAATGGCACAGAAGTAAAGGTAACCCATGTGTAGTCAAGAGATCATTTTACAGGTGCCTAGCATAGCCCAGAAGAATCCACTCTGGGGTAGGCTTCTCATGTGACCCTTACTTGGTGCCCAACGAGGAGGGAAACATGAAGTACGTTACAACCACCCTGTAACCTTGACCTGCCCACAAGCAGACCCTTCTATGGAACACACACCAGGTGACCTTAGCACCCATGTGGCATTAACTGTTAGAACCCTGATCTGGAACCATGGAGAAACATAGGGTCTTGTGACAACATAAATATTCCTAGCCAATTATGGGTTGGTGCCATGTTGGACCATGGGGTTGGTGCAGTGTAAGGTTTTCAACTTGCCATTTGTACATAGTGTGGCAAACGGTGCATTCTGTTTGGTCTGTGATATGGTTGTGGGCTGAAGTGTTAGGCCTCTAGAAAGTTCTGTAATGTAGTAGGCCTTCTAGCGGAATGTTGAGAACTGATGATGGCTAGGGACCTGTTTACAAGTACATTGTAGAGCTATAATTCTGCTACATTGGGTAAGATCTTTATTTTCTTTCAGCATGACTGATATGTGGGCTCTCGTCATAGCCAAGGGGATCTGGGGATCTTCTAGCACAGTGTTGTATGCATTAAGGAAGTGTAAGGTCATCTCCTCCCTAAAGATCATTCAGTATGTGGGCGCTTTTCAAGGTTTCAACAGATTTAGGGCTAAATGCATTTTTTTTGTTTTCTCTGTGTTGAATGAAATGGAAATTACCCCATCTATAAGGAGATGTTTATCAGGGCTGCAGTTCCTCTAAGCTCCACAAAATGGTGATCCCACTTTTTCCCAGACAGGAAGTCTCTATGGTAGACAGGGAATGTAGTCAAGTACAGACAGGAAGTGATGTCAAGTATAAATAGAAAGTTCCAGCTAAGAGGTGAGTCGGGAGGAAGTAGAGAGAAGACATTGTTGGAACTGGCAGAAGAGGAGGTAATAAGATTTTATCTTATCATATAGTCATCCCTTATTGAGAACCAAAAATATAAGGGTTATTCCTCATTTACGCAGAAGGAGCCATGAAAATCACAGAATTTTGTCCCTCTAGCCAATTTTTGGGATATGTTTTGGAATGAGATAGTGTATTTGAATATGTTCTGTTCTAGGAAGACTATACTGTGCTACACACTGATTTCTGGTTGCCTTAGTCCCATCTCACCATAACCTGTATGGTTCTACTGTCCCATTGGTTCCCAAGCCCTACTCCATAGAAGTCATGGTTTCCATACACTGCGCTGTTGATGGTCAAATAGACTGGAACATCGCTTCTCAGCCTTTTGGCCAATTTGTTCTTATCAGTGTCTATTAGGGGTACTCCACCATCATTTTGGCCTTTTGGCTGCGATGGCTGACTGTATATGAGCGCGCACCGGACAGAGCGTGCACTGTGTAACGCGTGGGTTGGGAGTATTTCCCTGGCGTGGAGGATTCTGAGGGGCCAGTGCCTCCTGATTTGAGCGGTGCTACCTGGTCTGGTCATTAGCTGGGAAGGCAGAGAAGCCTGTGGTGTCAAGTGCCCCCTGGTAGTGGCTCCCCAGGGGTGCTGGAGTAACACTATGGGTTTGGGAACCCACTGTATGAAAATGCGCTAGGCCATGACACCGTTGCTTTTTCCAGCATCATGCCTCATGGGCTAGGCCTTTTGGACAAGACCAGGGTAATGTATGTTGCCAGGACACAAGGCCAAGCCAACGCACTTACACTGGCACCTCTTTTGTTTTGCATATTTAACTTATTTTTGTTCTCCACATGTGTCACCTTACACTTATAACGTATGTTCCCTTTTTACTGTGTTTGTTCTTGAGCCTACCCTGAAGTTTCAATAATTTCCCTTTAGGGTTAGTAAAGTATTTTGAATTCTGAAGGGGAGGATGTGTGGCAATTAGGCTCCTTCCTCCTGTGCCCTGAGTGGTCTCGGGGAGAGCCTCTCACTTAGTGTTCATTGGTCGAGTGACCAAGAGGAGAGGAGGGTCAACCAGGTCTTTTGGCTAGGTAGACCTGAGTGTGTCTTACACCCCGCCAGAAATCTTTCACACGTGAGGGGGTCCTACTTTTTTGGAAGGTGGACCAGAGAAACACTTTTTTGAGGGCCTGGTATAGATGTTCTTAGGTTACCACCCCCCCCCCAAAAAAAAACCTACATACCAGACCTTTTAGCCCAGTTCACACGGGACAATTAGCTGTGTGCCCCATGCAGGGCCATGTATTACCAGCACCGAGATGCACAGGTGTTGCCTGTATCCCCTTGCAGGTAGTCCCATAGAGGTCTGTTGGGAACCATGGCTGCAGGGATACAGCCGATGTGTCCCAATGTAACATCTGTGCAGGTGCACAGCCCGAAATGTACCCAGGGTGGGGTTATGCACACGCACCCGGAGGATGTCACATTGGGACACAGCGGCTGTGTCTGTGCAGCCGCGTGTCCCAATAGACATCTAGAGGACTACCAGCACAGGGAAGCATGCCACACCTGTCCATCCCCTTGCCAGTAACACATGGCCTTGCATGTGGCATTCAGCTAATCGCTCTGGGGCCTTATCCTTGATGGGGGTCTGGTATGAGTATCAAGATGGAACTCACACAAGAAAAATGGCTTGGGTTCCCCCAAAATTATATACCAAACCTTTTGGGTCTGGTATGGATTCTAATGGGGAACCTCATGCAAAAAAAAAAAAAAAGGGATAAAAAAAGTGCCAGGAGGGTCCTCCCTGACTAGGCACCCTTCCCCAACTTGAGGACATGCGCCCTGCCATGGTTCAGGGGATGCACTCTCGTCCCTTCTCTTTCCTGACTTGCCAGGTTGCATGTTCAGATAGAGGTCTGGTTTGGATATTGAGGGGGGGAACCCTCAATATCCAAACCAGACCTCTATCTGAACATGCAACCTGGCAAGTCAGGAAAGAGAAGGGACGAGAGTGCATCCCCTGAACCATGGCAGGGCGCATGTCCTCAACTTGGGGAAGGGTGCCTAGTCAGGGAGGACCCTCCTGGCAAAGCACCTTGTGCCCATGTTGATGAGGACAAGGACTTCTTTCAGATTCCACTAAATCTCCTGCCTGTAGACTGCCATAACCACTGGGCCAGGGTTATGGGGGTCTTCAGGCAGGGGAATCCGTAAGTCATCTTAAAATAGGAATGCCCCTAGAGACCTGACCTTCAGTCCGCACTGACCCTCTGCTGACCACACAGCGAATGTCAGAGCACAATGATGACAGAGGATGGAAGACAGTCCTATCTGTATTTCTTAGAAAATGACATTTCTAATCTGACAATAAGACCAAAGGGTTCTTATATGAAGAGCAAACATTAAGCAGTGCAGACTAAGTGTGTCTCCTATTTGGGAGAATAGCGAGCTGGGCAGTGCTGAAAGTAAAATCAATCCTCATATTAACCCCCCCACACATCATCATCCTAATATTGTACAACCATTACAATCCAGATAATTCTTTATCCTTATACAGAGAAAGCTGCACAGATCACATGACCACATGAATGAGGATGGAGGAGGACCAGAGTCACATGACTGAGAGGATACTAAACCTCACCCTGGAGATCATCTACCTGCTGACCGGAGAGGTGAGGAGGATTCTGGGAGGTCACATGACATCACTCTTATCTCTATTAATAAAACACAGACCTGACCAGAGAGGTGAGGAGGATTCTGGGAGGTCACATGACATCACTCTTATCTCTATTAATAAAACACAGACCTGACCGGAGAGGTGAGGAGGATTCTGGGAGGTCACATGACATCACTCTTATCTCTATTAATAAAACACAGACCTGACCGGAGAGGTGAGGAGGATTCTGGGAGGTCACATGACATCACTCTTATCTATATTAATAAAACACAGACCTGACCGGAGAGGTGAGGAGGATTCTGGGAGGTCACATGACATCACTCTTATCTCTATTAATAAAACACAGACCTGACCGGAGAGGTGAGGAGGATTCTGGGAGGTCACATGACATCACTCTTATCTCTATTAATAAAACACAGACCTGACCGGAGAGGTGAGGAGGATTCTGGGAGGTCACATGACATCACTCTTATCTCTATTAATAAAACACAGACCTGACCGGAGAGGTGAGGAGGATTCTGGGATTCTAACATGATATTTCTATTGGTTCTCCAATACAGAGATTTCCTCTTGTGAAGTCAGGTGATCATATGACCATCACAGTGCCTCCATGTGACTCCCTAAAACCTGAGAGACACAACATGGAGAAGATTCTAGAAGTCACCAAGAAGATGATGGAGCTGCTGACAGGAGAGGTGAGGAGGATTCTGGGAATTCTGGGACATTATCCAGTAACAGACAAGGGATGTGTCTGGATGGTGACTGTATCATTGTGTGTGTCAGGTTCCTATAAGGTGTCAGGATGTCACTGTCTATTTCTCCATGGAGGAGTGGGAGTATTTAGAAGGACACAAGGATCTCTACAAGGACGTCATGATGGACAATCAGCCGCCCCTCACATCACCGGGTAAGAGGAGACTTTATTGTAAAGGAGAGAGCAGTACGGAGGGTCCACCTAGATCCCCCATCATCTGATAAACACATAGAAACAATGTATTCAGTCAGTGTGTGTGTTTCCTACAGATGGATCCAGTAATGAGAACCCACCAGAGAGATGTCCCCGTCCTCTGTATTCCGGGGATTCCACACAGGAAGATCACACCATCCCTCACCATCATCAGGTAGACGAGGAACAATCACTGATAGTATCATTAGGATCTGTACATTATCTGCATTGTTACAATTGATCTATTGTTTTTATATATTCAGAGTGGAAGCCTGAGAGATTCTAAAGTTACATAGTCAGGTTGAAAAAAGACACAAGTCCATCTAGTTCAACTAATAAAAGGGGAAAAAAATCATACAATCCCATATACACACTCCTATACCCACAGTTGATCCAGGGGAAGGCACAAAAAAAAAAGCCCAGCAAAGCATGATCCATTTTGCTCCAGCAGGGAAAAAAATCCTTCCTGATCCTTGAGTTGAGGTTAAAGAAGAGATAAAAGAGGAGGATGATAAGGATGGGGTGATGGAGGAGTTTCTAAAAGAACACAAAGATCTGTCCCAGAACACCATGGTGGAGTCATCGAGCTACAGAAAACCACCAGAGAGATGTCCCCGTCCTCTGTATTCCCGGGATTCCACACATGAAGATCACACCATCCCCCACCATCATCAGGTAGATGATTACAGATATTGATAGTTTTGTGGAAGAATCTCATAATCTCCACCAATTATTGAAGAATCTAGACACCTGTCTTGTGCAGTAAAAATATAATCCAAGTTTTCTGCATTCCATAAAGATCATTACGTGATTATTACAATATTACAAATTATGTTAATTAATATTAGTTCAGCTGTGTCTGACATTTTCACACACAAAGCATCAGCAGGCAATTAAAACTTACCGATGGTTCCAGCGTCTGTCCCGACCTCCAGAGCCCAGCCGTCTCTGTCTGGTAGATAGAGTGATATATATTTGCCCGCATTCTCCACCAATTGTTGTAGAAGAATCCAGACCATTGTCTTCTACAGTGAATATATAATCCAAGCTTATCAGTTGATCATTTATGCAAAGGACCTGATTACCATATGACATACCCCACATTAATACCAACCAAACCCACTTACATAGCCCCCTATACCTCCAAGAAGACAGTCTCCTTACTTAACCATAACAATCCCACTTAGAGAAAGACAACCCATAATCTTCAAGCGTTTCTCTTATTCTCACATAACAGACTATACCTTTTCATATATTTACACATTCTTGTTTATTATCTTTTGTCAAGGTTGGAGAACAAGACCATAACCATCCAAAAATACCATGACCACCAGGCCTGTAGCTCGACTGAAGCCATGTTCAGTAGTTATGTGTTATAATTAGGCATTTTTGTTTTATTTAATGTCTTTTTATATATTCAGAGTGGAAACTTTGGGTATAATATTCTTGTTAAAGAAGAATTTAAAGAGGAGGATGAAGAGTATGGTGTGATGGAGGAGCTTTCTGAAGAACACAAAGATACCTACAAGGACAATATGATGGAGCCTCCTAACAAAAACACCTCAGAGAGATGTCCCCGTCCTCTGTATTCCCGGGATTCCACACAGGAAGGTCACACCATCCCTCACCATCATCAGGTAGGTGGAGTTGAGGGTCGGGAACATAAAGTGATTGAACACTCTGACATGTGGAGACGATGTTTGGACTCTACAAGATGATATTTTCTATGTGATCTCACATCATAAATACTTCTATGTTACAGATGTTATTTTCTGCCATTCTGTTGGTTTAGGGTGAAGATCTGATGAACATGAAAGTTGAGGATGAAGTAGAAGAGACGTATGTGAGGGATGATCAGCAATATACAGAGGAGGCTGGAATGATGAGGACATTCATAGAGGAGGACACTCCTACAGAGATCAGCACAGGTGACCCATAATAAATTCTTCTCTTATCTCTGTTCTGTTACTGCACACTGATTGGTCCAGAGTAGGGCGGGAGCTGAGTGATATCAGCCAATAATAGGTTGATAATAGTCACCTCCCTTTACTGATACCCATCCTGGGGTTCAGCTGGAAGTATTAGGTTGTGTTTCACTCCTAGTTACAGTAGATATGATAGCACAGATTGTGGCTTTTATAGGGTGATCCCTCTTCAAGTAGAAGCACAAACCAAGTGTAGCAAGAGTAACATAAATACTGATTCACCTATCTTTTTGGCAGATAAGCTCTTTCTGCAGCAAGCTCTCTCCAGTGCTGCATATCACCAGAAGCCTAGGCCTGTGGTCACTTGTTCTATGGTAAAGGGTCTGCAAGTCTGAACTTTGACCCTCTTGTCTTTCAGAGATCACATGGCCCAGTGCCTAGGCTTGTGGTTGTGTGAAGAGCATGGACCTCCCAGTCCCCATTGGTTCCTGCTCTTCTGACAAGGCTGTGTAAATGTAGAAGTGATCTGGGAGGAGGACCAAAGGCCCTTTGACTGAAGAGGGAGGAGAGTCCCAGCTGGTTGGGACCTCCACAGAGAACATCTGCTCACTCATATCTACCTGATCCAGATGGAATCTTGATGGAAGTGAACTAACCCTCTCATATCTATTGATGATGTTTTTTTTTTTTTCCAGGACACGCCATGGAGAAACCCTCAAAGGATCGTCTCACTTTATCTCCAGGTTGTAAAATAGAAGATGAGGACATCACAGGAGATTGTGGAGGAGAAAAGACAATGAGCTCCACTATGGATGGTGGACTTCACAGTGTGGATAGACCATGGAATCCCTCTGACTCTGAGCAACCTCGTACTGTGAGGGATGGTGCCGGAATTGAGGTGGAGAAGGAATTTTCCTGTCCTGAATGCGGGGAAAGTTTTATCTCAGGATTAAGTCTTGCTCTACATCAGAGATCTCACACGGGTGGAAAGCTTTATATCTGTACTGAGTGCGGGGAATGTTTTCATTACAAATCAGAATTTGTCAAACATTACAGGTCTCACACAGGGGGAAAGCCGTATTCCTGTCCTGAGTGCGGGAAATGTTATTCATGGAAGTCCAATCTTAATGAACATCAGATCTGCCACATGAGGCAAAAAACGTATTCCTGCTCTGAGTGCGGGAAATGTTTTTCTGATAGGGCCAATTTTGCCAGACATCAGAGAAGGCACATTGGCAAGAAACCCCACGCCTGCCCTGAGTGCGGGAAATGTTTTCTACAGAATTCAATACTTGCTATACATTACAGATCTCATACGGGGGAGAAGCCGTACTCCTGCCCTGACTGTGGGAGACTTTTTTCACAGAAGGCCAATCTTTCTGTTCATCAAACATTGCACACAGGCCAAAAGCCGTATACCTGCTCTGAGTGTGAGAAAAGTTATCTATGGAAATCAGAACTTGTTATACATCAAAGATCTCACACAGGGGAGAAACCGTATCCTTGCTTTGCGTGTGGGAAAAGTTTTTCACGGAAATCTTGTCTCAACAAACATCAGAGATCCCACACAACCCTTGAGGTATATTAGTGTCCTTAATGCAGTATACTCCAATGATAAGTCCATCAGTTCATAGACTCCTCTATCATTCCACCCGTAATTTCTTCTCAACCTCCATCCACAAGATCATCTTTCTTCCTCCTTTTCACATCACATCTAACATAGAGAAACCTCCCTCCATCTTTTCTATGTCCTGTGTCCCTCTAAACAAGATGATCAGCATGAATACAAACAGCCCAGTCTTGTGAGGAGCCAAGCCGTGTTTCTGGAACACCAACCACATCTCCAACCACTAGATCATCTTTCTTCCTCACTTTCACGTCACATCTAACATAGAGAAACCCCCCTCCATCTTTTCTATGTCCCATGTCCCTCTAAACAAGAGGATCAGCTTGAATACAAACAGCCCAGTCTTGTGGGGAGCCAAGTCGTGTTTCTGGAACATCAACCACAAGATCATCTTTCTTCCTCACTTTCACGTCACATCTAACATAGAGAAACCCCCTCCATCTTTTCTATGTCCCAAGTCCCTCTAAACAAGAGGATCAGCATGAATACAAACAGCCCAGTCTTGTGAGAAATCAAGCCGTGTTTCTAGAACACCAACTCTATTCTCATTCCCATCTTATCATTCCACCCGTAATTCCTCCTCCACACCATCACTACCTCCAACCACAAGATCATCTTTCTTCCTCACTTTCACATCACATCTAACATAGAGAAACCCCCCTCCCATCTTTTTCTATGTCCCGTGTCCCTCTAAACAAGAGGATCAGCATGAATACCAACAGCCCAGTCTTGTGAGGAGTCAAGCTGTGTTTCTGGAACACCGACCACGTCTCCAACCACAAGATCGTCTTTCTTCCTCACTTTACCATCATAGCTAACATAGTGTGACAGTGTGAGGCCCTGCCACTGTGTAAAAGTAGAAAAAAGGGACACAGGGTTTGCTAAAATGCCAAGTAATGGGCTCTGAATAATTGATGTTGAGTGGAGAAGGATGATTTTCCAACTTTCTATGGGGTTCGATAATCCCAAATTGGGTTCCGGAGCTTTGAGACTTCACAACCTACTGGTCTCCAGTAAGACCTGGACAATGGGTTGGAGACCTTTCCCCGACCCAATGTCCAGGTCTTACTGGAGACCAGCAGGATGTGAGTGTAAATGCATACAGCCTTTATAATGAAGTAAAATAATAAGAAATGGTGCTGCGCTGCCCAGCTCATTACAACATGCCACTTATGTGCTATATTGTGTGTTATACAGTGCCCAATATATGTGTACCATAAATAAATATTAATAAACAGCTTTTTACACTATATTGCCAAAAGTATTGGGACACTCCTCCAAATCATTGGATTCAGGTGTTCCAATCACCTCCATGGCCACAGGTGTATAAAATCGCATACCTAGGCATGCAGACGGCTTCTACAAACATTTGTGAAAGAATGGGTCGCTCTCAGGAGCTCAGTGAATTCAAGCGTGGTACCGTGATAGGTGGCCACCTGTGCAATAAGTCCATCTGTGAAATGTCATTGCTACTAAATATTCCACGGTCAACTGTTAGTGGTGTTATAACAAAGTGGAAGCAACTGGGAATAACAGCAACTCAGCCATGTAGTGGTAGGCCTCGTAAATGATAGAGCAAGGTCAGCGCATGCTGAAGTGCACAGAAGTCGCCAACTATCTGCAGAGTCAATAGCTACAGGCCTCCAAAGTTCGTGTGGCCTTCAGATTAGCACACAACAACAGTGCATAGAGAGCTTCATGGAATTGGTTTTCATGGCCGAGCAGCTGCATCCAAGCCTTACATCACCAAGTGCAATGCAAAGCGTCGGATGTCGTGGTGTAAAGCACGCCGCCACTGGGCTATAGAGCGGTGGAGACATGTTCTCTGGAGTGACGAATTACGCTTCTCTGTCTGGAAATCCGATGAACGTGCCTGGATTTGGTGGTTGTCAGGTGAACGGTACCTGCCTGACTGCATTGTGCCAAGTGTAAAGTTTGTTGGAGGGGGGATTATGGTGTGGGGGTGTTTTTCAGGGGCTTGGCCCCTTAGTTCCAGTGAAGAGAGCTCTTAAGACATACCAAGACATTTTGGACAATTTCATACTCCCAACTTTGTGGGAACAGTTTGGGGATGGCCCCTTCCTGTTTTACGATGACTGCGCACCAGTGCACAAAGCAAGGTTCATTAAGACATGGATGAGGAAGTTTGGGGTGGAGGAACTTGACTGGCCTTCACAGAGTGCTGACCTCAACCTGATAGAACACCTTTGGGATGAATTAGAGCGGAGCCTGGAAGCCAGGCCTTCTCATCCAACATCAGTGCCCGACCTCACAAATGCTCTTCTGGAAGAATGGTCAAACATTCCCATAGACACCCTCCTAAACCTTGTGGACGGCCTTCCCAGAAGAGTTGAAGCTGTTATAGCTGCAAAGGGTGGGCCAACTCAATATTGACTGAGATGTTCTTAACGTTCATGTGCGTGTAAAATACCCTTCGGATCAGGACTTTCCAGGGTTTGCTTATCTGACCCCTGCCTGTATTTTCTGCTACCTGGAGAGCAGCAGTTTAGGGAGGAGAGAGGGGGCGAGTAAGCACAGTCCTGATCTGACAGCGTTCCTATGTTATCTCCTGTATCCAGGAGTGCTGAACTGGCAGGAGGGAGGAGCCGCAGGGGGGAGATCACAGCCCACACCTCCTCCCAGTTCTTTCCTCCTTTCTGGATTTTGCTTGCCACTTCCAGCTCTAAGCTGACAGAAGTTATGATGCTGCTGTCACTACTCTTGTCAGCTTGTAGTGGCAGGGACTTGCCATGCAGTGGCCCCACCCACCTCTGTGTCTGGCGCGGCAGCCCCAGTGAAGATGTCAGGAAAAGGTATAATAAGCCTTATTATTGTAATCAGTGGTAGTAAAATGAATCCCATACCTGGTGCCATTGGGAATAAAATGAACCCCATCCTTGGTGTCAGTGAGATAAAATAAGATCCATCATCGTTACCTGTTGTATGAAATAAGCCCCATAATTGACGTCAGTAGGATAAAATAACCCCCAATCATTGGTGTCAATGAGAAAAAATAAGCCTTGTCATTGGTGTCAGTAGGATAAACTAAGCCCTATTATTGGTGTCAGTGGGATAAAATAAGTCCCATCATTGATGTCAATGAAGAATAAGTAAGCCCCATTTTTGGTGTCAGTGAGATAAAATAAGCCCCATTCTTGTTGTCCTTGGGATACATAAGTCCTATCATTGGTGTCAATTAGATAACATAAACCCCATTGCTGGTGTCAGTGGGGTAAAATAAGAACCATCATTGGTGTTAGTGGGATAAAATTAATCCCATTGTTGGAATCAATAGGATAAAATAACCCCCATCATTGGTGTCAAAAAGAAAAGATAAGCCACATCACTGGTGTCAGTGAGATAAACTAAGCCCCATCATTGGTTTTAGTGGGATAAAATAAGCCCCACTGTTGTCAGTAAAATAAAATAAGCCCAATCGGTGTCAGTGGGATAAAATAAATCCCATTGTTGATGTCAATTAAATAAAATAAGCCCCATCCTTAGTGTCGGTGAGATAAAAATAAGGCCCGTCGTTGGTGTCAATGAGAAAAAATAAGCCCCATCACTGGTGTCAGTGAGATAAAATAAGTCCCATCGTTGGAGTCAGTGGGATAAAACAACCCCCATCATTGGTGTCAATGAGAAAAAATAAGCCCCATTACTGGTGTTAGTGAGATAAACTAAGCCCCATCATTGGTGTCCATGAAATAAAATAAGTCTCATCATTGGTGTCAGTGGGGTAAAATAAGCCCCATTGTTTGTGTCAGTAAAAACTAAGTCTAACCCCAGCCCAGCATTGGTCTTCAATGGTGATACCTGATCACAAGCTCCTGCTTCGCTGCCTCTCTGCTGAGGTCGGAGTTCTACTTTCACTGTCATAAAGGAGGTCGCTCCACCCAACAGTCTTGTATAATTGAGTGCCTGGTGCTGGAACCCAGAGAGTGTTCCAGTCATCATTGCTGCCATACAATATCCTGGATCCTGTAGGATGAGGACATAATAGGACAGTATCCAAAATCCAGATACTGTCCTGCATCATCCGGGACCGGGTAGGGTTGCCACCTCATCCCTTCAAACCCAAAAACATATGAATTACACGGGTTCTGAGGCTAATTTAATGCAGGTAAGGCATCAAGTGAGTTTAATTACCACCTTAATCAGCCACAGAACCCGTATAATTAATATGTGTTTTCAGGTTTGAGGTAGGGTTGCCACCTCGTCCCTTTAAACCCAAACACATATGAATTACACGGGTTCTGGGGCTAATTTAACGCAGATCAGGCACCAAGTTTAATTACATCCTTAATCAGCCGCAGAACCTGTGTAATTAATTCGTGTCCGGTTTTAAAGGGATGAGGTGGCAACTCTAGTTTGAGGTGGCAACCTTACATTTGGGACAGTTGGCAACGAGGACAAGGCCGTTTTCACACCACGAGACGTTTCTCGGGGCTGCAGTTCCTCTGAGCTCCACTAGGTGGTGATCTTACTTCTACCCAGACAGGAAGTCTCTATGGAAGACAGGAAGTGATGTCAGGTACAGACAGGAAGTTTCGGGTGAAAGGTGAGTCAGGAGGAAGTAGAGAGGAGACATTGTTGGAACTGGCAGCTGAGGAGGTAATAAGATCTTATTTTATATTTACACCCAGTAATCCCCCCGTCATGTTCCGTCCTCTTCCTCCATAGTCACTGTGACGTCTTTTATCTCCAGCAGATGATGATACACACATATATAGTGTGGAAACCTAGATTAACCCCTTCAGGGGCAGAACATTCCCCCACTTACAGGGCTGGAACATTCTCTTCATTTTGGAGATGTGTCACCTTCTCACCTGTAACGAGGGATGAGATTCGGATTCAGGTTGTACTGAATTTGACCCCCAAAGTAGAGTTGCCACCTCATCCCTTTAAACCCAAACACATAGGAATTACATGGGTTCTGAGGCTGATTTAATGCAGATAAGGCACCAAGCGAGTTTAATTACCACCTTAATCAGCCACAGAACCCGTGTAATTAATATGTGTTCGGGTTTAAAGGGATGAGGTGGCGACTCTACATCTTAGACACTTGGCAACAAGGACAAGGCCGTGTTCACACTACGAGACGTTTCTCTGTTGGCTGAGGTGGCAACCATACCCCAAAGAGATCACCTTGAATAGGCTTTAAATTTGGGGACACAAGGCACCCGTTTTCCTGCCCTAAATATTACAGGTTGGCAGCTGAGATACAGCCGTGAAAAAAATGTGCCAGCGGCAGGACGGCCACTTCCTTACTGGAGCCTGTTTCACAGTGAGCCGCAGCTTAGGGATGACCTGAACTGCCCTGGGTTTGGTTTGAGCATTATTTGGTGAAGATCGGATGCTGAACCTGAACCCCACTGAAATCAATTGGAGACCTTTCGAATGAAAAATGCCTGTTTTATGGCCTAATAGACAAAGGGATGTCAAAAAATACACACGGATGGGGGGGAGAGGGGGAGGGTATGGCACTGCCCTCTGGGGAACATGTATCAATGCAAAAGATTCTGAAAATTCCCTTTAGCCAGAAGCAGTGAAACATTAACATGCCGACCAGGCTTTTTTTTCTGGCACTTGTTGTTCACAAGTTTAAAGTTTTGTTTTTTTTTGCTAGAAAATTACTTACAGCCCCCAAACAATTTTAAATGTTTTTTTAACAGAGACCCTACGGAATAAACGTAATTTTATTTGAAAAATACACTTCAATGCATTAAAAAAAAAAAAAATGCAAAAGTTACCCCACGCTTGTGGAACGGCGACAAACTACGATACCTAAAAATCTCCATAGACAACGCTTTAAACACCTTTACAGGTTACCAGTTTAAAATGACAGAGGAGGTCTAGCGCTAGAATTATTGCTCTCGCTCTGACGTTCGCTGTGAAACCTCACGTGTGGTGCAAACACCGTTTACATACTTACGTTTGCTGTCGCTTCTGCACGTGTGCGCGAAAGGATGGGGCGCTTTTACTTTTTATTTTTTCTAATTTATTTTTTTACTTTTTATTTTTACACTGTCCCTTTAAAAAAATTTTAACCACTTCCTGTCCGGCCTATAGCAGAATGACGGTCGGGAAGTGGTTCAGTTGTCCTGACCGGGCGTCATATGAAGTCCAGCAGGATAACAAGGCAGCCAGTGCCTCCTGATCCGTACTGCCTAACAGTGCCACCTATCAGTGCCCATCAGTGACACCTATTAGTGCCCATCAGTGCCACCTGTCAGTGCCATCTATGAGTGCCCATCAGTGCTGTCTGAGTGCCCATCAGTGCCACCTATCAGTACCCACCATCAGTGCTGCATATAAGTGCCTCATCATCAGTGCCGCCTCATCAGTGCCCATCAGTACCGCCTCATCAGTGCCCGTCATTGCAGCCTCATCAGCGCCCATCACTTAAGGAGAAAACGTACCTATTTACAAAGTTTTGTAACAAAAACATAGAAAAACTTCAGCGGCGATCAAATACCACCAAAAGAAAGCTCTATTTGTGGGGAAAAAAAATGATAAAAATGTAGTTTAGGTCCAATTGACCGCCCAATTGTCATTCAAAATGCAACAGCGCTGGAAGCTGAAAATTGGTCTGGGCAGGAAGGAGGGAAAGTGCCCCGGTATTGAAGGGGTTAAATTTCTTTTATTCCTATTACAAGAAATGTAAGCCTCCCTTGTAATAGAAATAAGGAGGACAGGTCCTCTTTATGGACTGGAAGGGACGTCATGACATCACTGCGGTTCTCCAAGGCCAAAGAGGCGATCAAAGAGTATCCGCTCTTTGATCGCTTATAGGAGCACCCGGCTGCACCGTTTTGGATAACCGAACCGGCGGAAATGAAAAGGGGGGTTGAGTCTTTTCTATATTCACTGTATATATAGGGTGTTCTGATTGGCCTGCCAAACAGGTGGGCAAACGGGCAAAGTTCCTAGATTTGGACCGAAGCCACCAGCTCATCCCTATTTCAGCTGCTGGACCTTCATTGCTGGTCCCTTCCTGGAACGTGGCTGGTCCCTTCATTGCTGGTCCCTTCCTGAAACGTGGCTGGCCCCTTCATTGCTGGTCCCTTCCTGAAACGTGGCTGGTCCCTTTATTGCTGGTCCCTTCCTGGAACGTGGCTGGTCCCTTCATTGCTGGTCCCTTCCTGGAACGTGGCTGATCCCTTCATTTCTGGTCCCTTCCTGGAACGTGGCTGGTCCCTTCATTGCTGGTCCATTCCTGGAAGGTGGCTGGTCCCTTCATTGCTGGTCCCTTCCTGAAACGTGGCTGGCCCCTTCATTGCTGGTCCTCTCCTAAAACGTGGCTGGCCCCTTCATTGCTGGTCCCTTCCTGGAACGTGGCTGGCCCCTTCAGGAACGTGGCTGGTCCCTTCATTGCTGGTCGCTTCCTGGAATGTGGCTGGTCCCGTCCTGGAACGTAGCTGGCCCCTTCATTGCTGATCCCTTCCTGGAACGTGGCTGGTCCCTTCATTGCTGGTCCCTTCCTGGAACGTGGCTGGTCCCTTCATTGCTGGTCCCTTTCTGGAACGTGGCTGGTCCCTTCATTGCTGATCCCTTCCTGGAACATGGCTGGTCCCTTCATTGCTGGTCCCTTCCTGGAACGTGGCTGGTCCCTTCATTGCTGGTCCCTTTCTGGAACGTGGCTGGTCCCTTCATTGCTGATCCCTTCCTGGAACGTGGCTGGTTCCTTCATTGCTGGTCCCTTCCTGGAACGTGGTTGGTCCCTTCCTGGAACGTGGCTGGTCCCTTCATTGCTGGTCCCTTCCTGGAACGTGGCTGGCCCCTTCATTGCTGGTCCCTCCCTGGAACGTGGCTGGTCCCATCATTGCTGGTCCCTTTCTGGAACGTGGCTGGTCCCTTCATTGCTGGTCCCTTCCTGGAACGTGGCTGGTCCCTTCCTGGAACGTGGCTGGTCCCTTCATTGCTGGTCCCTTCCTCGAATGTGGCTAGTCCCTTCATTGCTGGTCCCTTTCTGGAACGTGGCTGGTCCCTTCATTGCTGGTCCCTTCCTGGAACGTGGCTGGTCCCTTCATTGCTGGTCCCTTCCTGGAACGTGGCTGGTCCCTTCCTGGAACGTGGCTGGTCCCTTCATTGCTGGTCCCTTCCTCGAATGTGGCTAGTCCCTTCATTGCTGGTCCCTTCCTGGAACATGGCTGGCCCCTTCATTGCTGGTCCCTTCCTGGAAGGTGGCTGGTCCCTTCCAGGAACGTGGTTGGTGGTCCCTTCATTGCTAGTCCCTTCCTGGAACATGGCTGGCCCCTTCATTGCTGGTCCCTTCCAGGAATGTGGTTGGTGGTCCCTTCATTGCTGGTCCCTTCCTGGAACGTGGCGGGTCCTTTCATTTTTGGTCCCTTCATTCCACTGTCCTCCACTATGTCAGAGCGCGGAAGGATTGTACATCAATCAATTCTTTCTCCTGCAGCAAGTCAGATATGATTTGCTCCAATAATTCCTGCAAATTCCCAATGGGCAGTTTGTGGGGCTATGGTGGATCGGGCGCAGGAGGAGTGCATATTAGCAGAGAATGTAGGTGGAATTGTTTTCATCATCATTCACCTTCTGTGTGTTCTGGGGCTGTATTAGTCAGTTGATGTGCTCTGCCTATACTTTGTGCAGCACTACAATCACTTTTTTATCACTACTGTTCAATTTACCATAATTGTTATAAAATACTTACACTGTAATGACACAATAGACCAACCTTTCTCAACCTTTTCAACACAGAGGAACCCTTGAAAAAGATCTCCGGTCTCAGGAAACCCCTGCTAAAAATTAGAAATCTACAACTCATGATACATTAGTGTGATGGTCATTGGGAAGAATGGTCCTTACACTTGTGGTCATTGGGAAGAATTACCTCCTTACAGATAGCTAAAAAGATCAATGATGTCAGTGGGAACTTATCTGAGAGGCAGAAATTGGCCAATGCTGAAGGAACCCCTAGCAACCTCTAGAGGAACCCTAGTTGAGAATCACTGTAATAGACCCTTAATATAAGTTGTCTGGATGGTGACTGTATCATTGTGTGTGTCAGGTTCCTATAAGGTGTCAGGATGTCACTGTCTATTTCTCCATGGAGGAGTGGGAGTATTTAGAAGGACACAAGGATCTCTACAAGGACGTCATGATGGACAATCAGCCGCCCCTCACATCACCGGGTAAGAGGAGACTTTATTGTAAAGGAGAGAGCAGTACAGAGGATCCCCCATCATCTGATAAACACATAGAAACAATGTATTCAGTCAGTGTGTGTGTTTCCAACAGAAGGATCCAGTAATGGGAACCCACCAGAGAGATGTCCAAGTCCTCTTTATTCCCGGGATTCCACACAGGAAGGTCACACCATCCCTCACCATCATCAGGTACATGGATACAAGACTACTATTGCTTGAACTAGATGGGCTAGTGTCTTTTTTCAACCTTACCAATTATGTATTACAATTATTGTTATAGCTTGAGAGGTAGATTAGGTTACCCTATGATATGCGATAACCTCATCCCTGGTAAATGAAAAATGGTGGCAACAGGGTAATTGGGATTATAGTTGTGCCCAAAACAATGAAGAATGAATAAATTATATAAAATAAAAATGTATTACACAAACAACAACAAATATAGGGTTCAGTAAAATTAGCAGAGAATGATACAATTCATGTTTAATGGTCACTGATCTCTGTATATGGTAGGTGATCAATACTTGATGTCATATCCCAACATGTTTCGCAAACAATGGCTTCCTCAGAGCATTTTTACGGACCGACAATATTTCATACAGCTCTAGTAATGATAAGATAATTTACATATTAATAATTATTTATTACAGATACAGCAGATAACAACAATCGTGTATATAATGGTTCTTTTGTCCTTTCCCCCCCACCACCAAACTGACCAAGGGAGCATCAGAGGGAAACACCGGGCAAGTCCACAGAATTAGGAAGGGGAGGCACTGTGTGATCATTATGTGAATTATTGTTAGTGTTGTAGAGGAATCCCGCATTCCCCGTCATCTGTTGTAGAAGAATCCAGACCGCTGTCTTGTGAAATGTCCGTCCTGATCGCCAGAGCCCCAGATGTCTTTGATAGATAAAGCGATATATAGTTGACCGCATTCTCCACCATTTGTCTTGTGAAGTGTTAGTCTTATTGTGAAGTGATATATAGTTGCCCGCATTCTCCACCATTTGTCTTGTGAAGTGTTCATCCTAAACTCCAGAGCCCAGCCATCTTTGATAGATAAAGCAATATATAGTTGCCTGCATTCTCCACCATTTGTTGTAGAAGAATCCAGACCATTGTCTTGTGAAGTGTTCATCCTAAACTCCAGAGCTCAGCCATTTTTGATAGATAAAGCGATATATAGTTGCCCGCATTCTCCACCATTTGTTGTAGAAGAATCCAGACCATTGTCTTGTGAAGTGTTCATCCTAAACTCCAGAACTCAGCCATTTTTGATAGATAAAGCGATATATAGTTGCCCGCATTCTCCACCATTTGTTTTAGAAGAATCCAGACCATTGTCTTGTGAAGTGTTCATCCTAAACTCCAGAGCCCAGCCATCCTTGATAGATAAAGCGATATATAGTTGCCCGCATTCTCCACCATTTGTTGTAGAAGAACCCAGACCATTGTCTTGTGAAGTGTTCATTCTAAACTCCAGAGCCCAGCCATCTTTGATAGATAAAGCGATATATAGTTGCCCGCATTCTCCACCATTTGTCTTGTGAAGTGTTAGTCTTATTGTGAAGCGATATATAGTTGCCCGCATTCTCCACCATTTGTCTTTTGAAGTGTTCATCCTAAACTCCAGAGGCCAGCCATCTTTGATAGATAAAGCGATATATAGTTGCCCGCATTCTCCACCATTTGTCTTGTGAAGTGTTCATCCTAAACTCCAGAGCCCAGCCATCTTTGATAGATAAAGCGATATATAGTTGCCCGCATTCTCCACCATTTGTTGTAGAAGAGCCCAGACCATTGTCTTGTGAAGTGTTCATCCTAAACTCCAGAGCCCAGCCATCTTTGATAGATAAAGAAATATATAGTTGCCAGCATGCTCTATCATTTGTTTTAGAAGAATCCAGACCATTGTCTGTGTAAGGTGTAAACATAATCCAAGTTTATTACGTTTTATAAATCTCATTAGAAGTTTGGTGTAGTCTTACATTAATTCACATTAGTTCAGTTGTGTCTG
The DNA here is from genome assembly GCA_037952925.1 of Lithobates clamitans. Lineage (NCBI taxonomy): Eukaryota > Metazoa > Chordata > Amphibia > Anura > Ranidae > Lithobates > Lithobates clamitans. Next base: position 1,825,154 of record JBBGZY010000938.1, on the reverse strand, counting down.
GCATTTTCACACACGCAGCAAACATCAGCAGGCTGCATGCATATGTAGACATTTTATAGACACACAATGTTAGTATCGGCAGAAACTTATCACTGCACAGACGAGCCCCAGTCACCTCTAACGCAGTACTACCAGGTCCCAAAAACCTTGACAATAGGGTGATTAAGACTTACCTATAGTGCAAGTGTCCATCCTGACCTCCAAAGGTCATCCGTATTTGGTAGATAAAGCGATATGTATTTGCCCGCATTCTCCACCATCTGTTTTAGTAGCATCCAGACCTTTGTCTTGTGCGATGAAAATATAATCCAAGTATATTAGTTGATCATTTATGCAAGGAATCTGGTTAGCATATGACATACCACTCATTATTACCGGCCAAACCCTCTTATCTAACCCTCTATGCTTCCAAGAGTCAATTTCCAGAAGACAGTGTCCTTTTTAAGCCATAACAACTCCGCTTAGAGCAGGAGGACCCAGAATCTTCAAGAGTTTCTCTTACTAGTTCCCACCTAACAAACTATACATCTACACATTCTTGTTTATTGCTGTTCAACCATGCTGGACTTGCTGAGGGGAACAAGACCATGGTCCCCAGGCCTGTATCTCGACTAAAGCCATGTTCGGTAGTTAGGTGTTATACATTGGTATGTTTGTTCCATTGAATGTCTTTTTTTATATTCAGAGTGGAAACCTCGGGGATATTATTATTGTTGTTAAAGAAGAGTTTAAAGAGGAGGATGAGGAGTATGGAGTGATGGAGGAGTTTTCAGAAGGACACATGGATGTCACAATGGAGCCACCTAATAACAGAAACCCATCAGAGAGATGTCCCCGTCCTCTGTATTCCCGGGATTCCACACAGGAAGGTCACACCATCCCTCACCATCATCAGGTAGATGAGGAACAATCACTGATAGTATCATTAGGATCTGTACATTATCTGCATTGTTACCATTGATGTCATTTGTATTATATATTCAGATTGGAAACCTGAGAGATTCTAAAGTTGATGTTAAAGAAGAGATAAAAGAGGAGGATGAGGAGTATGGTGTGAGGGAGAAGTGTTTTGAAGGACACAAGGATCTCTACAAGGACATTATGATGAATCCACCTAATAACAGAAATCCACCTGAGAGACGTCCTTATCATCTGTATTCCCGGGATTCCACACAGGAAGGTCACACCATCCCTCACCATCATCAGGTAGGTGGAGTTGAGGGTTCAGGAACACAAAGTGATTGAACGCTCTGACATGTGGAGATGATGTTTGGACTCTACAAGATGATATTTTCTATGTGATCTCACATCATAAATACTTCTATGTTACAGATGTTATTTTCTGCCATTCTGTTGGTTTAGGGTGAAGATCTGATGAACATGAAAGTTGAGGGTGAAGTAGAAGAGACGTATGTGAGGGATGATCAGCAATATACGGAGGAGGCTGGAATGACGAGGACATCCATAGAGGAGGACACTCCTACAGAGATCAGCACAGGTGACCCATAATATATTCTTCTCTTATCTCTGCTCTGTTACTGCTCACTGATTGGTCCAGAGTAGGGCGGGAGCTGAGTGATATCAGCCAATAATAGGTTGATAATGGTCACCTCCCTGTACTGATACCCGTCCTGGGGTTCAGCTGGCAGTATTAGGTTGTGTGTCACTCCTAGTTACAGTAGCACAGATATGATAACACAGATTGAGCCTTTCTTTGGTTGGTCTTCCAGCAGACTTATAACTAAATGTTACCATAAAACTCTGTTAAAAGTCTTGTTGGTATAAGGAGTAATATAAATACTAAACCGCTTATTTTTCTAGGAGAAAAAAAATGCAGCAAGCTCCCTCCAGTGCTGCTTATCACCAGAAGTCTAGGCCTATGGTCACTTCTATGGTAAAGAGTCTGCAAGTCTGAACTTTGTCCCTCTTGTCTATCAGAGATCACATGACCCAGTGCCTAGGCTTGTGGTTGTGTAAAGAGCATGGACCTCCCAGTCCCCATTGGTTCCTGCTCTTCTGACAAGGCTGTGTAAATGTAGAAGTGATCGGGGAGGAGGACCAAAGGCCCTTTGACTGAAGAGGGGGGAGAGTCCCAGCTGGTTGGGACCTCCACAGAGAACATCTCCTCACTCATATCTACCTGATCCAGATGTAATCTTGATGGAAGTGAACTAACCCTCTCATATCTATTAATGATGTTTTTATATTTTTCCAGGACACGCCATGGAGAAACCCTCAAAGGATCGTCTCACTTTATCTCCAGGTTGTAAAATGGAAAATGAGGACATCAAAGAAGAATGTACTGGAGAAAAGACAATGAGCTCTTGGAATGCCTCAGACTCTGAGGAATCATCTACTGTGGGCGATGGTGCCAGGGTTGAGGGGGAGATGATGTTTTACTGTGTAGACTGTGGGGAAAGTTTTAGCTCTGAATTAGGTCTATCTGTACATCAGAGATCTCACACGGGTGAGAAGCTTCTTTCCTGTTCTGAGTGCGGGAAATGTTTTCTTCATAAATCAGAACTGGTCCGACATCAGAGAACTCACACAGGGGAGAAGCCGTATTCCTGCTCTGAGTGTGGGAAGTGTTTTTCCCAGAAGGCCCATCTATCCAGACATCAGGGATTACACACAGGGGACAAGCCATTTTCCTGCCCGGAGTGTGGGAAATGTTTTATACGTAAATCCAAACTGGACATACATTACAGATCACACACGGGGGAAAGGCCCTATTCCTGCTCTGAGTGCGAGAAATGTTTTTCAGATAAGGACAGGCTTTCCAGACATCAGAGATTGCACACAGGAGAGAAATTATATTCCTGCCCTGAGTGCGGGAAATGTTATACACAGAAATCAGACCTTGTTATGCATGAAAGGTCTCACACAGGGGAGAGCCCATATGCCTGCCCTGAGTGCGGAAAACTTTTTTCACAGAAGTCCAATCTTTCTGTACACCAGAGATTGCACACCGGGGAGAAACCATTTCCCTGCCTCGACTGCGGGAAATGTTTTCCTCGGAAATCAGATCTTGTTATACATCAGAGATCACACACGGGTGAGAAGCCATTTTCCTGCCCTGAGTGCGGGAAATGTTTTTCACAGAAGTCCCTTCTTTCCAGACATCAGAGAGTGCACACGGGGGAGAAGCAGTATGTCTGCCACGAGTGCGGGAAATCTTTTACACAGAACTCGGAACTCATTACACATCAAAGAGCTCACACAGGGGAGAAGCCGTTTTACTGCCCCGAGTGCGGGAAATCTTTTTCGCAGAAGACGAATCTTTCCAAACATCAGAGATTGCACACGGGTGAGAAGCCCTATGCCTGCTCTGAGTGCGGGAGATGTTTTTCGCAGAAGTCAGAACTTGTTAAACATCAGAGATCTCACACGGGGGAGAAGCCGTATTCCTGTCCCGAGTGCGGGAAATCTTTTACGCGTAAAGCAAATCTTACTGAACATCAGCTATGCCACACGCAGGAAAAGCTGTTTTCCTGTTCTGAGTGCGGGAAATGTTATCCACGGAAATCAGCACTTGTCAAACATCGAAGATCTCACAAAGGGGAGAAGCCGTAATTCTGTCCTAGGTGCAGAAAGTGTTTTTCACAGAAGTCTTGTCTTACCAGGTCTACACAAAACCCTTGAGGTGTATTAGTGTCCTGAGTGCGGGAAAAGTCTTCTATATGGATCATATTTTGTCGTACATCAGAGATCTCACACTGGGAAGAAGCACAACTTGATATACACCTCAGAAAACACGTGGCTGAGCGCTCCTCTGATCTTTATCATGGAAGAAACATTTTATAGGGAAATCAGAGATCACTAAATACTTCAAAGTTCTGTCTGACCTCCTCTGCTAGTAGAGAGAAGGAGGGGGTGTCACTGCTGGTTGGGTCCCTCTAGGAGAGAGAAGGGGGGGTGTCACTTCTGGTTGGGTCCCTCTAGGAGAGAGAAGGAGGTGGTGTCACTGCTGGTTGGGTCCTTCTAGAAGAGAGAAGGAAGGGGTGTCACTGCTGGTTGGGTCCCTCTAGGAGAGAGAAGGAGGGGGTGTCACTGCTGGTTGGGTCCCTCTAGGAGAGAGAAGGAGGGGGTGTCACTGCTGGTTGGGTCCCTCTAGGAGAGAGAAGGAGGGGGTGTCACTGCTGGTTGGGTCCCTCTAGGAGAGAGAAGGAGGGGGTGTCACTGCTGGTTGGGTCCCTCTAGGAGAGAGAAGGAGGGGGTGTCACTGCTGGTTGGGTCCCTCTAGGAGACAGAAGAAGGGGTGTCACTGCTGGTTGGGTTCTTCTAGGAGAGAGAAGGAGGGGGTGTCACTGCTGGTTGAGTCCCTCTAGGAGAGAGAAGGAGGGGGTGTCACTGCTGGTTGAGTCCCTCTAGGAGAGAGAAGGAGGGGGTGTCACTGCTGGTTGAGTCCCTCTAGGAGAGAGAAGGAGGGGGTGTCACTGCTGGTTGGGTCCTTCTAGGAGAGAGAAGGGGGGGTGTCACTGCTGGTTGGGTCCCTCTAGGAGAGAGGAGGAGGGGGTGTCACCACTGGTTGGGTCTCTCTAGGAGAGAGAAGGAGGGGGTGTCACTGCTGGTTGGGTCCCTCTAGGAGAGACAAGGAGGGGGTGTCACCACTGGTTGGGTCTCTCTAGGAGAGAGAAGGAGGGGGTGTCACTGCTGGTTGAGTCCCTCTAGGAGAGAGAAGGAGGGGGTGTCACTTCTGGTTGGGTCCCTCTAGAAGATAGAAGGAGGGGGTGTCACTGCTGGTTGGGTCCCTCTAGAAGAGAGAAGGAGGGGGTGTCACTGCTGGTTGGGTCCCTCTAGGAGAGAGAAGGAGGGGTGTCACTGCTGGTTGGGTCTCTCTAGGAGAGAGAAGGAGGGGGTGTCACTGCTGGTTGGGTCCTCTAGGAGAGAGAAGGAGGGGGTATCACTGCTGGTTGGGTCTCTCTAGGAGAGAGAAGGAGGGGGTGTCACTGCTGGTTGGGTCCCTCTAGGAGAGAGAAGGAGGGGGTGTCACTGCTGGTTGGGTCTCTCTAGAAGAGAGAAGGAGGAGGTGTCACTGCTGGTTGGGTCCCTCTAGGAGAGAGGAGGAGGGGGTGTCACTGCTGGTTGGGTCCCTCTAGGAGAGAGAAGGAGGGGGTGTCACTGCTGGTTGGGTCTCTCTAGGAGAGAGAAGGAGGGGGTGTCACTGCTGGTTGGGTCCCTCTAGGAGAGAGAAGGAGGGGGTGTCACTGCTGGTTGGGTCCCTCTAGGAGAGAGAAGAAGGGGGTATCACTGCTGGTTGAGTCCCTCTAGGAGAGAGAAGGAGGGGGTGTCACTGCTGGTTGATTCTCTCTAGGAGAGAGAAGGAGGGGGTGTCACTTCTGGTTGGGTCCCTCTAGAAGATAGAAGGAGGGGGTGTCACTGCTGATTGGGTCCCTCTAGAAGAGAGAAGGAGGGGGTGTCACTGCTGGTTGGGTCCCTCTAGGAGAGAGAAGGAGGGGTGTCACTGCTGGTTGGGTCTCTCTAGGAGAGAGAAGGAGGGGGTGTCACTGCTGGTTGGGTCCTCTAGGAGAGAGAAGGAGGGGGTGTCACTGCTGGTTGGGTCTCTCTAGGAGAGAGAAGGAGGGGGTGTCACTGCTGGTTGGGTCCTTCAAGGAGAGAGAAGGAGGGGGCGTCACTGCTGGTTGGGTCCCTCTAGGAGAGAGAAAGAGGGGGTGTCACTGCTGGTTGGGTCCCTCTAGGAGAGAGAAGGAGGAGGTGTCACTGCTGGTTGGGTCCCTCTAGGAGAGAGAAGGAGGGGGTGTCACTGCTGGTTGGGTCCCTCTAGGAGAGAGAAGGAGGGGGTGTCACTGCCGGTTGGGTCCCTCTAGGAGAGAGAAGGAGGGGGTGTCACTGCCGGTTGGGTTCCTCTAGGAGAGAGAAGGAGGGGGTGTCACTGCTGGTTGGGTTCCTCTAGGAGAGAGAAGGAGGGGGTGTCACTGCTGGTTGGGTCCCTCTAGGAGAGAGAAGGAGGGGGTGTCACTGCTGGTTGGGTCCCTCTAGGAGAGAGAAGGAGGGGGTGTCACTGCTGGTTGGGTCCCTCTAGGAGAGAGAAGGAGGGGGTGTCACTGCTGGTTGGGTTCCTCTAGGAGAGAGAAGGAGGGGGTGTCACTGCTGGTTGGGTCCCTCTAGGAGAGAGAAGGAGGGGGTGTCACTGCTGGTTGGGTCCCTCTAGGAGAGAGAAGGAGGGGGTGTCACTGCTGGTTGAGTCCCTTTAGCTGTGTAGTCTGATCTCCCAGCATCTTTAGCAGAAGCCTCAAAGGAAGACATCATGGTGAGAGAGGAGCTAGATAATACTTGTGAATGAAGAGGGGAGATCAGACTAAAAACACTAATGGCAGACTTTAGAGGTCTCGGCCTACAACAAAATGATAAAAAAATCATGCTTTTCTTACAAAATATACATAAAATAAATGGTTACAATTATGTTTTGTGATGAAAATTTGTAATTTTTTTTGTTTAACTACTTTCCGCCCGTGTTATTGCCGAAAGACGGTGTCCAATGCCGGGAGGGCTTTTACAGACGTTTTCCCATGGTCGCCCTTCGGACTGGGCTGATCACAGAGCAGGGTAAAGGGCCAATGACAGCTGATCATGGAAGTGAACAGATTCTGGTTATTGGCTTTTTTTCTCCTCACGATCAGCATGAGGAGAATAAAAGAAAGTCAGTAGCCGGCTTCTGTTATAGGGACAGCAGTGTCAATCTGTGCCCACCAGGGCTGCTAATTAGTGCCCACTAGTGCCACCTATCAGTGTCTGCCAAACAGTGCTATCAGTGCCGCCTACCAGTGCCCATAAGTTCCATCTCTCCGAGCCCATCAGTGCTGCCTATCAGTGACCATCATTGCCGCCTTTCAATGACCATCAGAGCCCATCTGTGCCACCTATCAGAGCCCACCAGATAGCCCATCAATGCTGCCTATCAGAGCCCATCAGTGCTGCCTATCAGTGCCACCTATCAGTGACCATCGGTGTCGTCTACCAGTGACCATCAGTGCTATTAGTTACAATCAGTGCCACCTATCAGAGCCCATCATTGGCGCCTATCAGTGCCACCTATCAGAGCCCATCAGTGCAGCCTCTCAGATTCCATCAGTGCTGCCTACCAGTGCCCACCAGTGCTGCCTATCAGAGCCCATCATTGCCGCCTATCAGTGCTGCCTACCAGTGCCCATCAGTGCTGCCTATCAGTGCCGCCTATCAGTGACCATCGGTGTCGTCTACCAGTGACCATCAGAGCCCATCAGTGCCGCCTATTAGTTACTATCAGTGCCACCTATCAGAGCCCATCAGTGCTGCCTCTCAGATCCCATCAGTGCTGCCTACCAGTGCTGCCTATCAGAGCCCATTATTGCCGCCTATCAGTGCTGCCTACCAGTGCCCATCAGTGCTGCCTATCAAAGCCCATCAGTGCCACCTATCAGTTACTATCAGTGTCGCCTACCGGGGCTCATCAGTGCCACCTATCAGAGCCCATCAGTGCTGCCTACCAATGCCCATCAATGCTGCCTATCAGAGCCCATCAGTGCCACCTATCATTGACCATCAGTGCCGCCTACCAGTGCCCATCAGTGCCACCTATCAGTTACTATCAGTGTTGTCTACCAGGGCTCATCAGTGCCACCTATCAGAGCCCATCAGTGCTGCCTACCAATGCCCATCAATGCTGCCTATCAGAGCCCATCAGTGCCACCTATCATTGACCATCAGTGCCGCCTACCAGTGCCCATCAGTACCACCTATCAGCAGGGCTGCTGTTAGAAATGACGGGGCCCCATACAGCCTACCTAACAGGGCCCCCTTCCCCAGGCCGAAAGTGACTGAGGACATAGATGTATCAGTCCGATTCTTTGTAGCCTCAGCTGCACAGATGAATGAATAGGGAACGCTCCGAGGCTTCCTGCTCATTCCCAAATGGAAGCATAATAAATACAGTTTACTATGCTTCAGTGACAAATGGACACAGTGAGTGATTGGTATCGATCGTTCACTGTGTTCATTCAGGAATGGAAGGAGCCAGTAAATTACATATTTACCAGCCCTTTCCCCTGCTCTCCATCCTAAAACATCCCCGTGCGCCCATAGCAGCTTCTCGCAGGAGAGGAGGGAAGCCAGAAGCTCTGTGGGGGAAAGGGGTGCATGGGGGCCCGGACAGCAGATGGAATGGGCGCATGTGCTAGAACCAATCCCCCTACAATGCAGCCAGAGGGAGAAAGAGGAGGGGAAGCTGGCAGCGCTGCAAGGGGAGGCAGAAGAGGATTAGTGTCTGCAATAAGACAGTACAGCCAGCCCAGTACAGGAGGGCTGGCTGTACTGCCTTATCAGCGGCCCTGCCTATTAGTGCCACCTATCCATGCAGCCTCATCAGTGCCTTTTCATTAGTGCCCACCAGTGACGCCTCATCAGTGCAGCTTCATCAGTGCCCGCCAGAGCCGCCTCATCAGTGCAGATTCATCAGTGCCGCCTCATCAGTGCAGCTTCATCAATGCCGCCTCATCAGTGCAGATTCATCAGTGCCCACCAGTGCCGCCTCATCAGTGCAGATTCATCAGTGCCCACCAGTTCCGCCTCATCAGTGCAGATTCATCAGTGCCCACCAGTGCCGCCTCATCAGTGTAGATTCAGCAAAGCCGCCTCATCAGTGCATATTCATCAGTGCCCACCAGTGCCGCCTCATCAGTGTAGATTCATCAGTGCCACCTCATTAGTGCAGATTCATCAGTGCCCACCAGTGCCGCCTCATCAGTGTAGATTCATCAGAGCCACCTCATCAGTGCATATTCATCAGTGCCCACCAGTGCCACCTCATCAGTGTAGATTCATCAGTGCCACCTCATTAGTGCAGATTCATCAGTGGCCACCAGTGCCGCCTCATCAGTGTAGATTCATCAGAGCCTCATCAGTGCCCATCAGTGCAGCTTCATCAGTGCAGATTCATCAGTGCCGCCACCTCATCAGCGCCCATCAGTAAAAGAGGAAAATTACCTGTTTGCAAAATTTTATAACAAACTATGAAAAATGTTTTTTGGTCTTTTTTTTGTTTCTTACGCAAAAATAAAGACCCTAGTGGTGATTAAATACCACCAAAAAAAGCTCTATTTGTAGGAATAAAATGATTAAACTCTCATTTGGGTACAGTGTTACATGACCGCGTAATTGTCATTCAAAGTGTGAGAGCGCTGAAAGCTGAAAACTGGTCTGGGCAGGAAGGGGGTGAAAGTAACCGGTAAGCAAGTGGTTAATGGTAAGTCTATTAAAATCTGATACATAAATACAAGTTGTACAAAAATAGGAATTAAATGAAGGTTAGATAAGCTGACACTAAGTTCCAGTATCACAGCACAGTTTCTGCTAATGAGAAACTGCATTCCAGGCTGGTTGGACAACAGCTGGAGGATCTCACCATCACCGCTGATATTGCCTTCAGGTTTCTTACACCAAGACGGATTGCGCATTGCAAGCATCCTTAGGGGCCCCTGCAACTGGACTTTGCTGCAACATTCATCTAGAGGTATCCCTATTAATACCTATATATACCCGTGTATATGTACATAATTCCACCAGGACTCCTATTGGGCTCTTTGCTGATAATTCCTGTTTGCACATTGGATGTACTGTTAGTAATCTCTTCCTATATCAAGCTTGCATTATTTCTATACTGGTGTACATCTGTATACTTATGGTTAATGTTATATGCTGGCTGCAGTAGTTCTTTTGCTCCCAATTACTTTGCTTAGATTACAAATTAATTTCCCAGGAAGGGATTTCCCTCTGTTCACAGAAGTCCTGTCCTGGATGGAGGCACTGTCCTGGGTGGGGGGCTCTGTCTTGGGTGGAGGCACTGTCCTGGGTGGGGGGCTCTGTCTTGGGTGGAGGCACTGTCCTGGGTGGGGGGCTCTGTCTTGGGTGGAGGCACTATCCTGTATGGTAGCTATGTCCTGTGTGGGGGCCCTGTCCTGGGTGGTAGCTCTGTCCTGAGTAGGGGCCCTGTCCTGGGTGGAGGCACTGTCCTCGGTAGGGGCTGTGTCCTGGGTGGAGGTAATGTCCTGGGTGGAGGCTCTGTCCTGGATGGGGACCCTGTCCTGGATGGTAGCACTATCCTGGGTGGGGGCTCTGTCCTGGGTGCAGGCCTTGTCCTGGGTGGGGGCCCTGACCTGGGTGGTAGCTCTGTCCTGGGTGGAGGCCCTATCCTGGGTGGGGGCTCTGTCTGGGAAGGTAGCTCTATCCTGGGTAAAGGCCCTGTTTTGGGTGGTAACTCTGTCCTGGATGGGGGCCCTGTCCTGGGTGGAGGCCCTGTCCTGGGTGGTAGCTCTGTCCTGGGTGGAGGCCCAGTCCTGAGTGGTAGCTCTGTCCTGGATGGGGGCCCTGCCCTGGGTGGAGGCCCTGTCCTGGGTGGTAGCTCTGTCCTGGGTGGAGGCCCTGCTGTGGGTAGGGGCCCTGTCCTGGGTGGGGGCTCTGTCTCAGGACTGTGTACTGGGTGGAGGCCCTGTCCTGGGTGGTAGCTCTGTCCTGGGTAGGGGCACTGTTCTGGGTGGAGGCCCTGTCCTGGGTGGGAACTCCGTCCTGGGTGGAGGTCCTTTCCTGGGTGGAAGCACTGGCAATTTTATTATCAATCCCAGTCCTCCACTTAGGGAAGGTTCTGGTTCTCTTATTTAAGTTTAGCGTAATATTCTACTTGGGGAGGGACATTTCTCCAAACCCAAAAAAGAGGACTACACTTTCTTTCCCTTACATTAAGGGTTAGGTATGTTGGGTATAAGTTTTTTTTTTAATGCAGTTACTCAAATGTTCTTCTTTATCTTTTGGTCATATGACTGTTTGTACTTCTCCAATCTATTTTTTTTCCTGCTAAATTCAGTCAAGTAATTACCAGACGGGGTTTTTTCCCCCTTTCCTTGTTTTTTTTTTTTTGTTTGTTTGTTTGTTTACCGTTGTTTTTATATATATATATATATATATATATATATATATATATATATATATGTCTGTTTTATTGTGATATAAATGGACCAAGCCTGGGTATGCCCAATAGGCTCTGTTTTGTATCTCAACTTAAAACCCAATAAAAAGAATTTTTAAAAAAAAAGTAATTGCCAGACCGTTGTTCCTAATTTTTATGAACAGTCTACTGACTGGAATGGTACCAGCTGATTGGAGAAAAGCCAATGAGCACCAATATTTAAAAAAGGGCCGAGACACATCCCTGGGAATTACAGACCAGTCAGCCTAACATCAATAGTATGCAAGCTCTTGGAGGGGATAATAAGGAACTATATACAAGATTTTAGTAATGAGAACGGTATCATTAGCAGTAATCAGCATGGATTCATGAAGAATCGTTCTTGCCAAACCAATCTACTAACCTTCTATGAGGAGGTGAGTTGCCATCTAGATAAAGGAAGGCCCGTAGACGTGGTGTATCTGGATTTTGCAAAAGCATTTGATACAGTTCCCCATAAACGTTTACTGTACAAAGTAAGGTCCGTTGGCATGGACCATAGAGTGAGTACATGGACTGAAAACTGGCTACAAGGGCGAGTTCAGAGGGTGGTGATAAATGGGGAGTACTCGGAATGGTCAGGGGTGGGTAGTGGGGTCCCCCAGGGTGTTGGGACCAATCCTATTTATTGTGTTCATAAACGATCTGGAGGATGGGGTAAATAGTTCAATCTCTGTATTTGCAGACGATACTAAGCTAAGCAGGGCAATAACTTCTCCGCAGGATGTGGAAACCTTGCAAGAAGATCTGAACAAATTAATGGGGTGGGCGACTACATGGCAAATGATGTTCAATGTGGAAAAATGTAAAAATGCATTTGGGTGGCAGAAATATGAATGCAATCTATAGACTGGGGGGAGAACCTCTGGGGGAATCTAGGATGGAAAAGGACCTGGGGGTCCTAGTAGATGATAGGCTCAGCAATGGCATGCAATGCCAAGCTGCTGCTAACAAAGGAAACAGAATATTGGCATTAAAAAGGGGATCAACGATAATTCTCCCACTCTACAAGACTCTGGTCTGGCCGCACCTAGAGTATGCTGTCCAGTTCTGGGCACCAGTCCTCAGGAAGGATGTACTGGAACTGGAGAAAGTCAAGGGAAGGGCAACAAAACTAATAAAGGGTCTGGAGGATCTTAGTTATGAGGAAAGGTTGCGAGCACTGAACTTATTCTCTCTGGAGAAGAGAAGCTTGAGAGGGGATATGATTTCAATTTACAAATACTGTACTGGTGACCCCACAATAGGGAGAAAACTTTTCTGCAAAAGGGAATTTAATAAGACACGTGTCCACTCACTAAAATTAGAAAAAAAAAGCCTTAAACTGCGTAGAGGGTTTCTTTACTGTAAGAGCGGTTAGGATGTAGAATTCCCTTCCACAGGCGGTGGTCTTAGCGGGGAGCATCGATAGTTTCAAGAAACTATTAGATAAGCACCTGAATGACCACAACATACAGGGATATACAATGTAATACTGACATATAATCACACACATAGGTTGGACTTGATGGACTTGTGTCTTTTTTCAACCTTGCCTACTACGTAACTATGTAACCGGGACAGGGTGTTTTAGAGGATACCAGAGGCTATAGCCCTCTACCCACTGATTATGGCCCACGTCTGCTTCTCCCAGTCAGAGCATGGAAAAGTGCTCAGTTCAGCCTCTGATCCCATGGAGAGATCAGATCCATCTCTAATGATGGGCAACTATGTGAGGAACTTTGAGAGCGAGGCTTGGATTAATTCTCGAATAAAGACAATAAAGCTTCCCTTCTGGAGTGGATGGAAAGGTGTACAATTAATCTTGTACAGGTTAATGGTTAGAGGGAATATGGTGGACCTCCTACAGACTGGGTTGGAGACGCTCCTCCACTTGGGACAGAAATATTTATCAACAACCTCCCTCAAGAAATTTAATGAAGATAAATGAATTTTACTTTTACAGACAGCTGGAACATTATATGAGTTTTGTCTTATGATGACATATCTAATGGACAGGTTACACAATTGAAAGCCAAACACCAGAAGACAGCATGCGTAATGTACTTTGTGTATCCAGGGCTGTGGACTGTTCCAGACTGTCTGGGTGTCAGGGCTGGACTCAGCCCTTCCTTCTCTGAGCTGGCCGCTCAGCTGTCGGCTAATTGCCGGCTCCCATCTCTCCACAGTCACTCAGCTGTTGATGATATCCTGCTCGTCAGTCCTGCCTACATAAGCCATCCAGCCCAGAGGATCTCTACCTTCGCCTTGGTCAACATCACAGAGACTATCTCTTGCATTCCTGTTAAAAGACTTGCTTGGCTGACATCCCTTCTGGCTCCAGATCCTGCTCGCTGTTTTACTACGCTCATCTCCGGCTCCCTGACGTTTGACTTGTCTGACTATCCGTTGCGGGTTCCTGAACTCTAGCTATGTTTTGACTACGTTTGTTCTTTTTACTTTTATTAAACAAGTGTGATTTAACTGTACTTCTGTCTGATTCATGGTTTCTGACACTTTTATTAGTCAAAGCATTGTCAGGATGGGCAGTGACCTAAGTCACCTTGGCTTGTCTAGGTGACTAGATGTTAAATAGCTTACTGTTTATTTTTTATGTTGGCTGTTCCTTAGCTATGTTTGCATAATGTGATTAAGCTCTTACCTAATTTTGCGAGGTACTGTATATATTTTGTGTGAGGTTACAATAAAGTCAGTTCCAGTTTGCACCTAAGCTAGTGTCATCTAGTTCTTAGGCGCAATATTCAGCTATAATACCTGGTTCCAGATTGGAGGAAGCTGTATCTTGATGGGAGGCACCCAGGCTGGGTGCCGGAGGGTCGTCCCAATACTCTATGTAGTTAGAAAGACCAACTAATAGTTGGAAATTCCAGATAATATCTTTATTAACTACTCGGTTATATAGGAATGCAAGGTCTGACACAAAACGGCCTGTTAGCCCAGGAATCATCAAAGGCCCAGAACATTATCCAAGGGATTTCATAGTACAGGAAAACCTTGGATTGCGAGCATAATTCGTTCCGGAAGCATGCTTGTAATCCAACACACTTGTATATCCAACACACTTGTATATCAAAGCGAATTTCCCCATAAGAAATAATGGAAACTCAGATGATTCGTTCCACAACCATTTATTCATAGGTCTTTTAGTTTATAGTCCATATAAAAAGATTATAGCAATATGATAGGTTGTATAACAATAAAATGTCCATCCACAAATGGAAGCCTCCACAAGGGGATTCGAAGCAAAATCCAGCAGGAGCTACAGAGTATATAAGAGAAGAGAGGGCGCCTCTAAGTTTAGCAAATTGGGTACATTTAATGAAGGTCCAACATTTAGCAACTCACATGGCTGATGATTAAAACTGGCACATCTAAGTATGCAGGCACCCGGGGTAAAGCTGTCCACAAAGACCGTCCTCCGCACCGCCGGCTCTCACCGCTGTCAGTCTGCATGAGGCAAAAAAGGAAGTTCTGGACAGCCACACTCCAGAAAATAGCCTTTATTTGTAAAAAGTCCAACAGATACAAGCCACAGCAAAAAAATGGGACAAACGAGCTGACGCGTTTCACACTTAACAGTGCTTAGTCATCCACATGAGCTATGACTAAGCACTGTCAAGTGTGAAACGCGTCAGCTCGTTTGTCCCATTTTTTGCTGTGTCTTGTATCTGTTGGACTTTTTACAAATAAAGGCTATATTCCGGAGTGCGGCTGTCCAGAACTTCCCTTTTTTGCCTCATGTTGCTATATGCTTAGCCGGCACCTGATGTTCCAGTTCCGAGGAGAGTTCTATATCCACATTTCCACCTGGAGCGGTGATCCCCTTTCCTTCCCCTATTGTTCCTCGCTGTCAGTCTGCAATCGTGACTGGGAAGACTACATTGCAGTAGAGCGATCTGAAACCGAGGCTTGAAGGGCTCGTGGAAGGGATGACGTTGATGGCGGTGCGGAGGATGATGAGTTGGGAGGATGTGAGTTGCTAAATGTTGTACCTTCATTAAATGTAACCCTATTGCTACACTGAGAGGCGCCTCTCTACTCTCTTATACTCAGTTGTGACTTGACGCTACTTGTATATCAAGACATCGCTTGTATATCAAGTCAAAATTTATGAAAAATTGTTGCTTGTTTTGCAAAACGCTCTCAAACCAAGGTTTTACTGTATATTGTTCTGTCTGTGGCATCTGTTGACCATTCGCCAGGATTGGTGGAGTCTTCTATGAACTTTATGTGCACCAAAACTGGGGACCAGGAGGAACAAAACAAGAAAGAGAATAGAAAAATAAAAAAGACGACGGGCCTCCTCATCAGCTGAGTTCTCACGTCCATCTTCATTGCCATTCCTTTGGTGGTGGCCATTTCCATTTCGTTGGTGTGGCCTTCTCTTCTTCTTGCCTTGTTTTGGGCATTGCTTTCCTCAAATACCCTTGTAGCAATGACTTTTCCACATCTACCGGACTTCTTCACTGTTTTAAAAATTTCCAAATTCCTGTGCTCCCCAGTGGATTTCAAAAATACCGCTTGTCGGCCCGGTGAGACCTCTGATGTTTGGTAAGATGGGCCTTCTGTGAAAAACACCTCCCACACTCAGAGCAGGAATACGGCTTCTTGCCGGTGTGCAATATCTGATGTCTAGAAAGCTTGGCCTTGACTGAAAAAGATTTCCCGCACTCAGGGCAGGAATACGGCCTCTCCCCGGTGTGAGACCTTTGATGGACAACTAGGTCTGATTTTTGTGCATAACATTTCCCGCACTCGTGGCAGGAATACGGCTTCTCTCCTGTGTGAAATCGCTGATGTCTGGAAAGATGGGACTTCTGCGAAAAAAATCTCCCGCACTCGGGGCAAGAATATGGGCTCTCCCCTGTGTGAGATCTCTGATGGATAACAAGGTGCGATTTCTGTGAAAAACATTTCCCGCACTCGTTGCAAGAATAGGGGCTCTCCCCCGTGTGAGATCTTAGATGTATAACAAGGTGTGATTTCTGTGAAAAACGCTTGCCGCACTCAGGGCAGGAATAGGGCCTCTCCCCCGTGTGAGATTTGTAATGTATGACGAGTTCTGATTTAAAAAAAAAACATTTCCCGCACTCGGAACAGGGTAGAAGTGTCTCACCTTTGTGCGGTTCCTGATGTGCAGTAAGATTTAATACAAAGCTAAAACTTTCCCCACATTCAGGACAGGAAAATGTCTTCTCCCCCTGAATTCCGGCACCATCCCTCACAGTACGAGGTTGCTCAGAGTCAGAGGGACTCCATGGTCTATCCACACTGTGAAGTCCACCATCCATAGTGGAGCTCATTGTCTTTTCTCCTCCACAATCTCCTGTGATGTCCTCATCTTCCATTTTACAGCCTGGAGATAAAGTGAGAAGATCCTTTGAGGGTTTCTCCATGGCGTGTCCTGGAAAAATATAAAAACATCATCAATAAATATGAGAGGGTTAGTTCACTTCCATCAAGATTCCATCTGGATCAGGTAGATATGAGTGAGCAGATGTTCTCTGTGGATGTCCTATATCTCCGACCAATCAGTCAATCAGTGAGCAGTAACAGAGCAGAGATAGGAGAAGAATATATTATGGGTCACCTGTGCTGATCTCTGTAGGATTGTCCTCCTCTATGAATGTCCTCATCATTCCAGCCTCCTCCGTATATTGCTGATCATCCCTCACATACGTCTCTTCTACTTCACCCTCAACTTTCATGTTCATCAGATCTTCACCCTAAACCAACAGAATGGCAGAAAATAACATCTGTAACATAGAAGTATTTATGATGTGAGATCACATAGAAAATATCATCTTGTAGAGTCCACACATCATCTCCACATGTCAGAGTGTTCAATCACTTTATGTTCCCGACCCTCAACTCCACCTACCTGATGATGGTGAGGGATGGTGTGACCTTCCTGTGTGGAATCCCAGGAATACAGAGGACGGGGACATCTCTCTGGTGGCTTTCTATTCTTAAGTGGCTCTACCTTGTCCTTGTAGGGATCTTTGTGTTCTTCAGAAAGCTCCTTCATCACCCCATACTCCCCATCCTCCTCTTTAAACTCTTCTTTAACAACAATTTTATAATCCCCGAAGTTTCCACTCTAAATGGATAAAACATTTACTGTAACATACATACTTTTGTAGAAATCATAACTACAATAATTGTTGATCATCCACCTTATTGTGTTGTGCATAGTTGTGATCCTCCTGTGCAGACACCTGGGAATACAGAGGACAGGGACATCTCTCTGGTGGGTTTCTGTAGCTGGAGGACTCCACCATGGTGTCCTGGTACAGATCTTTATGCCCTTTTAGAAACTTCTCCATCACCCCATCCTCATCCTCATCCTCCTCCTTTTTTATCTCGACTTTAACATCAACTTTAGAATCTCTCAGGTTTCCACTCTGAATATATAATAAAAATGACATCAATTGTAACAATGCAGATAATGTACAGATCCTAATGATACTATCAGTGATTCCTTGTCTGTTACTGGATAATGTCCCAGAATTCCCAGCACCGCTCACCTCTCCTGTCAGCAGCTCCATCATCTTCTTGGTGACTTCTAGAATCTTCTGCATGTTGTGTCTCTCAGGTTTTAGGGGGTCACATGGAGGCACTGTGATGGTCATATGATCACCGGACTTCAGAAGAGGAAATCTCTGTATTGAGGAACCAATAAGAATATCATGTTAGAATCCCAGAATCCTCCTCACCTCTCCAGTCAGGTCTGTGTTTTATTAATAGAGATAAGAATGATGTCATGTGACCTCCCAGAATCCTCCTCACCTCTCCGGTCAGGTCTGTGTTTTATTAATAGAGATAAGAGTGATGTCATGTGACCTCCCAGAATCCTCCTCACCTCTCCGGTCAGGTCTGTGTTTTAATAATAGAGATAAGAGTGATGTCATGTGACCTTCCAGAATCCTCAGCACCTCTCCGGTCAGGTCTGTGTTTTATTAATAGAGATAAGAGTGATGTCATGTGACCTCCCAGAATCCTCCTCACCTCTCCGGTCAGCAGGTAGATGATCTCCAGGGTGAGGTTAAGTATCTTCTCAGTCATGTGACTCTGGTCCTCCTCCATCCTCATTGGTTATGTAATCTATACAGGTTTCCTGTAGACCAATAAGAGAGAATTATCTGGACTGTACTGGTTGTACAATATTAGGATGGGATGTATGGGGGATAATATGAGGGTTTCTATCATGTAAAAATGACTTACATTGGCCTTCTGGATACAAAATTTCATTTTCTGTGTAAAGTTCTTTTTTTTTTAGATTTAGATTTTTATGTTTGCTTAGTTTTTGGTCTGCTGGCATAGAAAGCTGAATTGGATCTCTTTTCTATCTAAAAGAAGCCCCCTATCCCCTGTTGTTGTCAGATCCCACCATGCTGCCACCAATACTTAACAACCTTGTCAGATCCCGGCCACCTTCACCAATTTGTGAGAAATGGCTGGTCAGGTCTAACCCCGCTGCCACCAATACGTGACACACGCAGGGCATAAATCATATCATGCTGTCTCAGATACACGCTCAGCCCCATCCTGCACAACAAAAATTCCAGCTCGCAGGACAACAATCTTGTTCAGACTCAAGGAAAACATGGGACGCTTCTGAGGGTTCCGACCCGCGCTAGAGTCGCGCCAGTCAAATCACTTTTTACGCCTCCCCGGCCAGCCATCGTAGAGTGGTTCTGACCTGACACGGGATCTGAGATGGAGGAACCTTGTACTTTAAACCTTCCTAGCTCTGAAGATGGGGGTGCACCTCCAAAACGCGTTAGCTGTACCCCGTGTTCTGTGCATGTCAATGCACTGTGTTTATGGCCTTTTGTCAGTTGCAATTTGTGAGTACCCACTGTTATACAAACATTATTTATTATTAAATTATCTCTGGTAATGCACTGGGTGTGCGCGACTTCCATTTCTATTTTTCTTGACACTGAGATTAACTATGCAGTTGTCCTGTTACAACGCCACACAGCTACCACCACATGTTTCATCGAACAAACAAAGCTCAATGTCTAAGTTAAAAATGAAGACTTTAAAGAAATGTCTGTAATACACTCTGTCCTTTCAGAGATTTACAAAGACCTCCATTGTCGCTGTAATGAGTCCTGTACCGTATTCTGTTGTACTGAGGAGATCAGCAGGAGGAACCACAGAGCTCTGTGGAGGACCAGGAGGACATTGGCACTCATTCATGCCGGTTCCTGAAGAAGACTTCAGCCGGCATTGGAGCTCCATGTTACTGTACCATATCCCATACCCTGTCCTGTGTTGGGAAGGATATCAGCAGGAGGAAGCACAGAGCTCTATGAAGGACCAGGAGATCCGCACTCTCCGGTCATGACGGTTTCTGAAGAAGACTTCAGCCGGCATTAGAGCTCTGTGTTTCTGTACTGTTTCCTATACCCTGTCCTGTAATAGTGAGGATATCAGCTGGCGGAGCCATAGAGTTCTGTGTAAGATCGGGAGATCAGCACTCCCCAGTAGTGTCGGTTCCTGAAGAAGACTTCACCTGGCATTGGAGCTCCATGTTCCTGTACTGTATCCCATACCCTGTCCTGTGTTGGGAAGGATATCAGCAGGAGGAAGCACAGAGCTCTGTGAAGGACCAGGAGATCGGCACTCTCCGGTCATGATGGTTTCTGAAGAAGACTTGAGCCGGCATTAGAGCTTTGTGTTCCTGTACTGTTTCCCATACCCTGTCCTGTAAAGATGAGGATATCAGCTGGACGAGCCATAGAGTTCTGTGTAAGATCAGGAGATCGGCACTCCCCAGTCGTGTCGGTTCCTGAAGAAGACTTCAGCCGACATCAGAGCTCTGTTCAGAGAGGTAAGACTTTACCTTTACAGGGAAAACTATTATTTGGGATTGAGGTTTGTTGACAATGTGATCAGTTAAACCCATTTATGTTTTATGCCACCGTTACTTTTCTTTTATATCAGTGTTTTCACTTCAATACGGGAAATCATCTGAAATCTGAAGAAACACTGAGAGTGATGGAAACGCTTTGGGCAGATAAATAGTATATTGACTTGTCTGTGTGTACATATGGTTGCCACCTCATCCCTTTAAAACTGAACACATAGGAATTACACGGGTTCTGAGGCTAATTTAATGCAAATAAGGCACCAAGTGAGTTTAATTACCACCGTAATCAGCCGCAGAACCCTTGTAATTCATATGTGTGCGGGTTTAAAGGGATGAGGTGGCAACCCTATGTGTACATCAGACTTAAAAGAGGGACAATTAAAGGACACGTCAAGATGGAGTCCCCAAAAGGGACAGTGATGAGAGCTATGATAAAATAATCTTATTACCTCCTCTGCTGCCAGTTGCAGCAATATCTTCTCTGTAATTCCTGGAACACGGAACTTCCAGTCTGTTCCTTATATCACTTCCTGTCTATAGCTGACTTTACTTCCTGTCTTCCATAGAGACGTCCTGTCTGGGTAGAAGGGAGAGTTCTACCCAGACAGTTCCTCTGAGCTCCACCTTGTGGAGCTCAGAGGAACTGCAACCCCCGAGAACCATCTTGTAGTATGAACACGGCCTTGTGCTGTGTGTGTATGTACTCATCGGAATGAGTGCAGGGATTTTGATCTAAAAGATTTTGCTGTAAAATTACTGATTTTGATATTTGCTTGTTGTAATTAGCTTCTTTTTTTTGCCATGTAGAGACGTTTAAGCAAGTTATCTGAAAAGAAAAATCTACTGTGTTAACCTTTCCATGTATCTTTGCAATTCTTGTGCCCCCACCACCAGAAGCCCTCTAGTAAACCAATAAATTTATGTCCACCCTACAAAGTCAGACTTCCTGCCTTTACTTGTGGGTTGGCAGGCTGGCATCCATCGTGAAAACATCCCATGTCCTCGGAGAACAGGGGTTTTCTGACCCAAAGACTGATTTGGAAATCCATCATGCTAGAGAGGGTCTTGCCTTGGGGGTCAGACATATGGGACGGTCCCAGGACTGAGTCTCTTTGTCCCACGCTGCCAGGATGTTGAGCTGCAATGATCTGGAGTGAGATCTCACTGGGCATATGGCATAGCCCCAAGACCATCATTTAGACACACAGCATCTGAAGAGCCCAGACATAGACGTGGAAGAACAGGAGTTTCTCTTGAGGTAGAAATATCCTGAACAGAGCCGTATCTAATGTCAGGCCCAAGAACTCTAGTATTTCAGATGGGTCCAGCAATGACTTCCTGTAGCTGAGAATCCAATCAAAGCTATGCAGAGTCTTCTCTGTCTGTTGGATGTTAGCTAACAGGGACTTGGAGGTCCAGTCCTTGAAGAGAACATCATCCAAACATACCACAACATGAATACCCTGAGCACAGAGCAGAGACAATATGTGGGGAGACAGAATGCTCCAGAGAGGCGGATAGATTGTTATGTGTAAGTACACATCTCAAATGTCTATTGAGGTCTTCCCCAGAAGGAGGGAGGTAACCACAATGGGAATGCCAGAGGAGGGCACTAGGCTGGATACAAGGGTAACAGGTGTGCACCGGTGATGCTGAAGATCCAGGTCAATATCCAAGTAGGTAACAGTAAGTGAAAGCTGAGCCCGGTCAACCATGAAAATCAGTGAAACCTCCTAGAGAAAAATGCCCTAAGTGGTACCATGTACCATGAGGGGCTATTCATGTCCCAAGGACAGAGGTCTTCCCGAGAAAGGGAGTGGAGGCCAATAAGAGGAATAGGTCCAGAACCTACGTTACCATGTGGACTGGAACAAAGGGTCCAGCAGTGGGAGGAGCCCAGGGAGACTGGGGAAGATGCAGTAGCTTCTGCAGTAGTAGTAGATAAAAAGGAGCAATTGAAAGATGTTCCCTGAGGCAAGGAATTTGCCTGGGGGGACAAAAGTGAAGCTTTTCACAAACTACTCAAAAACCCACCAGAATGCACAATCAGCCCCCACCACAACCACATGTAGAAAGAATGTAGAGTAGGGATGAGCTTAACACAAATCTTTTGGCTTCCTTTTGGTGGTCTTTACTCACCACTGGGGCTTATTATTTTTTGCTAAACAAACAAAAAAAGACCCAAACATTTTGAATATTTTTTTCTTATTTTTTGTTATAAAATGTTGCACATAAGTATTTTTCTGCTTCACTGATGTGCACTGATAGGCTGCACTGTTGGGCACTGTTGAGGCAGCACTGATGGGAACTGATAAGGAAGCACTGATGGGCACAGATGAGGAAACACTGATGGGCAGAGCACTGATGAGGCAGCACTGATGGGCTCTGATGAGGAAGCAATGATGAGTCTACACTGATATGCGGCACTGATGAGCTGTGTTATGTGGCACTGATAGGCTGCACTGTTGAGACAGCACTGATGGGAACTGATGAGGAAGCACTGATGGGCAGGGCAATGATGAGGCAGCACTTATGGGCACTGATGGGCACTGATGAGGAAGCAATGATGAGTCTACACTGATATGCGGCACTGATGAGCTGTAATATGTGGCACTGATAGGCTGCACTGATGGGCACTGATGAGGAAGCACTGATGGGCACTGATGAGGAAGCACTGATGGGCTCTGATGAGGAAGCAATGATGAGTCTACACTGATATGCGGCACTGATGAGCTGTGATATGTGGCACTGATGAGCTGTGATATGCGGCACTGATAGGCTGCACTGATGGGCACTGATAGGCTGCACCGATGGGCACTGATAGGCAGCACTCATAGGCGGCACTGATGAGGAGGCACTGATAGGTGGCATTGATGGGCACTGATAGGCAGCTCTGATGGGTACTGATTGGTACTTATGTGGCTACACTGATAATCAGTGTCCTGATTATCAGTGTAGATGTCCCCTGTGAGAATCGCCGGTTACCGGCTCTCTTCTCCTCTTGCTGTCAAAGCACGCAAGGAGAAGACTGATGATAACTGGCAAGTCTGTTTACACTGTGATTGGACACAGGTGATCACATGGTAAAGGGCTGCTGTGATTGTCCCTGTTCCTCAATCTGTGATCTGCTGCGTCCTGGGGGGTGCGCAGGGGGGTAGGGTAGGGTTCTGGGAGAACGTCAAGTCCTACCAGTAGGACCCCACTGCCGCCATACTTTTACAGCGCTGATTTGAAAGATTTACATGTGAGTGTATCTCTTATTTTAAATAAATTTGGTACTTTTATGGAATTACACTATGTGGCCTTTTTCCTTCCTGCCTTACACCATTGCTATCTGCTTCTCAACATCATCCTGAGGGACATACTAGTCCATGGTTTATCCTCGGATTTCCATCTTTACCACCCTTCCGGAACATCTACCATCACCCACCACTCAAGCCTGCTTTGACCCAATTGGGAGTATGTCCTCTCGGGTCCACTAGATCCGGTAAGCCTTTTCATTGTCGGTGGTGGTGTGCTTCTTTTGTCTTCACTCCAGATGTCACGCATCTATTGATTTGTTCCTCACATGAAGTCACTTAATTTATATGGACCATTAGCTTTCATGAGTCTTATAAACATGGAGGACTTTCTTCTAAGTTGCCCTTAGATGTTTTCACCACTAGTTGGACTACATTGTCCTTATGTTGGACTTTTAAGTAATTACACAGACAACCAATGATGTCACTGACCCTATTCACTTACATGCCATTGTTGGACAATCCCTTGCCCTATAGCCTAGAAAATTGCCTTTATTGTGTAGCAAAATCCCGGGGCTCCTCGAGGCCTAATGGTGACCTCCAGAGTTAGGGACAACTTTTTTTGAACGCAAAGAGATTTATCTCTTAAACAGAACTGTGGGAGAGAAGGTTAGGGCCAGGACACCCTTAGGTAGATGCAAATGTAAATAGCAGTCTCCGAGACTTCTATGGGTAGACAGCTATACAGGAGAAGGCCTCCAGCCAGATACCACTTCTGTATAGGTAGGACCACTGTCTCCTATGGCAACCATCTTGTAGCAGTTACTAACGGCAATTGAAGTCAACAATTTGCAACAACAACAGTTCTTAGTTTACTCCACCATCACTCCTTGTGGGTCTTCACTCAACAAGCTCCCAGTCTCTCTCTTATAGACCCCTCATCTCTCCATAAAGTGGACCTGTCACGCACCATTCCTATTACAAGGGATGTTTACATTCCTTGTAATAGGAATAAAAGTGATAAAAAAAAAAGGAAAGAGAAAGTGTAAAAATAAAAAAAGAAAGTAAAATAAACAATAAAAAAAACCAAAAACTTAAAGCGCCCCCGTCACCGCGCGCTCGATCCGATGCGGGTCAGTGACAGGAAGTGACGTCAACGGTTACCCAGAAGCCTCTACGCGTTTCACATACACACATGCGTCATCAGGAAGCTGACACATGCGTCAGCAGGCTTCCTTTAACCATTGACGTCACTTCCTGTCACTGACCCGCATCTGATCGAGGCTTGGAACGCACGCCGATTCCGGTAAACGAATACGGCAGAGCTGAACCTTAAAACAAACTGCTGGAAAGACTCAGTGCCGGTCCAGAGGCACTTTGAATGGTTATATTGAACTAGCACCTTTTGGATCAGTGCAATTACACTTTCATATACATACATTTTCCCTATTATAACATAGGATTTTTTAACCGCAGCAGATCACAATTTGAGTTCAAGTTCATTATTATTATTTTGGATTAACACTTGCGCCGGTGACACAAAGTTTTTATTTTTTCACATTGTATTTGCGCAGTGGTTTTTCAAACACAATTCTTTGGGGAAAAAAAATCCACTTTTTTAAAATGTTATTGCAAAAAACATGCTCTTTATTTTTTTTTAATCACTTTTATTGCTGTCACAAAAAACATAAACATCCTTGTGACAGCGATAGGCATGTGACGGGCACTCTTTATTGATGGATCCGGAGTCAATAAGACCCCCAAATCCCTCCTTGGCACTTGAAAGCCTTCAAAAAACACCAGGATCGGCGTTTTTGAATACTTTAATTTTTTTTTTAAAAATGGCGACCATTTACATCGAGGTAAATTGGAAGTGATGTCAAGTCATTGCTTCCGGGTTACCATAGCGGAGACCCGATCAAAGCCAATTCTGGCTTTGTATGGGTCTCCGACTAGCCGGTGGACGTGCCAGCTAGTAGCTCGGGTCTCTCGGTGGGACAAGAGACCTCTCCCGTGTGGCTAGCTGATTGTTTTTACAAGAGAGCCGACCGTCGGCTCTAAAAAAAAAGATGCTTGCCGCTGCATATCATCCCGCTACAACCACTGGAAGTCACATGAAATACGTACCAGGTACATGATTTGGTGGCAAGTGGTTAATGGAGTCGAAACATGGTGTCTTTGCTTTGGCTTAAACTTAAAAAAAAAAAAATAGTAAATGAGTAAGAGTACTATGTACCCCTTACTTATTCGCAAAGGGGGGACAAAATCTGTGTGCCTCCTTATTTATAAAGGGGGGCTTCCAGATTCCGATAGGTCCCCCACTCACAGACCAGCACAGCTACTGGGCCAGGGTTGTGGAGAAGAGGCCCTTGTCCTCATCAACATGGAGACAAGGTGCTCTGCAAGGAAGGTTCCCTCTGGCAAAGTACTTCCCCCATGTTGAGGGTATGGTATAATTCAGGGGGGGTGCATTCTCATTCCCCCCCTTTTTTGGCCTGACTGGCTGCATGCTCCGATTAGGATCTGATATAGATTTGGGGGGCACATACTTATTTTTTGGGGTATTTCTCCCGCTAAAATCCATACTAGACCTGAAGGATCCAGTAATGTTTGGAAGACCTTACCTAATTTTTTTGTTTTTTTTTGCCTGGGGTCTCCCATAAAAATTAAACCAGACTTCAAAGGCCTTGGAATTAAATTGTAGGGGAACCCCCACGCTGCTTTCTTTACATGGACAGGGCAAAAATTGAACAACACTCCTAAAGCCACATCCGTATGTAATTGAACTGGAGAAGGGGAAAGATAAAGAGCCACAAGGCCCTAATTCGGACTTTACAGGCACGATGGACAATGGTATAGTACAAAAATAGATTTTATTCACAATGAATTACATTAAACAGGTCAAGTGAAAAAAAAGAATGAAAAACATACAATAGACATATGATAATTGGTAAATGTCTAGTGTAAACAAAAGAGTTAACACCAAATGGACAGCAGTGGGCCCCTGTGCCTCAACGCGTTTCGCTATTTTGCTTCGTCAGGACACACTTGGAGGTAGTTGAAAAGAACAGGTCTCACTTATTGTCTCCACATGGAGAGCTCCCAGATGATCACCAGAGATATACCTTGTAAGGCAGGAGGTAGTTTCTTACTAACACCAGCGACCGCATATGGGGCTGATGGCGTAGAAATATACCGGGGGAGGAGGGAGACAGACGTAAGGATCCAGATCATGACAAGGAGAATAATAGGTAAGGAAAGGGTAGAATAAACAACACCTTTCCACCTGTTTCCAGTCCACAATAACAGGGACTTCAACAGCAATCCATCTGGACAAATATATGTTCCTTTGAGGCTGGATATATCAAACTCTCCTAAATCTGCCTGCAATCAGTATGACCATGTAGACTCCATAAATATATTGCAACACGCCATAGTGACATGAGGTTCAGTATCTCCCCCCGGGAACACGCAGACCACGGACAGGGGTTCCCTTCATCCATACCAGACTCTCATTCTATATGACCTCTACACGCAAAAGGTTGATGCTGGGGTTCCCCATAATTTATATCAGGCCCTTTAGGTCTGGTATGAATTTTAAGAAGGACTCAATGCAAAAAAAAAAAGCAAAATAAAAAAGAAACTCTAAAGTTTATACCAGATCCTTTGGGAAGAGGGAACAACGTGCAAAAATAAAAGAAAATAAGCATGAGGCCCCCCCAAAAAGATCCACACCAGACCCTTGTCCGAGAATGCAGCCTGGCAAGCAAGGAAAAGGAGGATGAGCTCTCTTCTCCTGAACCATACCGGGCCACATACCCTCAACATGGGAGGTACCTTGCCAGGGTAAGGGCCCTGGCATAGCACCTTGTTCCCATGCTTATAAGGACAAGGGCCTATCTCCCACAACCCTGGCCATGTGGTTGTGGGGGTCCGTCAGCAGGGGGTTCATCAGAACCTGGAAGCTCCTTTTACCAATAAGGAAGCACCTGGATATTGCCCACCATATGAATGAGTAAGGGGTAAATCTTAGACTAAGATTTGATGGCAGATCTTCTTTGCTATAGCTTAGAGATCAAATGGAGTTGTCCCCCACTGATAATATGCAGTTAGATGGAAGAGTCTGGCAGCTACCTTTTGAAGAAGATATCAGCGGTTGTTTGACTGAATTTTAGTGTGAGACATCGAAGTCATATTTTTGAACTGGTGTGATATACTGAAGTTGACACTTTATATATTGTTATCAAAGGATTATGGATTGAGGGGAAAGAAGCTGCAGAGATTAATGTTTGTATAATATATTCTTATCCCTCTTGGTTGCGTGGGCCGTTGAGATGACTCCATCTATAAGGATATACAGTACATACGCACGCAGCACAAGGCCGTGTTCCCACTTTGAGACGTTTCTCGGGGCTGCAGTTCCTCTGAACTCCACAAGGTGGAGATCTTCTCACTTCTACCCAGACAGGAAGTCTCTATGGCACACAGGAAGTGATGTCAGGTATAAATAGGAAGTGATGTGAGGAACAGATTTGATGTTCCGTGTTGGAGGAATTAGAGAGGAGATATTGGTGGAACTGGCAGCAGAGGAGGTAATAAGATTTGATTTTATCATAGCTCTTATCAATGTCCTTCTTGGGACCCCAAATTGATCTGTCCTTTGAATCTCCGTCTTATCAGTCTGATATACTATTTATCTGCTCATAGTGTTTCTATCCCTCTCAGTACTTCCTCAGATTTTAAGTTATTTCCGGTACTGAAGTACAAACACTGGTATAAAAGAAAAATAATGGTGATATAAAACATAAGTGGGTGTAACTGATCCCATTGTCACCAAACGTCAAACCTAAATAGAAGGATTTCTTGTAAAGGTAAATTCTTACCTCTCTGAACGGAGCTCAGATTCTGGCTGGAGCCTTCTTCGGGAACTGACCAGGGAGTGCCGATCTCCTTGTCCTCCACAGAGCTCTGTGGTTCCTCCCGTTGATCTCTATGACATGGGCACAGGACACCATAGGCACAGTAGTGATATGGAGGTCAGTAGGAAAAAAAAACTCAACGGCATACCAGGAGACAGAGATGGCTTCTGAAGACTTTATCCTACATTTAGAGGGATATTTGGTGGCAGAGGTAGAAGAAGTGGTAATGATTTACCTTATCCTTTAGTAAAATATTTTTATTTGAGATTTGGGCTTCACTTCATTACATAAGACATCAAGGTTGCACCAGAAGTCGCACCGTTCAAAAATAATTAAACCTGATTTTAACTTGGGTGAAACTGGAGGTTCCGGCCATGTCCACCATCCACATCCAAGGTGTTGAAAATGGCCAGGTGGTACCCAGTGTCCAGATCTGAGGTTAACGGGCTCCTCACCTGGAGGTGTTCCAAGTTCTTTGCAAAAGTGGAGGGCGCTGGACATGGATCTTCTTGTGTCCAGATTCAAACACAAACTGGACAGGACTGTCACCAGGTCTGAGGGTCCTTGGGTCTTCATAGTGAATGCTCTAGTGCCTCCATGGGATCAGTTCAACCTGTTCTACACCTTTCCCCCTCAACAGCTCCCCCCTTGTCTGCTCCACAGGGTTGTGATGGGGGAAACTTTGGTGATCACACATAAGGGTGCTTAAATATTGGCTGCTAGAGATGAAGGAAACACTGAGCAGTGCAGACTAAATGTGTCTCCCCCTTGTGACAATTTCACAGAGCTGGACAATGCCGAAAGTAACATTAACCCTCCTATTGACCCTCCATACATCCTTATACTATGATTGAACAACCAATACTGTCCAGTTAATTCTCTGTCATCTATCTACAGGGAAACCCACATAGATCACATGACCACATCACTGAGGATGGAGGAGGACCGGAGTCACATGACTGAGAGGATACTAAACCTCACCCTGGAGATCATCTACCTGCTGACCGGAGAGGTGAGGAGGATTCTGGGAGGTCACATGACATCACTCTTATCTCTATTAATAATACACAGACCTGACCGGAGAGGTGAGGAGGATTCTGGGAGGTCACATGACATCACTCTTACCTCTATTAATAAAACACAGACCTGACCGGAGAGGTGAGGAGGATTCTGGGAGGTCACATGACATCACTCTTACCTCTATTAATAAAACACAGACCTGACCAGAGAGGTGAGGAGGATTCTGGGAGGTCACATGACATCACTCTTATCTCTATTAATAAAACACAGACCTGACCGGAGAGGTGTGGAGGATTCTGGGAGGTCACATGACACCACTCTTATCTCTATTAATAAAACACAGAGCTGACCGTAGAGGTTTTCAAACTCTTTATTTATAGAAGAAAAGAGAAACATTAGAAAGTGGGATCCATGTCCTTCATCAAGTAAATACAATCCACAACGTAAAGACATAAATTGAGGTACATACAGGAACAAGTTAATTTGGTCTCTAGCGGTTCCC
Source organism: Lithobates clamitans (assembly GCA_037952925.1). Lineage (NCBI taxonomy): Eukaryota > Metazoa > Chordata > Amphibia > Anura > Ranidae > Lithobates > Lithobates clamitans. Next base: position 1,795,597 of record JBBGZY010000938.1, on the reverse strand, counting down.
AAATAAAAAATCCCATACTAAAAGCAGGACATTGTAAGAGGGTTCGCCCATATGGATAATATGATATTATGAGGAGGTAAGTAAAACCTTGGACAGAGGGGTGGCTGTGGACGTGGTATACTTGGATTTTGCAAAAGCGTTTGACACAGTTCCCCACACGCCACTCATGTGTAAGGTAAAGTCTACAGGCTTGGAAATATCAGTTTGTAAATGGATAGAAAACTGGCTAAAAGACCAAATTCAGAGAGTAGTGGTTAATGATTCTTACTGTGAATGGTCTAAGGTTATCAGTGATGTACCCCAAGGTTCAGTGTTAGGAACCCCTACTTTTTAATATCTTTATAAATGATATCGGGTCTGGGATCGAAAGTAACATTTCTGTCTTTGCAGATGACACCAAGCTATGCAGTGGAATAACGTCCTTACAGGATGTCTCCATTTTACAAGCGGACCTCAATGCTCTGTCTAATTGGGCCTCTATGTGGCAGATGAGGTTTAATGTTGAGAAATGTAAAGTTCGTCACTTGGGGGCTAAGAATATGCATCATACATACTAGGGGGAGTACAACTGGGGGAATCCATACTGGAGAAGGATCTGGGGGTTTTGGTAGATCACAACTCAATAATAACATGCAATGCCAAGCTGCAGTTTCCAAAGCGAGCAAAGTCCTTTCTTGTATAAGAGAGGTATGGACTCCAGAGAGAGAGATATCATTTTCCCCCTGTACAAGTCATTAGTAAGACCTCATCTGGAATATGCAGTTCAGTTTTGGGCACCAGTTCTCAAAAAGGATATCGGGGAACTGGAGAAAGTGCAGAGAAAGGCAACCAAACTGATAAGAGGCATGGAGGAGCTCAGCTATGAGGAAAGATTAGAGGAACTGAATTTATTCTCTCTTGAGAAGAGGAGAATAAGGGGAGATATGATCAACATGTACAAATATATAAGGGGTCCATATAGGGATCTTGGTGTTGAGTTATTCACTTTAAGGTCAATACAGAGGACAAGGGGACACTCTTTACATCTAGAGGAAAGAAAAGATTTCATCTCCAAATACGGAAAGGTTTCTTCACATTAAGAGCTGTGAAAATGTGGAATAGACTCCCTCCAGAGGTGGTTCTGGCCAGCTCAGTAGATTGCTTTAAGAAAGGCCTGGATACTTTCCTAAATGTACATAATATAACTGGATACTGACATTTATAGGTAAAGTTGATCCAGGGAAAATCCGATTCCCTCTCTGGGCTCAGGAAGGAATTTTTTCCACTGCTGTAGCAAATTGGATCATGCTTTGCTGGGTTTTTTCGCCTTCCTCTGGATCAACTGTGGGTGAAGGATTGTGTATATGGGATTGTATGATATTATTTTTTATTTATTTATGTTTATGGTTGAACTAGATGAACTTGTGTCTTTTTTCAACCTGATTAACTATGTAACTATTTAAGAGAGAATATAAAGACAAGGAAATAAGGGGTTAGGAATGCTTTTAGGCATCCAAGGAGTGAAGCACAAAGAAGTGGGGGAAAGAGAAGAAAAAGGTGAAAGTGGGGGAAGGGTTGGAAGGAGTCAGGGTGACAGTGTGCATCTATACAAGAGGGGCAGACGGACCTCAGTCTCCAACAGAGGCAGCAAAAAGTGCCTTTACCCTCATTTGAGTAAACAAACATGTTCCAATACACCCATGTTTGGGTGTATGACATCACTCTTATCTCTATTATAAAACACAGACCTGACCAGAGAGGTGAGGAGGATTCTGGGAGGTCACATGACATCACTCTTATCTCTATTATAAAACACAGACCTGACCGGAGAGGTGAGGAGGATTCTGGGAGGTCACATGACATCACTCTTATCTCTATTATAAAACACAGACCTGACCAGAGAGGTGAGGAGGATTCTGGGAGGTCACATGACATCACTCTTATCTCTATTATAAAACACAGACCTGACCGGAGAGGTGAGGAGGATTCTGGGAGGTCACATGACATCATTCTTATCTCTATTAATAAAACACAGACCTGACCAGAGAGGTGAGGAGGATTCTGGGAGGTCACATGACATCATTCTTATCTCTATTAATAAAACACAGACCTGACCGGAGAGGTGAGGAGGATTCTGGGAGGTCACATGACATCACTCTTATCTCTATTATAAAACACAGACCTGACCAGAGAGGTGAGGAGGATTCTGGGAGGTCACATGACATCACTCTTATCTCTATTATAAAACACAGACCTGACCGGAGAGGTGAGGCGGATTCTGGGAGGTCACATGACATCATTCTTATCTCTATTAATAAAACACAGACCTGACCGGAGAGGTGAGGAGGATTCTGGGAGGTCACATGACATCACTCTTATCTCTATTAATAAAACACAGACCTGACCGGAGAGGTGAGGAGGATTCTGGGATTCTAACATGATATTCCTATTGGTTCTTCAATACAGAGATTTCCTCTTGTGAAGTCAGGTGATCATATGACCATCACAGTGCCTCCATGTGACTCCCTAAAACCCGAGAGACACAACATGAAGAAGATTCTAGAAGTCACCAAGAAGATGATGGAGCTGCTGACAGGAGAGGTGAGGAGGATTCTGGGAATTCTGGGACATTATCCAGTAACAGACAAGGGATGTGTCTGGATGGTGACTGTATCATTGTGTGTGTCAGGTTCCTATAAGGTGTCAGGATGTCACTGTCTATTTCTCCATGGAGGAGTGGGAGTATTTAGAAGGACACAAGGATCTCTACAAGGACGTCATGATGGACAATCAGCCGCCCCTCACATCACCGGGTAAGAGGAGACTTTATTGTAAAGGAGAGAGCAGTACGGAGGGTCCACCTAGATCCCCCATCATCTGATAAACACATAGAAACAATGTATTCAGTCAGTGTGTGTGTTTCCTACAGATGGATCCAGTAATGGGAACCCACCAGAGAGATGTCCCCATCCTCTGTATTCCCGGGATTCCACACAGGAAGGTCACACCATCCCTCACCATCATCAGGTAGGTTCAGTTGAGGGTCGGGAACATAAAGTGATTGAACACTCTGACATGTGGAGATGATGTTTGGACTCTACAAGATGATATTTTCTATGTGATTTCACATCATAAATACTTCTATGTTACAGATGTTATTTTCTGCCATTCTGTTGGTTTAGGTTGAAGATCTGGTTATCATAAAAGTTGAGGGTGAAGTAGAAGAGACGTATGTGAGGGATGATCAGCAATATATGGAGGAGGCTGGAATGACGAGGACATCCATAGAGGAGGACACTCCTACAGAGATCAGCACAGGTGACCCATAATATATTCTTCTCTTATCTCTGCTCTGTTACTGCACACTGATTGGTCTAGAGTAGGGTGGGAGCTGAGTGATATCAATAAGGCAAAAATAGGTTGATAAGAGTCCCCTCCCTGTACTGTTACCCGTCCTGGGGTTCACCTGGTAGTATTAGGTTGTGTTTCAACACAGCAAACTCCCTCCAGTGCTGCATATCTCAAGAAGTCTAGGTCTATGGTCACTTGTTCTATGGTAAAGGGTCTGCAAGTCTGAAGTTTGAACCTCTTGTTTATCAACGATCACATGACCCAGTGCCTAGGCTTGTGGTTGTGTAAAGAGCATGGACCTCCCAGTCCCCAATGGGTTCCTGCTTTTTTGACAAAGCTGTGTAAATGTAGAAGTGATCTGGGAGGAGGACCAAAGGCCTTTTGACTGAAGAGGGGGGAGAGTCCCAGCAGGTTGGGACATCCACAGAGAACATCTGCTCACTCATATCTACCTGATCCAGATGGAATCTTGATGGAAGTGAACTAACCCTCTCATATCTATTGATGATGTTTTTATATTTTTCCAGGACACGCCATGAAGAAACCCTCAAAAGATCGTCTCACTTTATCTCCAGGTTGTAAAATGGAAGATGAGGACATCACAGGAGATTGTGGAGGAGAAAAGACAATGATCTCCACTATGGATGGTGGACTTCACAGTGTGGATAGACCATGGAATTCCTCTGACTCTGAGCAACCTCGTACTGTGAGAGATGGTGCTGGAATTCAGGAGGAGAAAAAATGTTCACGTCCTGAATGTGGGGGAAGCTTTAGCTCTGAATTAAGTCTTTCTGTACATCAGAGATCTCACACGGGTGAGAAGCCTTATGTATGTTCTGGGTGTGGAAAATATTTTCTTCATAAATCAGATCTCATCATACATTACAGATCTCACACGGGGGAGAAGCCGTTTTCCTGTGAAGATTGCGGGAAATGTTTTTCACAGAAGTCCTGCCTTTCCAGGCATCAGAGATTGCACAGAGGCGAGAAGCCTTATGCCTGCTCCGAGTGTGGGAAATGTTTTTCACAGAAATCAGATCTTGTGGCACATCAAAGATCTCACACAGGGGAGAAGCCGTATTCCTGCCTCGAGTGTGGGAAATGTTTTTCTAATAGGCCCAATTTTATCAGGCATCAGAGATTGCACACAGGTGAGAAGCCGTATTCCTGCTCTGAATGTGGGATGTGTTTTTCAGAGAAGGCCTATCTTACCTCACATCAAAGATCTCACACAGGTTTGAAGCCGTACTCATGTTCTGATTGTGGAAAAGGTTTTTTACGGAAGTCCCATCTTATCGATCATCAGAAATGCAGCACAAGGGAAAAGATGTTTTCCTCCCCCGAGTACGGGAAATGTTTTTCATAGAAATCTCATCTTACCAAACATGGGAGAAACCACACCACCCATGAGGTGTATTAGAGTCCTGAGTGCGGAAAATGTCTTCTATATGGATCATGTTTTGCCATACGTTCATCAGAGATCTCACACTAGGAAGTAGCACACATCGATAGACACCTAAGAAAACACATGGCTGAGCGCTCCTCTGATCTTTATCATGGAAGAAACACTTTATAAGGAAATCAGAGTTCACTAAAGACATCAAAGTTCAAAACGTTCTATATGGTTTACTCTTTGAGGAGGTGGAAACAGGTGGTTTTTCGCTGCCGGTTGAGTCCTTCCTGTTGTGTAGACTGATCTCCCCTGCTCCTCAGTAGGGACTTCAAAGCAGAGGAGATCAGTCTACATGACAGGACTTAGCGTTTCAATGCTGTACTGGTGTCATCAGACCTCTTAGGCAGCTGCAATTGCTTGGAGAGTGCCACTGGCTGGCCGAAGATGGTTAATATGACATTGTTAAAGGGAACATTTCATATGTACCTCATACCAGGCAGATATATTAACATTATTTTTTGTATGAAACAAATAAAAATATATATATTTAAAAGAATTGTATTCTTTGTAAGTTAATTGAATCCTGCCTTTTTGATGCATAGAAGGCCTCAAAATCCAAGGAGCACCTTTGGGCTTTCAAGGAGCCTTCATGAAGACTTCATTATTTGCCACAAGTTTTTGGAAAATGCTGAATGAAAAAATGTTTTTTTTTTTTTTTGCACAAAGTTGTCAGTTAATAAGATACACATATTTCTAGCACACGGCATAGGCATATGTCCTCTTACACCTCACAACACATTTTACTACTCCTCCCGAGTATGACAATACCAAACGTATGAGCCTAGCCACATCTTGGTGAACACGATATATACAAGGATAAGGGAAATGTTTATCGACATGAACACACACACTCACACAGGTTCAACTTGATGGACTAGTGTCTTTATTCAACCTTACCTACTATGTAACATAGAGAAGGGCCCAAAATCCAATGAGCACCTACATGTTTTCTAGGGGCATACATTACACATCTAATTTCCTGACTGCCTATAACATTTTTGGATACTGGTGTGGTGGTGATCAAAAACACTGTGACTGGTTGCAATGCTAGGACTCTTTCATATATCAGGTTGGGGGCGGGGGGGGGGAGGTAAAAGGTTGCTTTTAGTCATAGTTTTACTGCCCCCAATCACTGCTTCCTGTAGCAGGGGTGTACACATGCTGCGGCTGCGATGCTTATAAGGAAATGGCTCAAAAGCAGCATCATGCAGCCTTTGTTTAAGGCCCTAGCCTGTCACTATTCTGCCCTAGCCTGTCACTATACTGCCCTAGCCAAACACTATAGTGCCCTAGCCTGTCACTATACTGCCCTAGCCTGACACTATACTGCCCTAGCCTGACACTATACTGCCCTAGCCAAACACTATAGTGCCCTAGCCTGTCACTATACTGCCCTAGCCTGTCACTATACTGCCCTAGCCAAACACTATAGTGCCCTAGCCTGTCACTATACTGCCCTAGCCTGACACTATACTGCCCTAGCCTGTCACTATACTGCCTTAGCCTGTAACTATACTGACCTAGCCTGTCAGTACACTGCCCTAGCATGACACTATACTGCCCTATCCTGACACTATACTGCCCTAGCCTGTCACTACACTTCCCTAGCCAGACACTATACTGCCCTAGTCTGTAACTATACTGACCTAGCCTGTCAGTATACTGCCCTAGCATGTAACTATACTGCCCTAGCCTGTCACTATACTGCCCTAGCCTGTAACTATACTGCCCTATCCTGTCACTATACTGCCCCAGCCTGACACTATACTGCCCTAGCCTGACACTATACTGCCCTAGCATGTCACTACACTGCCCTAGCCTGTCACTATACTGCCCTAGCCTGTAACTATACTGCCCTATCCTGTCACTATACTGCCCTAGCCTGACACTATACTGCCCTAGCCTGACAGTATACTGCCCTAGCATGTCACTATACTGCCCTAGCCTGTCACTATACTGCCATAGCCTGACACTATACTGCCCTAGCCTGTAACTATACTGCCCTAGCCTGTCACTATACTGCCCCAGCCTGTCACTACACTGCCCTAGCCAGACACTATACTGCCCTAGCCTGAAACTTTACTGCCCTAGCCTGTCACTATACTGCCCTAGCCTGTCACTACACTGCCCTAGCCAGACACTATACTGCCCTAGCCTGAAACTTTACTGTCCTGGCCTGACACTATACTGCCCTAGCCAGACACTATACTGCCCTGGCCTGTAACTATACTGACCTAGCCTGACACTATACTGCCCTAGCCTGACACTATACTGCCCTAGCCAGACACTATACTGCCCTAGCCTGACACTATACTGCCCTGGCCTGTAACTATACTGACCTAGCCAGACACTATACTGCCCTAGCCTGACACTATACTGCCCTGGCCTGTAACTACACTGCCCTAGCCTGTCACTATACTGTCCTAGCCTGTCACTATACGGCCCAAGCCTGAAACTACTGGCACACGGGAGTTTAGGGACTGTGGACATCGCACATGGGGGTCCGGGACTGTGGACATGGCACACGTGAGGTCAGAGACTGCAGACATGGCCCTAGCCTGTCACTATACTGCCCTAGCCTGTCACTATACTGCCCTAGCCTAACACTATAGTGCCCTAGCCTGTCACTATACTGCCCTAGCCTGACACTATACTGCCCTAGCCTGTAACTATACTGACCTAGCCTGTCAGTATACTGCCCTAGCATGACACTATACTGCCCTAGCCTGTCACTATACTGCCCTAGCCTGTAACTATACTGCCCTATCCTGTCACTATACTGCCCCAGCCTGACACTATACTGCCCTAGCCTGACACTATACTGCCCTAGCATGTCACTATACTGCCCTAGCCTGTCAGTATACTGCATTAGCATGACACTATACTGCCCTAGCCTGTCACTATACTGCCCTAGCCTGTCAGTATACTGCCCTAGCCTGTCAGTATACTGCCCTAGCCTGTCACTATACTGCCCTAGCATGTCACTATACTGCCCTAGCCTGTCAGTATACTGCCCTAGCCTGTCACTATACTGCCCTAGCCTGTCACTATACTGCCCTAGCCTGTAACTATACTGCCCTATCCTGTCACTATACTGCCCTAGCCTGACACTATACTGCCCTAGCCTGTCACTACACTGCCCTAGCCAGACACTATACTACCCTAGCCTGACACTATACTGCCCTTGCCTGTAACTATACTGACCTAGCCGGACACTATACTACCCTAGCCTGACACTATACTTCCCTAGCCTGTAACTATACTGCCCTAGCCTGACACTATACTGCCCTAGCCTGTCACTATACTGCCCTAGCGAGACACTATACTGCCCTATCCTGTAACTATACTGCCCTGGCCTGACACTATACTGCCCTAGCCAGACACTATACTGCCCTAGCCTGACACTATACTGACCTAGCCTGACACTATACTACCCTAGCCTGACACTATATTGCCCTAGCCAGACACTATACTGCCCTAGCCTGAAACTATACTGCCCTGGCCTGACACTATACTGCCCTAGCCAGACACTATACTGCCCTAGCCAGACACTATACTGCCCTGGCCAGACACTATATTGCCCTAGCCTGACACTATACTGCCCTAGCCTGTAACTACACTTCCCTAGCCTGTCACTATACTGCCCTAGCCTGTCACTATACTGTCCTAGCCTGTCACTATACTGCCCAAGCCTAAAACTACTGGCACACGGGAGTTTAGGTACTGTGGACATGGCACATGGGGGTCCAGGACTGTGGACATGGCACACGTGAGGTCAGAGACTGCAGACATGGCACATGGGAGGTCAGAGACTGCAGACACAGCACATGGGAGATCAGAGACTGTGAACACGGGGGGTCAGGTACTGTGGACATGGCACATGGGAGGTCAGGGACTGTGGACATGGCACACGGGAGGTCAGAGACTGCAGACACGGGGGGTCAGAGTTTGCGGACATGGCACACGGGAGGTCAGAGACTGCAGACATGGCACATGGGAGATCAGAGACTGTGAACACGGCGGGGTCAGGGACTGTGCACATGGCACATGGGGGGTCAGGGAGCCTATGTACCAAACTCTTTATTGCTTATTGCTCTGGCTCTACCAATCGTGACGATACCTCACATGTGTTGTTTGAACAGCGTTTTCATATGCAGGCGTGACTTACGTATGCGTTCGCTTCTGCATGTGAGCTTGGCGTGACGGGCCGCGTTAAAAAAACAGTTTATTTCTTATTTATTTTACTCTTTATTGTTACACTGTTCTTTTAAAAAAATTCATGGTGTCACTTTTATTCCTATTACAAAGAATGTAAACATCCCTTGTAATAGAAAAAAAGCATGACAGGTCCTCTTAAATATGAGATCTGGGGGTAAAAAAGACCTCACCTCTCATATTTACACTAAAATGCAATAAAAAAATGTAATTTGAAGAAAAAAAAAAAAGACCCTTTAAGAGCTATGGGTGTAAGTGACGTTTTGACGTCGCTTCCGCCCTGCAATGGTATGGAGCTGGGTGGGGGCCATCTTCCCCTCACTCATCTCCATACCACAGAAGGGACAGGACGCGATTGTGGCTCTGGTAAGCGGCGGAGGGCACCGGGGAAAGGCGGGAGGGGGGGGCCCTCTGCCCCCCGATAAAAGTGATCTCGCGGCGAATCCGGCGCTGAGACCACTTTTATCTGAAAGCAGACCGCCTGCTGAAGAAGAGGATACCAGAGTTGGGTTATGACAGCTATCTGCTGCCATAACAACGATATTCCTCTTCAGAGTGCCGCTGTATAATGATGGCGAGCGGTCCGTAAGTGGTTAAATCTGGATTTTAAGAGGAAACCCCTCTCAAAAGTCAAGAAAAAACGCATTGGTTTTCCGCCCCCCAATAATCCTTATCAGACCCCCCCAATAATCCGCTCCACAAGGTGGTGATCTCACATCTACCCAGACAGGAAGTCTCTATGGAAGACAGGAAGTGATGTCAGATGAAGACATGAAGTTCCGGGTGAGAGGTGAGTCGGGAGGAAGTAGAGAGGAGATATTGCTGGAAGTGGCAGCAGAGGAGGTAATAAGATCTTATTTTCTATAAAAAAAACTCCAAATAATTTTTACTTCAATTTGCCAAAATTATCTCTCCATAAGAAAGCCTTAATAGATAAAATGATGACACAAATGAGGATGGAGGAAGATCTGAGTGACATAACTGAGAAGATACTAAACCTCACCCTGGAGATCATCTACCTGCTGACCAGAGAGGTGAGGAGGATTCTGGGAGGTCACATGACATCACTCTTATCTCTATTAATAAAACACAGACCTGACCTGAGAGGTGAGGAGGATTCTGGGAGGTCACATGACATCACTCTTATCTCTATTAATAAAACACAGACCTGACCGGAGAGGTGAGGAGGATTCTGGGAGGTCACATGACATCACTCTTATCTCTATTAATAAAACACAGACCTGACCGGAGAGGTGAGGAGGATTCTGGGATTCTAACATGATATTCCTATTGGTTCTCCAATACAGAGATTTCCTCTTGTGAAGTCAGGTGATCATATGACCATCACAGTGCCTCTATGTGACTCCCTAAAACCTGAGAGACACAACATGGAGAAGATTCTAGAAGTCACCAAGAAGATGATGGAGCTGCTGACAGGAGAGGTGAGGAGGATTCTGGGAATTCTGGGACATTATCCAGTAACAGACAAGGGATGTGTCTGGATGGTGACTGTATCATTGTGTGTGTCAGGTTCCTATAAGGTGTCAGGATGTCACTGTCTATTTCTCCATGGAGGAGTGAGAGTATTTAGAAGGACACAAGGATCTCTACAAGGACGTCATGATGGACAATCAGCCGCCCCTCACATCACCGGGTAAGAGGAGACTTTATTGTAAAGGAGAGAGCAGTACGGAGGGTCCACCTAGATCCCCCATCATCTGATAAACACATAGAAACAATGTATTCAGTCAGTGTGTGTGTTTCCTACAGATGGATCCAGTAATGGGAACCCACCAGAGAGATGTCCCCGTCCTCTGTATTCCCGGGATTCCACACAGGAAGATCACACCATCCCTCACCATCATCAGGTAGATGAGGAACAATCACTGATAGTATCATTAGGATCTGTACATTATCTGCATTGTTACAATTGTTGTCATTTTTATTATATATTCAGAGTGGAAACCTAAGGGAATCTAAAGTTGAGGTTAAAGAAGAGATAAAAGAGGAGGATGATGAGAATGGGGTGATGGAGGAGATTCCAAAAGAACACAAAGATCTGTACCAGGACACCATGGTGGAGTCATCCAGCTTCAGAAACCCACCAGAGAGATGTCCCCTTCCTCTGTATTCCCGGGATTCCACACAGGAAGGTCACAACTACATAAAACATGATCAGGTTGGTGAGACAGAGCATCCAAAACATGGATTTGTGGAAATGAGATGTGGGTTTTTTTACTGTACATGAGCTTATATTTTACAGATGACATTTTCTCTCACGTATTTGGTTTAGGGTGAAGATCCAATCGATATAGAATTTGAGGTTAAAGCAGAAGAAGAAGAGACGTATGTGAGGGATGATCAGCAGTCTATGGAGGAGGATGGAATAACGGGGACATTTATAGAGGAGGACACTCCTACAGAGATCAGCACAGGTGGGTCATTAACACTAAATACATTCCTCCACCCATACTGCTCACTGATTGGTCCAGAGTAGGGCGGGGACTGGGTGATATCAGCCTTTAATCCCCTGGTCACTTTCCTGAGCTGTGTTCCCCGTCCTGTATTCCTGTATTTCTCTTGGATAATCTTCCTTCTCTGTGCTGCAGACACAATTTATGTATCTAAACTGGATTTATGGAGATTCTGGGGTTCACCAAAACGTTGGTGTTGATAAACCTAGGCACCTGGGGCATGTGCCTTTGTCTCATACCTGGGTCTAGCAAGATCTCTGACAGAACAATTCTTCCGGGGTTACTTGCTCTGTTATTTGCTGGCTGTGCCGGGTGGAGGGATATGTCTGTATAGTCTCAGACCCAAGTCACTGAGTGCAGGGATTTGAATGGAACACAGACTTTTACATGTTGATAATAATGTGATGACTTCCCCCACCTGTGGAACCTTAAACAGAAAGTGATAATGAGGGAGGAGTCAATAACCCAATGATGGTGGTCTTCAGGATCAGTCCAGTCTTCATCTTGGTTGTTCTCCCCCCATCCTCACTCTCTGACCTCTGGTGGGGCTCAACCCCGCTGTTATTCATGACTAAATCATGGACTAAATAAGGAAGTGCAGGACTTCTTGTGTTGGGAAGATGGCAATGAGTGATAGAGGGGGTGGGGTCATGGAGTCAGCAGCTAGGATGGCCAGATCTGCGTAGCTACACTAGTAAACTGAGACCAGACTATATATAGTAAAGTAAATTTATTAATAGTGAAACAAAAGACATCCACACACCAGCAAACAGGAAACACAGCAAACCTAAAGATGTAAGAAACCATAAACCGAATGACAAAATGCCTAACGATAATACAATATATGCAAAATGAGGAACACAAGTCACAGGGAATACTGGAGGTGCAAGGAAGGAAGAGTGAGGACTGGGGTCAGAAACAAGGGGAGCAGATATAAGGGAATGGTGTGCAGGGTATAGGATTCAGGGAAAGAGCAAGATCAGGAGCAGGCAAAATGGCAAGCACCATCTGACTAGCAAAGCAAAACAGTGACGCAAAATGTGATAACAGAGGAGGGACTAAATACCCTCCCAGCAGTCAGCATCAGGTTAAGACTGATTACTAGAAACTGCTTGGAGGCACATGCTGGTGGACACTGGAACTACAACCTTCCACCCAGGATACCACAGTGCCACCAGCAGGTGATCCAGGTGGGGACACTTTTCCTTTAATCTCATCACTGTCACGCCTATAAAAGACAGTTCTCGTTGTTTCCTCACTCTCTGACTAAGGCCCATGAATTAAGAAATGAGCAGGTAGGAGATCAGAGGACCCATTTACTAGTTACCTTGAGGGGGGAATTGTAAGATCCTCAGAGACAAAGCTGCCTGATGTGGGCGGAGTCCTTGTTTAGGGGAACCAATCAGCTCATGTCTAGTAATGATCTTTGTATTTCTATTTTAGTAGATGGACGGGAGATGAGGAAAACCTCAGAGGATTGTCTCACTTTGTCTCCAGACTGTAAAGTAGAAGATGAGGACATCACACAGTATAGTCCAGGAGAAAACCCGACTACCTCAAATGTCCATCCGGCACCACACAGTGTAGATGGACCATCGTATTCCTCTTATCCTGAGGAACCTCAGACTGTGCGGGACGGTGCCGGACCATCGTATTCCTCTTATCCTGAGGAACCTCAGACTGTGAGGGACGGTGCCGGACCATCGTATTCCTCTTATCCTGAGGAACCTCAGACTGTGCGGGACGGTGCCGGACCATCGTATTCCTCTTATCCTGAGGAACCTCAGACTGTGAGGGACGGTGCCGGACCATCGTATTCCTCTTATCCTGAGGAACCTCAGACTGTGCGGGACGGTGCCGGACCATCGTATTCCTCTTATCCTGAGGAACCTCAGACTGTGAGGGACGGTGCCGGACCATCGTATTCCTCTTATCCTGAGGAACCTCAGACTGTGCGGGACGGTGCCGGACCATCGTATTCCTCTTATCCTGAGGAACCTCAGACTGTGAGGGACGGTGCTATCCTTCCAACAGATAAGAGGTTTCCCTGTACTGAGTGCGGAAAGTGTTACCATTTAAAATCCTGTCTTAATGTGCATAAAAGATCTCACACAGGTGAGAAGCCGTATTCCTGTCCTGAGTGCGCAAAGTGCTTTGTGCAAAAACCACACCTTGTAAAACATCAAAGGTCTCATACGGGGGAGAAGCCACATTCTTGTCCTGATTGTGGGAAATGCTTTTCAGATAAATCCAGTGTTTACAGACATCAAAGATCGCACACTGGGGAGAAGCCGTATTCCTGTCCTGAGTGCGGGAAAGGTTTTTCGGATAAATCCAGTGTTGATAGACATCAAAGAGCGCACACGGGGGAGAAACCATTTTCCTGTCCTGAGTGCGGGAAATGTTTTTCACAGAGGTCCAATCTTTACACCCATCAGAGGATGCACACAGGTGAGAAGCCATATTCCTGTCCTGAGTGTGGGAAATGTTTTGCAGAAAAATCAACACTTGTCAAACATAAAAGGTCTCACACGGGGGAAAAGCCGTATTCCTGTCCTGAGTGCGGAAAATGCTTTTCAGATAACTCTCATTTTAACAAACACCAGAGATCTCACATGGGGGAGAAGCCACTTTCCTGTCCTAAGTGCGGTAAATGTTTTTCAGAGAGGGCCAGTCTTTACATCCATCAGAGATTGCACACGGGGGAGAAGCCGTATTCATGCCCTGAGTGTGGGAAATGTTTTTCACGGAAGTCCCATCTTTACAGACATCAGAGATCTCACACGGGGGGAGAAGCCATGTTCCTGTCCTGAGTGAGGGAATTGTTCCTCACTGAAGTCCTGTCTTCCTGTACATCAGGGATAGCACACAACCCTTGAGGTGTATTAGTGAGTGCGGGAAATGCCTTGTATATGAATGTTGCTGGACATGTGGGGAAGAAGCACACCCTGATATACACCTCAGATATACTCCATGGCTGATCTTCATCATGTAAGAAACAGTTGATAAGGAGATCAGAGATCACCAAAGACATGGATGAAGTGTTGTACCGTGTTGAGTTGAGTCATTACCTCTCATTGGCTGAGTACATTTTGTGGTGTAAAATCTTGCAAGAGGTCTGTTCTCTCAAGTCGTCTTCCAGGACGAAACACGTTAACCCCACCACTTAAAAGGCGGTCCTCTAGGCCTTTTAAAATAAAAATGGAGTCATTACCTCTCATTGGCTGAGTACATTTTGTGGTGTAAAATCTTGCAAGAGGTCTGTTCTCTCAAGTCGTCTTCCAGGACGAAACACGTTAACCCCACCACTTAAAAGGCGGTCCTCTAGGCCTTTTAAAATAAAAATGGAGTCATTACCTCTCATTGGCTGAGTACATTTTGTGGTGTAAACTCTTGCAAGAGGTCTGTTTTCTCAAGTCGTCTTTCAGGACGAAACACGTTAACCCCACCACTTAAAAGGCGGTCTTCTAGGCCTTTTAAAATAAAAATGGAGCCATTACCTCTCATTAGCTGAGTACATTTTGTGGTGGAAGATTTCACAAACACTTACAGGTCTGTTCTGAAAAAATGAGTTGAACGAATTTGACACGTCTTCGCCCAACCATGACGAATTCCTTAGATCCTTGGCTTCATTTTGTTGACATAATGTGGAATTACGCCATTTACATGGATGGAGATATATAAGGAAAAATACCGTATTGCCGTCAGTACATAGAGGAAATTACCGTGTTAATTAAATATGGCCAAAATTTGAAACAGCTGAGCAGATGCTTATCATTCATCCAACAATTTTTTTTTATGAATAGACCTCTTAGCTTCCTTCCAGTGGGATTTCTTTCTATTTCCTGATTTTTTTTTACTGCAATCTTCTTAAAATGAATGAAAAAAAAAATTGTGTGTCGGTGCAAAGATAATAAACTTTGGTATCTCAAAAAAATTGCTCTTTGGTTATGCTTTAAATGCCTTTACAGGTCATCAGTTTAGATGTAGTCGTGAATAACGGGCCTGGAATTGGACCCCCTTATATCAGTGGCCAGCATAGTGGTCCCTTACACTGGGGACCAATGGGAAAAGGATCCTCTTGTGTCAGTGATCAGTGTAGTGGTCCCTTACATTGGTGACAAATAGGAGAAGGACCCCCTTATAACCGTGGTCAGTGTAGTGGTCACTTACATTGGTAACCGATAAGAGAAGGATCCCTTTACATCAGTAGTCAACGTAATGGTCCCTTATATTGGTGACCAATGGGAGAAGGACCCCCTGATATCAGTGGCCAGTGTAGTGGCCCCTTACATTGGGAGAAGGACCTTCTTATATCAGTGGTCAGTAGAAGAAGAACATATTTATATTGTCATCAGTGGGAAGACTGCCCCCCTTACAGATCATTGATGTCAGTTGTTACTGAGAGACAGAAATTGCTCATTACTCAAGGAACCCCTAGAAACCTTTGGAGGAACCCTGGCTGAGAAAGGCTGAACTAGACAGTAATATATTTCTACCCCCCTTGGTGGGAGTGGAGATGATCCCATCTATAAGGATATACACTACAGTACAGTACATACACACAGCACAAGGCCGTGTTCACACTGTGAGAAGTTTCTTGGGGCTGTAGTTCCTCTGAGCTCCACAAGGTGGTGATCTCACTTCTACCCAGACAGGAAGTCTCTATGGAAGACAGGAAGTGATGTCAGCTACAGACAGGAAGTTCCGGGTGAGAGGTGAGTCAGGAGGAAGTAGAGAGGAGACATTGCTGGAAGTGGCAGCAGACGAGGTAATAAGATCTCATTTTCTATTTACACCCAGTAACCCCCCGTCATGTCCGTCCTCTTCCTCCATAGTCACTGTGATGTCTTTTATCACCAGCAGATGATGATACACACATATATAGTGTGGGAACCTAGATTAACCCCTTCAGGGTCAGAACATTTCCCCACTTACAGAGCCGATAATTAGAGACGTGTCACCTTCTCTTCTTAGTAGTCTGTCTGTCCTAACGTATTTTACAGCTTTTATTGAAGTGTGTGGATGATTTTTCTATGGGCATATTTAGACAAGGGAATCCTATTTAGCTTTCTTTGCTGGCTGGGGACCATTCTTACATGCTAAAGACCCTCATATTATCCCCCCATACATCCCCATTCTAATATTGTGCAACCAGTACAGTCCAGATCATTATCCATTATCTGTCTAGAGAGAAAACTGCATAGATCACATGATCAATGAGGATGGAGGAGGACCGGAGTCACATGACTGAGAAGATACTAAACCTCACCCTGGAGATCATCTACCTGCTGACCGGAGAGGTGAGGAGGATTCTGGGAGATCACATGACATCACTCTTATCTCTATTAATAAAACACAGACCTGACCGGAGAGGTGAGGAGGATTCTGGGAGGTCACATGACATCACTCTTATCTCTATTAATAAAACACAGACCTGACCGGAGAGGTGAGGAGGATTCTGGGATTCTAACATGATCTTCCTATTGGTTCTCCAATACAGAGATTTCCTCTTGTGAAGTCAGGTGATCATATGACCATCACAGTGCCTCCATGTGACTCCCTAAAACCTGAGAGACACAACATGGAGAAGATTGTAGAAGTCACCAAGAAGATGATGGAGCTGCTGACAGGAGAGGTGAGGAGGATTCTGGGAATTATGGGACATTATCCAGTAACAGACAAGGGATGTGTCTGGATGGTGACTGTATCATTGTGTGTGTCAGGTTCCTATAAGGTGTCAGGATGTCACTGTCTATTTCTCCATGGAGGAGTGGGAGTATTTAGAAGGACACAAGGATCTCTACAAGGACGTCATGATGGACAATCAGCCGCCCCTCACATCACCGGGTAAGAGGAGACTTTATTGTAAAGGAGAGAGCAGTACGGAGGCTCCACCTAGATCCCCCATCATCTGATAAACACATAGAAACAATGTATTCAGTCAGTGTGTGTGTTTCCTACAGATGGATCCAGTAATGGGAACCCATCAGAGAGATGTCCCCATCCTCTGTATTCCCGGGATTCCACACAGGAAGATCACAGTATCCCACAATTTTACAAGGTTGGTGGGAAGAAGCTTCTAGAACATGGACTTGGGGAGATGATGTTTGGATTTATTATATGAGCTTATATTTTACAGATGACATTTTCTCTCATTCTCTTGGTTTAGAGTGAAGATCTGATAGATATAAAGGTTGTGATTAAATCAGAAGAAGAAAAGAGGTATGTGAGGGATGATCAGCAGTCTATGGAGGAGGATGGAATAACGGGGACATTTATAGAGGAGGACACTCCTACAGAGATCAGCACAGGTGGGTCATTAATTCTAAATACATTCCTCCACCTATACTGCTCACTGATTGGTCCAGAGTAGGGTGGGGGCTGGGTGATATCAGCCTGTAGTCCCCTGGTCACTTTCCTGAGCTGTGTTCCCTGTCCTGTATTCCTGTATTTCTCTCGGATAATCTTCCTTCTCTGTGCTGCAGACTCAATTTATGTATGTAGACTGGATTTATGGAGATTTTGGGGTTCAGCAAAACATTGGTGTTGATAAACCTGGGGCATGTGCCTTTGTCTCATACCTGGGTCTAGCAAGATCTCTGACAGAACAATTCTCCCGGGGTTACTTGCTCTGTTGTCTGCTCCCTGTGCTGGGTGGAGGAATATGTCTGTATAGTCTCAGACCCAAGTCACTGAGTGCAGGGATTTGATTGGAGCACAGACTATATGTTGATAATAATGTGATGACTTCCCCCAACCGTGGAACCTTAAACAGAAAGTGATAATGAGGGAGGAGTCAATTACCCAATGATGGTGGTCTTCAGGATCAGTCCAGTCTTCATCTTGGTTCATCTCCCCCCATCCTCACCCATCCTCACTCTCTGACCTCTGGTGGGGCTCAGCCCCGCTGTTATTCATGACTAAATCATGGACTAAATAAGGACGGGCATTACTTCTTGTGCTGGGAAGATGGTAATGAGTGATAGAGGGGGTGGTGTCAGCAGCTAGGATGTACAGATCTGCGTAGCTACACTAGTAAACTGAGACCAGACTATATATAGTAAAGTAAATTTATTAATAGTGAAACAAAAGAAATCCACACACCAGCAAACAGGAAACACAGCAAACCTAAAGATGTAAGAAACCATAAACCGAATGACAAAATGCCTAACGATAATACAATATATGCAAAATGAGGAACACAAGTCACAGGGAATACTGGAGGTGCAAGGAAGGAAGAGCCAGGACTGGGGTCAGAAACAAGGGGAGCAGATATAAGGGAATGGTGTGCAGGGTATAGGATTCAGGGAAAGAGCAAGATCAGGAGCAGGCAAAATGGCAAGCAGCATCTGACTAGCAAAGCAAAATACTGACGCAAAATGTGATAACAGAGGAGGGACTAAATACCCTCCCAGCAGTCAGCATCAGGTTAAGACTGATTACTAGAAACTGCTTGGAGGCACCTGCTGGTGGACACTAGAACTACAACCTTCCACCCAGGATACCACAGTGCCACCAGCAGGTGATCCATGTGGTGACACTCTTCCTTTAATCTCATCACTGTTAGTCCTATAAAAGACAGTTCTCATTGTTTCCTCACTCTCTGACTAAGGTCCATGAATAAAGAAATGAACTGATAGGAGATCAGAGGACCCATTTACTAGTTACCTTGAGGGGGGAATTGTAAGATCCTCAGAGACAAAGCTGCCTGATGTGGGCGGAGTCCTGGTTTAGGGGAACCAATCAGCTCATGTCTAGTAATAATCTTTGTATTTCTATTTTAGTAGATGGACGGGAGATGAGGAAAACCTCAGAGGATTGTCTCACTTTGTCTCCAGACTGTAAAGTAGAAGATGAGGACATCACACAGTATAGTCCAGGAGAAAACCCGACTACCTCAAATGTCCATCCGGCACCACACAGTGTAGATGGACCATCGTATTCCTCTTATCCTGAGGAACCTCAGACTGTGCGGGACGGTGCCGGACCATCGTATTCCTCTTATCCTGAGGAACCTCAGACTGTGCGGGACGGTGCCGGACCATCGTATTCCTCTTGTCCTGAGGAACCTCAGACTGTGCGGGACGGTGCCGGACCATCGTATTCCTCTTATCCTGAGGAACCTCAGACTGTGCGGGACGGTGCCGGACCATCGTATTCCTCTTATCCTGAGGAACCTCAGACTGCGAGGGACGGTGCCGGACCATCGTATTCCTCTTATCCTGAGGAACCTCAGACTGTGCGGGACGGTGCCGGACCATCGTATTCCTCTTATCCTGAGGAACCTCAGACTGTGCGGGACGGTGCCGGACCATCGTATTCCTCTTATCCTGAGGAACCTCAGACTGCGAGGGACGGTGCCGTTCTTCCAACAGATAAGAGATTTCCCTGTAATGAGTGTGGGAAATGTTTCTATTATAAATCTAGACTTATTGGACATAAAAGGTCTCACACAGGTGAGAAACCATATTCCTGCCCTGAGTGCAAAAGATGTTTCAGATTTCAATCCAGTCTTTATGAACATAAAAAAGCTCACACAGGTGAGAAGCAACATTCCTGTCCTGAGTGTGGGAAGTGTTTCAATTTTAAATCCAGACTTATTGTGCATAAAAGATCTCACACAGGTGAGAAGCCATATTCCTGCCCTGAGTCCGTAAAAACTTGTTTAACAAAGTCCCAGCTTTCCACACATCTGAGATATCACAAGGAGGAGAGGTGGTATTCCTGTTCTGAGTGCGGGAAATGTTTTGTAAAAAAATCAGAACTTGTCATACATCAGAGGTCTCACACAGGTGAGAAACCATATTCCTGCCCCGAGTGCGGGAAATGTTTTAGATTTAAATCCAGTGTTTATGAACATAAAAAAGCTCACACAGGTGAGAAGCCACATTCCTGCGCTGAGTGCGGGAAATGTTTTTCAGTGAAGTCACAGCTTAACGCACATCAGAGATCGCACACGGGGGAGAAGCCGTATTCCTGTCCTGAGTGCGGGAAATGTTTCAGATTTAAATCCAGTCTTTATGAACATAAAAGATCTCACACAGGTGAGAAGCCACATTCCTGCCCTGAGTGCGGGAAACAATTTAATTTTAAATCCAGACTTATTGTGCACGAAAGATCGCACACAGGTGAGAAGCCATATTCCTGCCCTGAGTGCAAGAAACGTTTTGTAAAAAAATCAGAACTCGTCAAACATCAGAGGTCTCACACGGAGGAGAAGCCGTATTCCTGCCCTGAGTGCGAGAAATGTTTTGAAAAAAAATCTGAACTCGTGAAACATCAAAGGTCTCACACAGGTGAGAAGCCACATTCCTGCCCTGAGTGTGGGAAACGTTTCAACTTTAAATGCAGACTTATTGCGCATGAAAGAACTCACACAGGTGAGAAGCCATATGCCTGCCGTGAGTGCGATAAAGTTTTTTTAACAAAGTCCCAGCTTTCCACACATCTGAGATATCACAAGGGGAAGAGGCGCCATTCCTGTTCTGAGTGCAAGAAACGTTTTGTAAAAAAATCAGAACTCGTCAAACATCAGAGGTCTCACACGGAGGGAGAAGCCATATTCCTGCCCCGAGTGCAGGAAATGTTTTTCAGTGAAGTCAAATCTTAACGCACATCAGAGATCTCACACAGGGGAGAAGCCATATTCCTGTTCTGAGTGAAGGAATTGCTAATCAAATATACATGCACTTTAGCAAAAACTCATACTGTATAATTCTCCAATAAATTCAAACATATACATTTTGATATCATAATAAATAAATGTTATATAAAAATTAATGTGTCCTTATATGAATTAAATCTTTTATACAAATTCATACTGTATGTATCCAAATACCAATTTATGTAAAGTGCAATTACTAATAAAGTGCAAAATTTTCCCCATAAAGTGCTCCGTGCTTCTCATAAATCAAGTGCAAATGTCCACTTTCAGGGCTCTGATTCAGGAATAAAGTGCTCATTCAATGGGTCGTCTCTTCCATTGTCTGTCACCACGTGGCCATCCTCCACCTTCACTCACCAGAAAGTTTGACCCACTCAGCCCTGGGTCAGCTTGCACTCATAAGGAGTGGCGGCCCATGCATTGTGGGTGCACGGGCGTCATCCCCTCTAACACCGCCGTCGCCCTCCCTATCCATGCGCCCGGGCTCCTTTCAGGATGGCGGGCGCATGAATTACAATTGCGGGGATAGGCAGGGGGTGTGTCTTTTGAAGCACCTGATTAGAGCCAAAGGCTCTAATAGGCTTCAAAATAGGGTGGGCTCGGGGCGCAGAGCACTGCGTCCGGAGCCCACCCAGGTGTGTTACAGCAGCCAAACGGGAAGCAGGTATGAAACCCGTTTTCCGATTATCGTTAGCCGATCCTGTTGGACGCTTAGCGCCGGGTGGAGCAGAGAGGGGATGCGCCGCGGAAGCTGCCCCAGCAGAGGACACCAGATCCGCTTTCCCTGAGCCCGCCACGCTTAAGGACACTGGACTGGCTGCATCAGCTCCACTCCTCTGCTGTCTAGCGCACTCCATAAGGACCCAACCGCTGCTATCATCGCCTGCATCCAGCTCTCAACACCCCCAGACCTCGCCACATGTCCCGGCGACATCGAGACACCTGCCCACCTCACGCTGGAGGACATCGGAGCCTGCCACCCACCACCGTAATGGGGTAAAGACTGTGGGGCGGTTGCTGAAGGTGTTAGTGCCACCTGGGGGGGCAGTTGTGCTAGTGTCACTCCGCCAGCCCTGCCTTTGTTTGCCGCCCCCCAAAGAAAAATCCCACCAGCCGCCACTGCTCATAGAAAACAACAGGGTTTTCCACCATTCCTCCACCAGTGTCATCCACCTCTCCTTCAATGGCTCAGGGCTGGTTCCTTTATTATCTCCTTCTCCTTTCTCTCATACACTCATGCAGGCCACAGGAAAAGCAAAAAGGAACACCATAGCATAAAAAACACAAAGGCTCAGTAACACTTGCCACTTACATTTCCCAGTGTTGTCTCCCAGCACCTAGATACAACGCTTTCTTGCTGCCGGTCCCGCACCGATCAGCCTGGTGTGCGGGAAGATGTCATGTAACTTCGCCCCTATGCACGTTTCGTCCTAGTGAAATTATATTAATGTCCCTGATATACACGCAAAGAGATACCTATGCACAATCCCAAAGCACACGTTCCTGAACAAATGGCTGTGTATGCCAGCAGGTGCTGTAGCGACCAATGGCTGGAACCAAAGATAGTTGAAGTAGAAGAATGTCACCAGCACACACTGGATCTCCAAGGTGGGTCCAAAGCTTTATTCAGGTATCACATTGTTACAACAAGAGCAACATTTCGGAGCCTCGCAGGCCCCCTTCATCAGTGTCAGGACTTGTGTTATTACCTGGCTCACCTTCTGGTAGCACTGTTGTGCCCGGAGTTGAAGGGTGCAGTTCTGCATACTGTTAGACAGGATAATTTGGTTGGTTGCAGGCTGGTCGGTAAGTTGAGCTGGCAATTTCTCTGGTTTTGTTTTGCATGTGTTTCCCTTCCATGTGCTCCTTGCTGCAAAGGCCAGTTATAGGTGGGGGCAGTGGCCATTTGTTTGTACTGTTGAAATGTTGGTGAGGGGATGCACTGTACACCTTTGCTGCCATTTTGCTATATGCTCCTGGTCCAGTGTGACCCTGTGCCTTTAAGGAGGGGTGGGTGCCCTCCAGGCTCACCTGCCCTCTACCTATCTATTATAATGCATGTGCTTTTTTACTGTGGAAGCTCTCAAAATTTAGAGTTAGGACTACAGAAAATGCCTTGATGGGGCTCTATAGCTTAGGCGTGTATTTGCAAATGTGTGCAGACTAAATCCCTGCTTTTAACACATACTGTTAGACAGGATAGTTTGGTTGTTTGCAGGCTGGTTGGTAGGTTGAGCTGGGAATTTTTCATTTTTGTTTGCATGCATTGCTCTTCTGTGTACTCCTTGCTGCAAAGGCCAGTAATGGGCTGTCTGAGTAATTAGGCTGCACCTGACGTGGGCTGCTGGAAGGTGCATAATCCAGGCCCTTGACTGAAGTTCAGTGTTCTTCCTGTGAGCTTTCTCCCTGCTTGATCTTGATCCTTCTTCCTGTACCTGATTCTGAGACCTGCTCCTGTACTTGCTCCAGAGACTTGCGCCTGTACCTGCTCCGGAGGCCTGCTTCTGTATCTAATCCTGAGACCTGCTCCTGTACCTTCTCCATAGACTTGCTCCTGTACCTGCTCTGGAGACTTGCTCCTGTACCTGATCCTAAGACTTGCTCCTGTACCTGATCCTGAGACCTGATTATGTACCTAATCATAAGACCTGCTCCTGTACTTGCCCCAGAGACTTGCTCCAGAGGATCAGGTACAGGAGAAAGACACAGGAGCAGGTAAGGGAGCAGGTCTCATGATCAGGTAAAGGAATCTGGTTAAGGATGAGGATCAGGTATAGGAGCAAGTCTCCAGAGCAGGTACAGGAGAATGGCTCAGGATCAGGTACAAGAGCAAATTTCCAGAGCAGGTCTCAAGATCAAGTGCAGGGGCAGGTCTCAGGATCAGGTACAGAAAAAGGTCTCCGGATCAGGTGCAAGGGCAGGTCTCAAGAGCCGGTACAAGAGCAAGTCTCTGGAGCAGGTACAGGAGCAGGGTTTCGGATCAGGTACAGGGGCAGGTCTCAGGATCAGGTACAGGAGCAAGTCTCTGGAGCAGGTACAGGAGCAGGTCTCTGAATCAGGTACATGAACAGGTCTTAGGATCAGGTACAGGAGCAGGATTAAGGATCAGTTACAGGAGTAGGTCTCAGTATCTGGTATAGGAGAAAGTCTACGGAGCATGTACAGGAGCAAGTCTCTGGAGCAGGTAAAGGAGCAGGTCTTCGGATCAGGTACAGGAGCAAGTCTCTGGAGCAGCTACAGGAGTAGTTTTCAGGATCAGGTATAGGAGAATGGCTCAGGATCAGGTACAGGAGCAAATCTCCGGAGCAGGTCTCAGAAGCAGGTACAGGAGCAGGTCTCAGGATCAGGTAAAGGAGCAAGTCTCCCGGAGCCTGAGACCTGCTCCTGTACCTGCCCTGGAGACTTGCTCCTGTACCTGATCCTGAGACTTGCCCCTGTACCTGTTCCAGAGACCTGCTCCTGTACCTAATCCTGAGACCTGCCCCAGAGACTTGCTCCTGAGACCTGCTCCTAAGCCTGATTCTGAGACCTTCTCATGTAGCTGATCCTGAGACCTGCTCCTGTACCTGCTCCGGAGACTTGCTCTTCTACCTGCTCTGGAGACCTGCTCCAAAGACTTGCTCCTGTACCTGATCCTGAGACCTGCCCCATTACCTGATCCTGAGACCTGCTCTTGTACTTGCTTCTGAGACCTGCTCCTGTACCTCCCCCAGAGATTTGCTCCTGTACCTGATCCTAAACTATTCTCCTGTACCTGCACCTGATCCGGAGACTTGCTCCTGTACCTGATTTTGAGACCTGCCCCTGTATCTGCTCCAGAGACTTGCTCCTGAGACCTGCTCTTGAGACTTGCTCCTGTACCTGATCCTGGGACCTGCTCCGGAGACCTGCTCCTGTACATGCTCTGGAGAATTGCTCCTTTACCTGATCCTGAGACCTGCCCCTGTACCTGAACCTGATACCTGCTCCTCTACATGCCTTGTAATAAAAATAAGCATGACAGGTCCTCTTTATTAGGAGATATGGTGTCAAAAAGACCCCAGATGTCTCATTTACCTTTAAAAGCAAAAGAAAAAAATGTTTTTGACATTTTAACATTTACTTGAAAATGTTGATGGCCGAAAACTGGAAGTGATGTCAGAGGTTGCTTCGGTCCTCCAAGGCCATAAAGCCAAGTTCGTGCCATCTTGCCCTCACTTGACTTCCTGCCCAGCCATTGGCCGGACCAGATCGCTTCCGTCTTTAGAGATGGCTCTGGTAAAACCAAAAACAACCAGGAAGCAGCGGGAGGAGAGGTGTATCTCTCCCGTCGCCTATAAAAGTGATCCAGTGGCTAAACTGCTGCTGGGATCCCTTTTATTGGAAAAAAAGAAAAAGGCTGGACTACGCAGTAATATATTCCATCCCCCTTGGTGGGAGTGGAGATGACCCCATCTATAAGGATATACAGTACATACACACACAGCACAAGGTTCACACTACGAGACGTTTCTTGGGGTTGCAGTTTCTCTGAGTTCCACAAGGTGGTGGTCTCAGTTCAACCCAGACAGGAAGTCCCTATGGAAGGCAGGAAGTGATGTCAGGCACAGAGAGGAAGTGATGTCAGGTATGAATAGGAAGTTCCGGGTGAGAGGTGAGTCCGGAGAAAGTAGAGAGTAGACGTTGCTGGAACTGGCAGGAGACGAGGTAATTAGATCTTATTTTCTATTTACACCCAGTAACCCCCCGTCATGTCCGTCCTCTTCCTCCATAGTCACTGTGACGTCTTTTATCTCCAGCAGATGATGATACACACATATATAGTGTGGAAACTTAGATTAACCCCTTCAGGGGTCAGAACATTTCACCACTTATGGGGCCGGAACATTTACTTAATTTTGGAGATAAATTCTAGTATTATGTTCCTCTAAACAAACAGCACTGACAATAAATAGACAAGACAATGACCATCCTGACCATGGGCAATTGTTATAATATGCAGCCAACACAATGATGGAGTCCAGGGGGTCTATAGAAACCCTTACATTGTTGGTCAGTAGTAGTGAGCTCCCATAGGAGCTGCTGGTATTTTGCCCAGGTCTTCCCCACTTTTTTGTCCCGCAAGCCAGGCATGAGGTAGTTTCACGGCCAGGTGCACACACACGTTCCCTCGTTGTCTTCAATGATCAGTCTAAGGGGGTGTTTTTGTTGTTTTTTGGAGAACTTTGATAAGGAGGTGAATTGATGTGGGATCCTCTATAAATAGAACTATTCACATCTGAGGACATCTAACTGATCTCTATTAATGATCTATATCTTAGTTAAGATCTGGTAAAATCCTTGCTGATAGCGGATAAAAGACTTCTCGTTGGCAGTAGAAACAAAGTAGTTTAGGATTGAGCAAAGTCCTTTAGTAGCAGTAGTAACTGGACAAAGCTCTTCAGAACACTAGCCAGTGTTCCCTTGTCTGGACCCTAAGCTGACTCTATAGCACCATAAATGGATAACGAGGAAAAGTCTATAGATCCTTTGGGTTGACTGTACTCACAAAATGTCCAGGGACAGCTGGTAGCCTTCTTCCAACTTCCAAGCGACACTCTATACCAGTGATACCGGACCAGATCTTCAATAGACAGCCCCCTCAGCCAGCTCTCTCTGTTCTTTGTGGTTCTTGGACTGTAGAAGGTCTGCTTATTCCCCATTGGGGTCTCCTGGAGTTCTTAGTGCTCCCTCTAATCGTTGTGGGTCTTGGACTGTAGAGGGTCTCCTGATTCCCTCATTGGGGTGTCCTGGGGTCCTTAGGGCTCTCTCTGGTCTTTGTGGGTCTCGGACTGTAGAGGGAGGGTCCAGTGATCCTTAAGTGTGGTGTCCTGGGGTCCTTAGTGCTCTCTCTGGTTTTTGTGTGTCTTGGACTATAGAGGGTCCAGTGATCTTTCAGAGGGGTGTCCTGGGGTCCTTAGTGCTTGCTCTGATCTTTGTGAGCCTCAGACTGTAGAGGGTCTGCTGATCCCCCATTAGGGAATCCTACGGTCCTTGGGGCTCTCTTATCTTTGTGGGTCTCGGACTGTAGAGGGTCCAGAGATCCTCCAGTGGGGTGTCTTGGGGTCCATAGGGCTCTCTCTGGTCTTTGTGGGTCTCAAACTGTAGAGGGTCCAGTGATCCTCCTGTGGGGTGCCCTGGGGTCCTTAGTGCTCTCTCTTGTATTTGTGGGTCTTGGACTGTAAAGGGTCTAGTGATTCTCCAGTGGGGTGTCCTAGGGTCCTTAGTGCTCTCTCTGGTCTTTTTGGCTCTCGCACTGTAGAGGGTCTAGTGTCCTCCATTAGGGTACTCTTTCTGGTCTTCGCATTAGGGTCACTTTCTCTGACTTCAGGCCTTCAGGTCACCCACCTGAGGGCGCATGGCAGCAGGTGCCTGGGAGAAGCAGCATGCCCTCTCCCGGACTGGAGCTCTCCTCTCCAGGAAAGACTTCATGCTCAGTATGTCCAAAGAATCAATACCCTCTTCCAGCATCTTTCAGGGTCACCCTGTTTTGCTATTAAAAACTGAGCACACTAAGCAGGAGAGCACAGTGTGGTCAGTTCTCTAGCAGTGCTGGGAACTCAGTATGCTCTCCTCCAATGATCAGACTTGTCCTGACATTCTTCCCCCCTGCACAGCCACAGCCATTCACTGGGAAGCTTAGTGTACTGTTGCTCCCCCCCCCCCACCTCTTATGCAGCTGAGAACAGAGGGGATGTGATCATGGTTAAAAAAAAAAAAGTTTTTTTTAATGTTTTTTTCTATCTATACAAAAATATTTTGCCTTTAATTTCTATTTTAAACCGAATGGGTTGTTTTGCAGGGTGATCGTTTACAATCACTTTAACCAATGGTCTTTTTTCTTGCACTTTTTATCTAAATCAGTATTTTTTGCTAGAAAATTTCTTCTAACCCCCAAACATTATACTTTTTTTTTTTTAATCACCACTGGGGGTTTTAATTTTTTGATAAACAAATGAAAAAAGACCGAAAATTTGGGGAAATTTTTTTTTTTGCTTAGTTTCTAATATTGCATACAGGTCATTTTTCTCCTTCACTGATGGGCACTGATAGGCTACACTTATGCGCACTGCTGAGGCGGCATTGATGGGCACTGATAGGTTGCACTGATGGGCACAGAGAGGCGGCACTGATAGGTGACACTGATGAGGAGGCACTGGTGGGCACTGGTTGGCAGCACTGGTGGGCACTGTTGGGGCTGCACTTACAATCAGAACACTGATTATCAGTGTAGATATCCCCTTTAACACGAGTCGGTTATTTGCTCTCCTATCCTCATGCTGTCAGCGTGAGGAAAGGAATGCCGATAACCGGCTTGTGTTTACATCTGTGATCAGCTGTCATTGAACACAGCTCATCACATGGTAAAGAGCCGCTGTGATTGACCCTTTACCCTCATCTGTGTTCAGTGGGGTTCTAAGGACAGAGCAATCACGGGAGGATGGCCATGGACGCCCTTCCGACAAAGTAAGCCCTCAATGTAGCCGTCTTTTGGTTATAGCGTGGGCAGGAACTGGAAAAAACAAATGTCTTCCTATGGGGTCAGTAGTCCTTAAATATGCAGCAACCTTCCTATTACCCCCCCTCACATCCCCATCCTATTATTGTGTGACCAACACCATCCAAATAATTCTTACTTTCATTTCCCAAAGTTATCCGTCTACAAGGAGACCAATATAGATCAAATGATGGCACCAATGAGGATGGAGGAGGACCGGAGTCACATGACTGAGAAGATACTAAACCTCACCCTGGAGATCATCTACCTGCTGACCGGAGAGGTGAGGAGGATTCTGGGAGGTCACATGACATCACTCTTATCTCTATTAATAAAACACAGACCTGACCGGAGAGGTGAGGAGGTTTCTGGGATTCTAACATGATATTCCTATTGGTTCTCCAATACAGAGATTTCCTCTTGTGAAGTCAGGTGATCATATGACCATCACAGTGCCTCCATGTGACTCCCTAAAACCTGAGAGACACAACATGGAGAAGATTCTAGAAGTCACCAAGAAGATGATGGAGCTGCTGACAGGAGAGGTGAGGAGGATTCTGGGAATTCTGGGACATTATCCAGTAACAGACAAGGGATGTGTCTGGATGGTGACTGTATCATTGTGTGTGTCAGGTTCCTATAAGGTGTCAGGATGTCACTGTCTATTTCTCCATGGAGGAGTGGGAGTATTTAGAAGGACACAAGGATCTCTACAAGGACGTCATGATGGACAATCAGCCGCCCCTCACATCACCGGGTAAGAGGAGACTTTATTGTAAAGGGGAGAGCAGTACGGAGGGTCCACCTAGATCCCCCATCATCTGATAAACACATAGAAACAATGTATTCAGTCATAACTGCTAGACAATTTCTTTGAACCCCCAAACATTATATATTTTTTTGAGCTGAGGCCCTAGAGAACTCATTCTCAGGTGGATGTTCAGGTGTTACATCACTATCACTCCTATAAAAGACAGTTCTCGTTGTTTCCTCACTCTCTGACTAAGGTCCATGAATAAAGAAATGAACTGGTAGGAGATCAGAGGACCCATTTACTAGTTACCTTGAGGGGGGAATTGTAAGATCCTCAGAGACAAAGCTGCCTGATGTGGGCGGAGTCCTGGTTTAGGGGAACCAATCTGCTCATGTCTAGTAATAATCTTTGTATTTCTATTTTAGTAGATGGACGGGAGATGAGGAAAACCTCAGAGGATTGTCTCACTTTGTCTCCAGACTGTAAAGTAGAAGATGAGGACATCACACAGTATAGTCCAGGAGAAAACCCGACTACCTCAAATGTCCATCCGGCACCACACAGTGTAGATGGACCATCGTATTCCTCTTATCCTGAGGAACCTCAGACTGTGCGGGACGGTGCCGGACCATCGTATTCCTCTTATCCTGAGGAACCTCAGACTGTGCGGGACGGTGCCGGACCATCGTATTCCTCTTATCCTGAGGAACCTCAGACTGTGCGGGACGGTGCCGAACCATCGTATTCCTCTTATCCTGAGGAACCTCAGACTGTGCGGGACGGTGCCGGACCATCGTATTCCTCTTATCCTGAGGAACCTCAGACTGTGAGGGACGGTGCCGTTCTTCCAACAGATAAGAGGTTTTCCTGTCCTGAGTGTGGGAAGTGTTTCCGTTCTAAATCTGGTTTCAAAGAGCATATAAAATCTCACACAGGTGAGAAGCCGTATTCCTGTCCTGAGTGCGGGAAATTTTATTTAACAAAATCTCAACTTTCCAAACATCAGAGATATCACATGATGGAGAGGCCGCATTCCTGTTCTGAGTGCGGGAAATGTTTTGTAAAAAAATCAGAACTTGTCATACATCAAAGGTCTCACACAGGCGAGAGGCCGTATTTCTGTCCTGAGTGCGGGAAATTTTATGTAACAAAATCCCAGCTTTCCACACATAAGAGATATCACACAGGGGATAGGCCGCATTGCTGTTCTGAGTGCGGGAAATGTTATGTGAAAAAATCAGAACTTGTCAGACATCAAAGGTCTCACACGGGGGAGAAGCCGTATTCCTGCCCTGACTGCGGAATTTTTTTTTCAGACAAGTGCGGTCTTTACAGACATCAGAGAAGGCATGCAGATGATAAGCCGTATTCCTGTTCCGAGTGCGGGAAAAGTTTTGTACGAAAATCTGATCTTTTCCTACATCAGATGTCTCACACGGGGGAAAAGCCGTATTCCTGTCCCGAGTGCGGGAAATGTTTTGTACGAAACCAAAACCTTGTTAGACATCAAATGTCTCACACGGGGAAAAAGCCGCACCTCTGTTCTGAATGTGGGAAAGGCTTTTCAGATAAGACACATCTTTGCATACATCAGAGATTGCACACGGGTGAGAAGCCGTATTGCTGTTCTGAGTGCGGGAAAGGTTTTTCAAGGAAGTTCTATCTTTACACACATCAGAGAACGCACACAGGGGAGAAGCCATTTCCCTGTCCTGAGTGCGGGAAATGTTTTTCAAAAAAGTCACATCTTTACATACATCAGAGCACTCACACAGGTGAAAAGCAACATTCCTGTCCTGAGTGCGGAAAATGTTTTTCACATAAGTACAGTCTTGACAGACATCAGAGGTGTCACACGGGGGAAAAGCCACTTTCCTGTCCTGAGTGCGGGAAATGTTTTTCACATAGGTCCAGTCTTGACAGACATCAGAGATCTCACACGAGGGAGAAGCCACTTCCCTGTCCTGAGTGAGGGAATTGTTCCTCACTAAAGTCCTGTCTTCCTTGTACATTAGGGGTCCCACACAACCCCTGAGGTGTATTAGTGCCTTGAGTGCGGGAAATGTCTTGTATATGAATGTTGATGGACATGTGGGGAAGAAGCACACCCTGATATACACCTCAGATATACTCCATGGCTGATCTTCATCATGTAGGAAACAGTTGATAAGGAGATCAGAGATCACCGAAGACATGGATGAAGTGTTGTACCGTGTTGGCCATTGATAGCAGGAGAAAAATAAAAATGGAGTCAATACCTCTCGTTGGCTAAGTAGATTTTGTGGTGTAAACTCTTGCAAGAGGTCTGTTTTCTCAAGTCGTCTTTCAGGACGAAACATGTTAACCCCACCACTTAAAAGGCGGTCCTCTAGGCCTTTGAAAATAAAAATGGAGTCATTACCTCTCATTGGCTGAGTACATTTTGTGGTATGGAGACTTAGAGGTCTATTATTCTCTTGCAAGAGGTCTGTTTTCTCAAGTCGTCTTTCAGGACGAAACACGTTAACCCCACCACTTAAAAGGCGGTCCTCTAGGCCTTTGAAAATAAAAATGGAGTCATTACCTCTCATTGGCTGAGTACATTTTGTGGTATGGAGACTTAGAGGTCTATTATTCTCTTGCAAGAGGTCTGTTTTCTCAAGTCGTCTTTCAGGACGAAACACGTTAACCCCACCACTTTAAAGGCGGTCCTCTAGGCCTTTTAAAAAAAAAATGGAGTCATTACCTCTCATTGGCTGATTACATTTTGTGGTGGAAGATTTCACAAACACTTACAGGTCTGTTTTATTTCATACAATGATTTCCTGTGATCCTTGGCTCCATCTAGTAGTCACAATGCTGTATTGCTCTATTTTTTTTCTGATGGCGGTATTTCAGGAAAAATACCCTATTATGGCCACTAGATGGAGCTGATGATCATAGGAAATCACTCTGTTAATTAAATTACAGCCAGAATTTATCACGGCTCTGGAAATGGTTGTCCCATTCGTCCAACATTTTTTTTTTCGTAAACAGACCCCTTTGTTTACTGTGTCAGGCATGGTCTCTTACAAATAACTGAAGTATCATTCTCATAAACGTATGAGTACAGTAGACATTGAAGGACATAAGTTAAATAAACCAACAATAATAAACTAACCATTGATTGCAACAGAAAATACCAAATTTGACCACTAGACGGCACTAAGTATCATAAAGAATTAGCTCCATCTAGTGGCCGAAAGTGGTATTTTATATTTTAAATCAATAGAAAACATTAGACCAACAAATAATAATATTCATTCTTTGCCCCTGTTCATACAGAAGGAATATACATGCGCTTTCACGGGGGGGGGGGGATTGCTATGTAAATATTGTATGAATAGACCCCTAAATGGCAGGAGATGTTTATATATAAAGATGGGAAGTATGCAGCAGCTTAATGAATAGACCTCCTAGCAATGTTATTGCCAGGCTGCAGCTAGGGGGAGCTCTAATGTATAGAGTGTGATCACAGGAGAGTGATCCCATATAGCTCACATTATCCCTTTCACTGCCAGAGCTGTGTTTGCATTATTTTTGCACACATGTTAACATTTTGGGCCTGAAGATAAAAGCCCCAAACATATATTTTCTGCCAGCAGAGGCCCCAGGGGAACAATTTTTAATGTCAGAAGATATTAGCTCAATTGTTCATTAACCAGTTGCCGACCGGGCCATAGCCGAATGATGGCTACAGCAGGGTCGGCTAATTCTGGGAGGGCGTACTATGACGTCCTCCCAAAATCACGCACCCGGGAATGTCCGTGACCATCGGGTCCTGTCGGACCCGGCGCGTCACAGAACTAGGTAAAGGGCCGATGACAGTGGCCCTTTACCAAGTAATTGTCCCGTCCAATGACGGAGCGATCAGTTGTAAACAGACGGGAGCATGTCCGGTTCATCTCCTCCCCTCTCCATGCACCGATCCGTACAGTGTGCAAGGAGAGGAAGGAGCCGGGGTGCAGCAGCGATGTGGGCTGGATCTGAAGTGCTCACAGCGCTGATCTCTGCCCATTCATGCTCCAGCCATGATCATCCATGCTTCAGCCAGGACCATCCATGCTCCAGCCATGATCATCCATGCCCAGCCATGCTTCATCCATGATCATCCATGCTTCATCCATGCCCAGCCATGCTTCATCCATGCCGAACCATGCTCATCCATCCAAGTGTGGCAAAAACACCAACCATTTGGGTACCACATGCTTGACAAGGCATGTAACCTCCCATCACTCAGCCCGTAGACAGGAGCACCTGGAAGCCACACAAAAGGGACGCAATTCTGCTCCTCCTCACTCATCACCTTTCATGTCTACCCCCCGCTATACCTCAGCAGCCTCCGCTGACAGGGATGATGGTATAGCGCAGGGTGTCCCAGGTCCCTGCAGCACATATGCCAGTAGCACACCACCAGCTGCAGACTATAGCAGGCAAATTTCTCTGGCCCATCTCCTGCAGCGAAAAAAAAAATACAGTTACTGCCACCCATATGCGTAGCGTCTTGATTCAAGTTTGTCAAAGCTGCTGGCTTTACCACTCATGCCTTTCCGTCTGGTGGATTCTGCCCCTTTCTGTGAATTTGCAGAATGTGCTGTACCACAATGGCAGGTTCCCAGTCGCTATTTCTTTTCACGTAAGGCCATTCCAGCTCCAGCTCTGTACTATCACATTGAAGGCAATGTTGGGCAAGGCAGTCAGCCGCAAGGTCCACGTTACTCGTGACACGTAGTCCAGCAAGTATGGTCAGGGATGATATATTTCATTCACAGCAAACTGGTTAACTCTGCTTGTAACTCGGAAGGGTGCAGGATAGGGCTCAGTGCCGCAGGTTGCTGTGCCGCCACATCTCCATACAGCTAGTGGTAATGATACAAGATTTGTCAGCTCCACCCCCTCCTACCCCTCCTCATCCATGACCAAGGCCGGATTTCCCACAAGGCCAACAAGGCCAGGCCTCGGGGCGGCAGTAGTGCAGGGGCGGCACCGCTGCACTAACCTCATTCGGAGCTCTGTATGAGCAGGGCGGGGATGAGGACAAACAAGCTGTTCTGACTAGAAAGGAGAGCAGGGGGCGGAGTCTGTGGGCAGTTGCAGGAGGAGCGTCTTCTCCCCCAGGCAGCAAGACTTGTATGGAGTGGAGATTAATAACTATTCCCCTCTAACTCCGGCGCTCCACAGCCTCTGGCATCCTGTCACAGTGATATAGTGAGAGGGTGGAAAGCCAGCTAGCTTGTGCAGGAGTCAGGCTGTGTTCGGTCTCCACTGTCTTCCTAACCCCTCCCTCACTGCACTGCTTGTCCAATCCAATACTCCGCCTCCCATTTGTGCCCGCCCACACTCCAGCCACATGCATGCAATGCACTGTACTGTGCTGTGAGAGGAGTTCTGTTATCAAACAATAGCTGCCACAGCCCTGGGGGAGACCAGCCTGAATGGGAGAGCATAATTGGTGAGTGAGACCCCCAGAATAACCCCCCTCTCTGCTCCCACCCCTTTGTGCTATGCACCTTCTTCCTCCCCCCTCTCTTCCTCATGATCATCACCTTCTCTCTCTCTCTCCCCTAGGCTAGAGCCTAGCCTGCCTGTATATCGTCCTAGCCCGCCTGTATATCGTCCTAGCCTGCCTGTATATCGTCCTAGCCTGCCTGTATACCGTCCTAGCCTGCCTGTATATCGTCCTAGCCTGCCTGTATATCGTCCTAGCCTGCCTGTATACCATCCTAGCCTGCCTGTATATCGTCCTAGCCTGCCTGTATACCATCCTAGCCTGCCTGTATATCGTCCTAGCCTGCCTGTATATCGTCCTTGCCTGCCTGTATATCGTCCTAGCCTGCCTGTATATCGTCCTAGCCTGCCTGTATACCGTCCTAGCCTGCCTGTATACCGTCCTAGCCTGCCTGTATACCGTCCTAGCCTGCCTGTATACCGTCCTAGCCTGCCTGTATACCGTCCTAGCCTGCCTGTATATTGTCCTAGCCTGCCTGTATACCGTCCTAGCCTGCCTGTATATTGTCCTAGCCTGCCTGTATACCGTCCTAGCCTGCCTGTATACCGTCCTAGCCTGCCTGTATACCGTCCTGGCCTGCCTGTATACCGTCCTGGCCTGCCTGTATACCGTCCTGGCCTGCCTGTATACCGTCCTGGCCTGCCTGTATACCGTCCTAGCCTGCCTGTATACCGTCCTAGCCTGCCTGTATATTGTCCTGGCCTGCCTGTATACCGTCCTAGCCTGCCTGTATACCGTCCTAGCCTGCCTACCATCCTAGCCTGCCTGTATACTGTTCTAGCCTGCCTGTATACCGTCCTAGCCTGCCTGTATACTGTTCTAGCCTGCCTGTATACCATCCTAGCCTGCCTGTATATTGTCCTAGCCTGCCTGTATACCGTCCTAGCCTGCCTGTATATTGTCCTAGCCGGCCTGTATATCATCCTAGCCTGCCTGTATATTGTCCTAGCCTGCCTGTATACCGTCCTAGCCTGCCTGTATACCATCCTAGCCTGCCTGTATACCGTCCTAGCCTGCCTGTATATTGTCCTAGCCTGCCTGTATACCGTCCTAGCCTGCCTGTATATCGTCCTAGCCTGCCTGTATACCGTCCTAGCCTGCCTGTATACCATCCTAGCCTGCCTGTATACCATCCTAGCCTGCCTGTATATTGTCCTGGCCTGCCTGTATACCGTCCTAGCCTGCCTGTATATTGTCCTAGCCTGCCTGTATATTGTCCTAGCCTGCCTGTATATTGTCCTAGCCTGCCTGTATATCGTCCTAGCCTGCCTGTATATCGTCCTAGCCTGCCTGTATATTGTCCTGGCCTGCCTGTATATCGTCCTAGCCTGCCTGTATATTGTCCTAGCCTGCCCGTATATCATCCTAGCCTGCCTGTATATTGTCCTAGCCTGCCTGTATATTGTCCTAGCCTGCCTGTATATTGTCCTGGCCTGCCTGTATATTGTCCTAGCCTGCCTGTATATTGTCCTGGCCTGCCTGTATATTGTCCTAGCCTGCCTGTATACCGTCCTAGCCTGCCTGTATATCGTCCTAGCCTGCCTGTATACCATCCTAGCCTGCCTGTATACCGTCCTAGCCTGCCTGTATATTGTCCTAGCCTGCCTGTATATTGTCCTGGCCTGCCTGTATATTGTCCTGGCCTGCCTGTATATTGTCCTAGCCTGCTAGCATTCAGACGCTAAGCATGTGGATGGCTGGGACTGAATTTATTTTTACGGTTTAGGTGTAGGGAAATTTGCCTGCTAAAATCAGATGGTGGTGTACTGCTAGCAGATTGGCTGCAAGTACTTGGGACACCTATTGCTATACCCTCATTCCTCTCAGTGCAGGTTTTTGAGAGGACTGGAGGTATAGTGGGGTTGGAGATCCCAGATGAGTAGCAAAGAGAAGTCCGCCTTTTTCTTTGATGTGGGTCTTTCAAGTGCTGTTGCCAACTGACTGCATGTAGGTCGTCATATGTCTAGTCAAGCATGTGGTGCCCAAGTGGCTGCTGTTCTGGCCACGCTTGATCCGCTTCAGACAGGTTGCAAACAGCAACGGTGCGATCTGCTGCACCCGTGTCAAAAAAGGCCCACACCAAGGAACTTTTCAAAATCAGCTGGGAGTCAGCAGTGCCCTGCACCTGCAGAGCTCTGCAGTGTGATGCAATAGTGTGGCTCCCCTTAAGCTGCCTCCTAGAGGACATCCTGCCTCATTGGAGATGTGCCTCCTCCTCCTCTCTTCTATCAGGCACCGAAGTAGAGTCAGTGACCTCATCATCCCCTCCCTCCTCGTCACTGGAGCAAACTTGGCAGTATGCTGCAGCTGGGGGAACATGACTGCCAGTTTCTTGTCCTTCTTGGGCACCCCCTCTCTCTAGGCTCACATTACTCCCTTCCTCAACCTGGGAACCAACATCGGAGCCTTCAAATTGCTGCTCATCTTCCAGCAGCATATACCCAACACTGTGGTTGAATAGTTCAGGGGACTCCTCCGTGCATGATGGTGGGGCTACGGAAGGAGTGACTGTGGACAAGGAGCTGTTGGAATAGGCCACTTTGGCAGCTGCATTGGAAGGCAAACTACTCTGAGCCTGGGTGGCGGAGGATGAGGACGGCTTTGTTATCCACTCCACAAACTCTTCTGCAGGTTCTGGCTCAATAACTAGGGCAGCAGCAGGAAAAAAGGACAAGTGTGCCCCACGGCCACCTACAGAGGATGCACCATGTCCACGACCACCACTGTTGACTGTAGAGGCTGCTTGTCCTCTTTTAGTGGCCTGTGAGCATCTGCCTCTACTTGGTGGCCTTCCAGGACATGATGTATATGATGTATATTTTGTTTTGCAACACCACACTACACTGTATTAGATACTGTGTACACCACCAGAAGTGTAGTAGCAACTGCACTATGGTTGCACTGTATTGTGTACACCACCAGAAGTGTAGTAGAAACAGTACACCACGGCATGCACTGTAGATATAGGCTACACTGGATGCAGAATATATATCTATATACTAGACTGACTGTATATATATATATATATATACAATCAAATATACTGCCACTAACTGAACAACCTGCTTAATCTAAATCAAGCTATCTCCTCCGTCCACACCAACAACACTACACAGGGTTGCCGTGTAAGCAGCCTTATATAGTGTGGGGCATGGACTTAGTCCCCCTGATCAATGATTGGCCAAAGGCACCCTGCCTTTGGCCAATTATGGCTCTCTTAGCAGAGGGCGCTGGTATTTGCCAAAGCACACAGGTCAGGTGCATGCTTTTGCCAATCATCATACAGTAATGCACTGTGATCCCTCAGTGCATTATGGGGGATTCCACGGTGCTCAAATTTTCCGCGAACGCCCCATAATGTTCGCTGTTTGATGAACGGGTGAACACCCAACGTTCGAGTCGAACTTATGTTCAACACATACATCAAGCTCATCCCTAGTGATATGGGATCTCCCATCCTGAGCGGGCGTCATATGAGGTCCTCCGCTTCTTACCGCTCCTGCGGGCCCCCGGTGACCCGCAGCATGGCGTTCGGGGATGAGGCGTGTCCCTCGGACAGTAGAAATATTAGTTCTATATATGACTTTCAGCTCCCATTAAACAGGAGTCCGAATGGGCTAATGTTCTGGCATTCATCTAAACATCTAGCCATAGGTCGGTTTGAAACTAGGTTCAGACTGAGCTATCGGCTCATCCCTAGATCTCAAATTCTACTGAGAACAGAAATTCATTGCACAAAAACCCTAAAAACCTTTGAAGGAACCCTGGCTGAAAAAGTCTGGACTAGGCAATAATATATTTCTCTATTGGTGGGAGAGGAGATGGAGATCTACAAGGCAGTGTTCGCACTCTGCACACTCACAGTTCCTTTGAGCTCCACAAGGTGGTGATCTCACTTCTACACAGATAGGATGTCTCTATGAAAGACAGGAAGTGATGTCAGGTCCAGACAGGAAGTTCCGGGTGAGAGGTGAGGTTATGAGAAGACATTGCTGGAACTTGCAGCATAGGAGGTAATAAGATCTTATTTTCTATTTACACCCAGTAACCCCCCCGTCATGTCCGTCCTCTTCCTCCATAGTCACTGTGATGTCTTTTATCTCCAGCAGATGATAATACACACATATATAGTGTGGAAACCTAAATTAACCCCTTCAGGGTCGGAAAATTTCCCCACTTACAGGGCCGGAACATTCTCTTCATTTTGTAGATAAATTCTAGTAATATGTTCCTCTAAACAAACAGCAATGACAAAAAATAGACAAGACAATGACCATACATGGCCTACAAAGGGCAATTATTACACTACACAGGCAGCCAATGGGCAATCATTACACTATGCAGCCAACACAATGATGGGGTGCCGGGGTCAGGAGTATGGAGCATAGAGACCCTTACATTGCTGGTCAGGAGGATGAAAACATTCCCCAGCCTGCCATGAAGAATATGTTCCATCATTGGTGTCCAGATGGAGGAAAATACTGAGGGAAGTAGAGGAGCTGAAGGGTCTGTGAGGAGTAATGAATAGCTGATGGATTTTAAAGGCAATTACCATGATTAGCTGGCAAAATAACTGAGGAGGTTCCCCTTCCTGGACGTCATGATGACCCTACATTGACCTCACAGCACTGCCTCATATTTATCATTCTTTATCTGCAGATCTAAAACTAATCAAAACCAGTTCAGAAATAAAACAAACCCAACAGAGAAAAAACTATTTATGATTCAGCAGGTCAAGAGAGTCCCGGGACCTTGAAAATGTAACCACTTTGAACAGTCCAAATTAAATGTGTTCTCATGGGGACAGTAGCCCTTAAATGTACAACAACCCTCCTATTATCCCCCCCCCCCCACACACACACACAAACATCCTAATATTGTGTGACCAATACCATCCAAATAATTCTTACTTTCTTTATCATACTTTACGGGACACAGAGTTAGGCTATTATTCATTACTTACTGGGTTATACATAGCTCCCAACTGTCCCTGATTTCGAGGGACTGTCCCTGATTTGGAGCAATGTCCCTCTGTCCCTCTTTCCTCCTCACTTGCCCTTCATTTTGGTCTGATCTATATAGTTGTATATAAAATGTACTTTTTATCTTTCAAAAAGTGTTTCCCAGTGCTAAACCTTTCATCCAATTTCTAAACTGCTGCAATTGTACATTTTCAGAGCCAATATAAAGGAACAGTAGTGGGGAAAAAAAGTCCTTGTGGATTTAATTAACCTTTTTTTTGGTTGGTGTCCCTCATTCTCATTTCAAAATGTTGGGAGGTATGGGTATACCCCATCTCTAGGTGAATGGACACTGGTAGACCAAAGTCTTAGCCAGGAAGTCCGCCCCCATATAACCCCTCCCATACAGGAAGTACTTCAGTTTTTTTACCAGTGTCTGCAAGGTGGATGGGCACGTTTGTTTGAGCTTTCTGAAGCTCCAGGTCATAATGAATCAAAGGAATTGACTGATGGCGTCCATTTGAAGAAAAGCTTATATGCTTAAATAGATGGTAACCGGGCCTCCCAAAGAAGATGTGAGGAATCTGCAAGGTTTTGCCTGTAATGCCGCGTACACACGAGCAGACTTTCTGTCAGAGTAGACTCTGACGGTCTTTCCGACAGAGTTCCGCTGAAACGGACTTGCCTACACACGATCACACCAAAGTCCAATCGTTTAGAACATGATGACGTACGATGGGACTAGAAAAAGGAAGTTCAATATCCAGTAGCCAATAGCTGCCCTTGCGTCGTTTTTGGTCCATCGGACTAGCATACAGACGAACGGTTTTCTCGATAGGGATTGAGTCAGTTGGAAAGATTTGAAACATGTTCTATTTCTAGGTCCATCAGGATTTTCGAAAGAAGAGTTCCAATGAAGCCCACACACGATCGGAATGTCCGACGGAATGATTCCATCTGACCTTTTCTGCCGGAAAGTCCGGTCGTGTGTACGTGGCATTACGCAACCTTCGGGTGCTGGACCCTGCGTAGTGGAATCCTGGACACTACAGAGCTAAGGCATTCCTGCAGGGTGCTGTACAGGTCCTAGGGAGTGGATCCTAAAACATGAAATGGGTACCCAGTCCTTGAAGGTCCCCAAGTGACGGATCCCGCCTTGATGAGTGAAGATTAGGTTTCTAAGGCTGCCCTGCGCCTGGATGGGTAAGCGAATCCCCCTTATTTACTTATTGCGGGGTGCCCCATGTGTTGTAACAATCTGTCAAACTAGCTAGAGGCTGGACACCTGTGTGGCGGTAACCACTGGGGGGAGTTTAGGGTAGTTGCTGGTGTTTTGGGTAAGAGTACCTTTCTTGTTTTCTTGGAAGCTTACTTGTGGATGGTCCACGCACGGAAATTAGCCATTGCGCATTATGGTTCACCATAGCGCACACGAGTTCACAGCTGTGCTGGCGGCCATGGCACACGCGGCCTCCCCACACAGAATGATGTGCGTATGCGCTGTAGCTCTATGGATGGCACATGAAGAGCGTCCCGGAACACAGCCAGCTTATTTAAACTTAAGGTGGCTGACATGCGACGCTTCCAAGGAACAACTGTGGAACACAGAGCTGGCTCTGAACCAGTTCACTTCAGCAGTTCATTCCTCTTTACCCGGGTCACGTGAGTCCTCCAGGTGTTGATTGGCAGGCTTAGGTGATTAGCAGAATTGTTGCATAGGGGCTTGTTGAGCCCTATTAAAGGGTCTCCCTTCTGGGGTAAAATACTAAACCCAGTACTCCCTTTTTGTGGTTTGCAATGTCTTCAAAAAAGGGGAGGGGGGCTAACACTACTGGGAAGGGCACATCTATGTCATCAGTAACTCCTGAGGAGCCTAGTCGAAACCCTAGTGTTGTACCCCCTGAAAGACCAGGCTTCTGGGCAATCTGAGCCACTGCACCTGTGTGGTATTTTGCCTGCGGTTAAGGCTGCTGCTTCAGCCTTTATCACCAGAGATGATCTGTCCTCAGCTCTGGCCAGGTTAGAGGACAGGATTGCTGGCAGGGTGGCAAGAAGCGTGACAGATCCCCCACCCCTGATCTTCCTATCTTGGAGCAGGAATGGGTTGATGATGGGGAAGTCCTAAATGCTAAGGATTCTGTGGAGGGCCAGGCAGATGAGTCTGCTTCTGAGGACTCTGGGCCAGAAGATGTCCAGTTGGTATAAGCCTCTCAGTCGCAGAGGCTTTTGATCCAAACTCTTACCGAGATGGTTCGCTCTGCCTTAAAGTTACCTCCTGCAGAGGATTCTGAGCCCCCCTGGTCCTCTTTGGGGTCCCTGAGGCCTCCTCAGGCCTCAGGGACCTCAAAGAGGCTTTCCCCTTGCACCCTCTGTTGGAGCAGGTGGTGTATGCTGATTGGGAACATCCTGACAGGATTTTAATTCCTCCTAAGAGGTTCTGCCTTTTATATCCCATGGAAGAAAAGTTTGTTAAGAAGTGGAGCATGCCAGCCGTAGATGCGGCTGTCTCTTCCTTAAATAATTCCTTAAATCTCTTCCAGAGCCTCTCCCATCCTCTGGAACTCGCTACCTCCATCTGCCTGGCTATCCCCTACTCTTGCTACCTTCAGGCGATCCCTGAAAACTCATCTCTTCAGGAAAGCCTATCACGTCTCCAACTAATCTTTTACCACTTCCATCAGCTCATTCCCCACAGTTACAACCTTTTGTACCACCTGCCCCACCCTATTAGATTGTAAGCTCTTCTGAGCAGGGCCCTCTTAATCCTCCTGTATCTTATTGTATTATAACTGTATTGTCTCCCTTTTATATTGTAAAGCACTGTGTAAATTGTTGGCGCAATATAAATCCTGTATAATAATAATAAGAAGAAGAACTTAACTTGTCCGGTGGATAATGCACGGGGCTTGAAGGACCCTGTTGACAAGAAACTGGATTCATTATTGAGGGCTTCCTTTTTTTGGCCGGTTCAGCTATTCAGCCAACTGTCGCAGCAATTGGAGTCTGCCAGTCCTTAAAGGATCAGGTCAGATGGCCTGACAGGCCTAACCAGGAGGAGGATCCTGCTGAAAGTAGGGCAGATATACTTTGAACGCTGTGTTTTCCTTTAGATGCCTTGAAGGAAGGATTCAATAAAGCAAGTCTCTCATTTGGCTCTCCTGTCTGTACACA
The DNA here is from genome assembly GCA_037952925.1 of Lithobates clamitans. NCBI lineage: Eukaryota > Metazoa > Chordata > Amphibia > Anura > Ranidae > Lithobates > Lithobates clamitans. Next base: position 1,752,529 of record JBBGZY010000938.1, on the reverse strand, counting down.
TGTGCAGACTTTTGTGGCTTAAGAACTGGTCAGCCGAGCTTCCTTGTAAGAAGTTGTTGTTTGAAGATTTGGACAAATATATCCAAAAGATTTCCAGAGGGAAGAGCTCTCTACTTTATGTGAAGAGAATGACTAGGTGTCCCTCATTTAAACTTAAGGGACTGCTTCCTCAAGTGTCTCAGCGCCAAGGTAGTTCCGACGCCAACAGGGCGCTAGAGCCAGGAGCAACCCACAGGGCCAGAAGAAACCCTAGGTCCAAAACTCTTCCAAACCTGGCACCAAGCCCTCCTTTTGAGGGGATGCCCCCATTCTACAGAGTGGGGGGAAGGCTGCTCCACTTTGCGGAGATTTGGAGAACAGTGGTTCAGGACGAGTTGATCACCTCGACAGTATCCTGCATTTACAAGCTGGAATTTTGGGGGTTTCCTCCACAGAGGTTTCTAAGATCCAGCATTCCTTCGGATCCTCCAAAAAGAGACTTATTGTTTCAGGCACTAGATCATTTAGTGCATCAGGGAGTGATTATACAGGTCCCTGTATCTGAAAGAGGCACAAGGTCTTATTCAAACCTGTTCATGGTTCAAAAACCAAATGAGGATATAAGGCCCATTTTTGATCTAAGATCCCTGAATCAACATCTATTAATCCAGTCCTTTAATAGATGTCTGTCCGCTCGGTATTAGTCTCGCTCCAGATGGAAGACTTTTACACGTACACGTACTGTATCTATTTTTCAACCTCATCAGAGGTTCCTGCGATTTGCAGTAGAGGAACGTAATTTCCAGTTTGTGGCTCTGCCCTTTGGGCTTGCCACAGCACCCCGGATGTTCACAAAGGTCCTAGCACCAGTACTGGGTCTTTTAAGGGCCCAGGGAATCTTGGTGCTCGGATACTTGGACGATCTCCTGCTCAGAGACCACTCACTACAGGCCCTAGAACAGAGCGTAGCCTGCACAGTGCAGTATTTAGAAAACCTGGGCTGGCTCATAAATAGCTCAGAGTCTGAAGTATTTAGGTCTGATCCTAGATACGGTCCAGGTAAGGGTATTTTTGCCACCCGTAAAGATCTGTGCCCTGAAGGATCAGGTGCATCAGGTAAGGGGCACCAGGCAACCCTCCATTCGGCTCTGTATGAGTCTTCTGGCTAGGATGGTGTCTTCCTTCGAGGCAGTGCCCTATGCCCAGTTCCATTCTAGGCCTATACAACAGGACATCTTGTCGGTTTGGAACAGGAGAGTTTAAGCCCTGGATTACCCCATGTCCTTATCTCCCCTGGCATGCTTAAGCCTAAGCTGGTGGTTGCAGGATCAGAACCTGAGAAGGGGAAGATCCTTCTTCCCGTTGTCTTGAAGAGTACTGACAACAGACGCCAGTCTCTCGGGCTGGGGAGTGACCCTAGATGGGTTCACAGCTCAGGGGAGATGATCAAGGGCGAAGCAGAGCCTGCCCATCAACATCCTGGAGTTGTGGGCGGTACGTCTGGCTCTACGGTTTTGGAAGGTGGAGCTTCAGGACTGCCCTATCAGGGTTCAGTCCGATAATTCACTGCAGTGGTATATATATAAACCCCCAAGGTGGTACCAGGAGCCGTTCAACTCAGGAGGAGGGGAACCATATAGCCTGGGCAGAGGGTAGACATGTGCGCCGTCAATAAATTCGTTTTGTTTTGTTCCATTCCGTTTCGTATTAAAATTAATTTAAATTCCGTAATTCATGTCCGAAATTCAATTTGGATTCGTACGAAATATGAATTTTCGTTAGGTTCGTTAACTTTTCTTAACAATTACGATGAATTTATCATTGTGAGGGGCTCCCACCATCCCTGTGCTGACTTCTTGGGTTTTTGACTTTTAGGTTCGTTAACTTTTCGTAACAATTACGAATGTTCGTTAGGAATTTGGATCCGAAATTCGTAAACGAAATTTCGTATTTCGTACAAAATTCAGTAGCATAGCAATTCGTATTTCGGATTCTCCTGAATGTACGAATTCACGGAAATTCGTACAAAACTAATCGCACATGTCTAGCAGAGGGACATGTGCTGGTTCTATCAAAAGTCCATATCCCAGGTGGATGAGAACTGGAAGGCAGATTATCTCAGCCACCAGCAGATCTGTCCGGGGGAATGGCCCCTACCCCCGAGCGTGTTCCAGGAAATTTGCCGGTGATGGGGACGGCCAGATGTCGATCTGTTGGCATCCAGGTTCAACAACAAGCTACATCAGTTTGTGTCTCAAACAAGGGATCCTCTGGTAATCGGAGCAGATGCTCTGGTAGTTCCATGGAGCCAGTTCTCCCTGGTTTATGCCTTCCCCTGATCTCTCTCCTTCCACATCTGTTGTGCAGGATTTGGAAAGAGGGGGTTCCAGTCATCCTGGTGGCACCAGCCTTGCCCAGATTGCCCTGGTTCCCAGAGATCGTGAGATTGGCAATAGACGGGCCATGGACGCTTCCGCGCTGCCCTGATCTACTGTCTAAGGGTCCTATATTCCACCCCAATTTACAGTCTCTAAATTTGACCGCGTGGCTATTGAAGCTAGGGTGTTGAAGGATCATGGCATCTCGGGACCAGGGGTGTCTACCCTAGTGAATGCCAGAAAAGCGGTCACTAGGAAGATCTATTATAAGGTCTGGAAGACTTATATTGCTTGGTGTGAAGCCAGAAATTTGCATCCTCGGAAATACATGATTGAGAGAATTCTCTCTTTTCTACAGTCGGTTGTGGAAATCAAATTGGCTTTGAGTACAATCAGAGGTCAGATTTCAGCCCTGTCGATATTCTTTCAAAGGCCTTTGTCCTTCCTTTCGCTGGTCCGAACCTTTATGTAGGGGTTAACTCGTTTGCTTCCCCCCCATTAGGTCACCTATGTGTCCTTGGGACTTAAATCTGGTGCTGTCTGTGTTACAGAAACAACCATTTGCGCCTATCAAGGAAATTCCTTTTTAGTCTTGCTGTCACGCAAGGTAACCTTCCCGATGGCCATCACCTCGGCTAGAAGGGTGTCGTAATTGGTGGCCCTTTCATGTAGGGAACCATACCTAATCCTTCAACATGACAATGTGGTGTTGCATCCTATTCCATCTTTCTTGCCAAAGGTGGTGTCGGCCCTCCATTTAAATCAGGACATTGTTTTGCCTTCTTTTTTTCTCTCAGCCACGTTCGGCAGAAGAGTGATAACTGCACTCCTTGGACGTAGTCCGGGCGGTCAGAGTTTATTTGTCTAGATCTGCGGAGCTCCGAGGAACAGACTCCTTTTTTATTTTGTCAGAAGGACCCAAGATGTGGCAAGCAATTGGCGATGGAAGCTTCTAAAGCTTCCATCACCAATTGGGTCCGCCAATTGATCATTCAGGCCTATGGTCTGAAAAGTAAGGCTCCTCCCTTCAGGGTGAGAGCTCATTCTACCAGGGATGTAGGAACCTCCTGGGCTTTTCCCCATCAGGTATCTGTGGCTCTGATTTCTAAGGTTGCTACCTGGTCTTCGGTTCACAAGATCTTATCAGGTAGATGTTAGAGCAGCTGAGGATTCGGCTTTTTGCCGTAGTGTACTACAGGCTGCACAGGGCGGCACAGTGGTGTAGTGGGCAGCACTCTCGCCTAGCAGTAAAAAGGGTTGCTGGTTCGAATCCCAACCTGCCTGGAGTTTGCATGTTCTCCCTGTGCCTGCGTGGGTTTCCTCCGGGTACTCCGGTTTCCTCCCACACTCCAAAGACATGCTGGTAAGTTAATTGTCTTCTGTCCAAAATTGGCCCTGGTATATGAATGAGAGTTGGGGACCTTGGATTGTGGGCTCCTTGAGGGTAGGGACCGATGTGAGTGTGCGATGTATGTGTGGGGCGCTGCATAAATTGACGGCGCTATATGGGTACCTTTTAAAAAAAAATAATATAATACATGAGCATCTTAATGAGACACAATGTACAGGGATAGGGACAATTGTAAATACGCACCCACACTCACTCAGGTTGAACTGGATGGACTGGTGTCTTTATTCAACCTTACTAACTATGTAACTATGTATAAAGTTTGATGGCTATAATATTTATTTGGCCGGGTGTCTTCCTCCCCTGAAGGCTTTTGCTCTGGATGTCTCCCTGCCCTCTTTTGAGGATTCAGTGCTTTCTACAAAACTGAAGTAGTTCCTGTATGGGGGGGGGGGGGGAATTATATGGGGATGAACTTCCTGTCTAAGACTTTGGTCTACCAGTGACCATTCACTTAGAGATGGCATATAACCCAGTAAGTAATGAATAATAGCATAACTCTATGATCCGTGATGTATTCAAAGAAAAGAATTTTACAGGTAAATATGACAAAAAAAATCCTATTTTCATTTCCCAAAGTTATCCGTCTACAAGAAGGCCTGTATAGGTCACATGACGGCACTAATGAGGATGGAGGAGGACCAGAGTCACATGACTGAGAAGATACTAAACCTCACCCTGGAGATCATCTACCTGCTGACCGGAGAGGTGAGGAGGATTCTGGGAGGTCACATGACATCACTCTTATCTCTATTAATAAAACACAGACCTGACCGGAGAGGTGAGGAGGATTCTGGGATTCTAACATGATATTCCTATTGGTTCCTCAATACAGAGATTTCCTCTTGTGAAGTCAGGTGATCATATGACCATCACAGTGCCTCCATGTGACTCGCTAAAACCCGAGAGACACAACATGGAGAAGATTCTAGAAGTCACCAAGAAGATGATGGAGCTGCTGACAGGAGAGGTGAGGAGGATTCTGGGAATTCTGGGGCATTATCCAGTAACAGACAAGGGATGTGTCTGGATGGTGACTGTATCATTGTGTGTGTCAGGTTCCTATAAGGTGTCAGGATGTCACTGTCTATTTCTCCATGGAGGAGTGGGAGTATTTAGAAGGACACAAGGATCTCTACAAGGACGTCATGATGGACAATCAGCAGACTTTGAGTTTTGTGAGGAGTGTAAGGAAGGAATTTCCCTGGAATAAGACGATATTGAACCTCACCCTGGAAATCCTCAGCCTGCTGACTGGTGAGGTGAGTGTAATGAAGGGGTTAAATCTGATCCATGGGTAACATTGACTGGTGGGTCAGTGAGTCTTTCTAGTAAAACATTCTACTATTTGTAGCACTCACCCCCGGAGGGCCAACTGAGAAGATGCCCAGGTCTCCCTTGCCAGTACGGAGGTCGCCAGTCTCGCGCACGCCGACAATAATGGCTTCATCTAGGAGATGTTATTTTAGAATTTATTGCTAAAGATATAGAAACAGAAGAGAGGTTTAGGGTCACAGGATACTCCAAAATGAGAACATCAACAGGAGGACAAACTTCACACTAAGGCCCCATACACGCTATTAGATTTTCTGCAGATTTTTGTCTTCAGATTTACCAAAACCATGTAGTGCAAGGGCCTGCCTGATTGCATACAAATTGAAACTCCTAAGGTTTGACCTCATATTATATGGTTTTGGTAAATCTGAAGACAAAAATCTGCAGAAAATCTAATAGTGTGTATGGGGTCCCTTATAGCTGCGGTCAAACATGAAAGCCCCAAATCGGGTCCTACTCACAATATCCCCGTACCTGACCACCATCCAGCTTTCACCAAAAGGTCCTTAGTGAGGGAGATAAAGATCCTCCTTCAGACCAGGACTTAAGAACAGCGACTTTCAGCTAATAATCCTTTATCTGTCTTCCCCGGGCCCACAGCTCAGCTCCTGTCGAGGCCCACACTGCAGTTTTTTGTCTCCGTATCAATCTTCCATTGACAGCAGCTCCAGGAGAACTGGAACCCTCTCTGGAGAGAAAAGAAACCCCGGGCAAGGCCTCCCAAATCTTTATTGTCTGCCCAGCCACCTTCTGGATACCTCCTTCCAGGGATTGGCATGATAAATATTCATACTGGTCATTTGATTCTTCCTGCCCTATACTCTGGAAACTTCTTCCCGAAGCAGGTGGGGGGGAATGAAACATGCAGCTCAGGAAACCCTGACCAGACAAAAGCAATAGATCAGTGATCCACTCAGCACAGTGATTCCAAAAACTAGATTTAACGAGACAGCCTAACTAGAGCAGGGCACTATATCCGCCCCCCCCCCCCATCTCAAAATATGACCATGTCCTCATGGGCCAGGTGACCCCAAAAGAAAAAAAACCTCTTGCTCCCAAGAGTGGAGTATCCTATTACAATAGTTAGTCGGGCGGGGGGGGGGGGGGGGGGGGTTAGTCAAGTAAGACCGGTGCTCCATTCAGCACAATGAGACCAAAAGGAAGGGAACTAAATACATTACTTCTAGAGGGAGCTATAAATCTGACCACATTGTAATCATATCATTGGTTGAAGATGTCTGTCCTTTGATGAATTTGGCACATTCTGGCCAATCCCCGGTGAATAAATCTAGAGCTGACCATAGAGGTGAGGGCTGATGGGAGAGTGATATTTATCTTTCTATAACACAGAACTGTACAGTAGTAATGAAGAAAGCTACTGTCACAAGAAGGAGATCTCATAATATGACCAGAAGATCCTCGAGAATCCAGAATCCCATCACCACCCCACCACCTCCATCCCTGATCCCTACAAGACACAACACGCAGAAGGTTCTAGAAGTCACCAAGAAGATGATGGAGCTGCTGACAGGAGAGGTGAGCGGTGCCGGGAATTCTGGGACATTATCCAGTAACAGACAAGGGATGTGTCTGGATGGTGACTGTATCATTGTGTGTGTCAGGTTCCTATAAGGTGTCAGGATGTCACTGTCTATTTCTCCATGGAGGAGTGGGAGTATTTAGAAGGACACAAGGATCTCTACAAGGACGTCATGATGGACAATCAGCCGCCCCTCACATCACCGGGTAAGAGGAGACTTTATTGTAAAGGAGAGAGCAGTACGGAGGCTCCACCTAGATCCCCCATCATCTGATAAACACATAGAAACAATGTATTCAGTCATAACTGCTAGAAAATTTCTTAGAACCCCCAAAATATATATAAGCTGAGGTCCTAGAGAATAAAATGGTGGGTGTTGCCATTTTTTGTGTCACACGGTATTTGTGTAGTGGTTTTTTTAAACTTTATTGAATTTTAGTGCACACAAACACAATGATAATATTGTGATAACATCCTCATATAGAAAGTTGTAATGAGGGAAGAGCCAATAACCCAATGATGGTGGTCTTCAGGATCAGTCCAGTCTTCATCTCGGTTGTTCTCCCCCCATCCTCACTCTCTGACCTCTGGTGGGGCTCAGCCCCGCTGTTATTCATGACTATCGTCCTATAATCCCCTCATCACTGTCACTCCTATAAAAGACAGTTCTCGTTGTTTCCTCACTCTCTGACTAAGGCCCATGAATAAAGAAATGAACTGGTAGGAGATCAGAGGACCCAATTACTAGTTACCTTGAGGGGGGAATTGTAAGATCCTCAGAGACAAAGCTGCCTGATGTGGGCGGAGTCCTGGTTTAGGGGAACCAATCTGCTCATGTCTAGTAATAATCTTTTTATTTCTATTTTAGTAGATGGACGGGAGATGAGGAAAACCTCAGAGGATTGTCTCACTTTGTCTCCAGACTGTAAAGTAGAAGATGAGGACATCACACAGTATAGTCCAGGAGAAAACCCGACTACCTCAAATGTCCATCCGGCACCACACAGTGTAGATGGACCATCGTATTCCTCTTATCCTGAGGAACCTCAGACTGTGCGGGACGGTGCCGGACCATCGTATTCCTCTTATCCTGAGGAACCTCAGACTGTGCGGGACGGTGCCGGACCATCATATTCCTCTTATCCTGAGGAACCTCAGACTGTGCGGGACGGTGCCGGACCATCGTATTCCTCTTATCCTGAGGAACCTCAGACTGTGCGGGACGGTGCCAGACCATCGTATTCCTCTTATCCTGAGGAACCTCAGACTGTGCGGGACGGTGCCGGACCATCGTATTCCTCTTATCCTGAGGAACCTCAGACTGTGCGGGACGGTGCCGTCCTTCCAACAGATAAGAGGTTTTCCTGTACTGATTGTGGAAAGTGTTTCCGTTTTAAATCCAGACTTATTGTACATATAAGATCTCACACAGGGGAGAAGCCGTATACCTGTTCTGAGTGCGGGAAAGTATGTTTAACAAAGTCCCAGCTTTCCACACATCTGAGATCTCACAAGGTTCAGACTGCGAGGGACGGTGCCGTCCTTCCAACAGATAAGAGGTTTTCCTGTACAGAGTGCGGGAAGTGTTTCAAATCTAAATCCACTCTTAATGAGCATAAAAGATCTCACACAGGCGAGAAGCCACATTGCTGTCCTGAGTGCAGGAAATGTTTCCAATTGAAATCCAGACTTATTTTGCATATAAGATCTCACAAAGTTGAGAAGCGGTATTCCTGTTTTGAGTGTGGGAAGTGTTTCAAATCGAAATCCTTTCTTCATGTGCATAAACGATCTCACACAGGTGAGAATACATATTCCTGTCCTGAGTGCGGGAAAGTTTTTTTAGCGAAGTCCCATCTTTCCACACATCAGAGGTCTCACACAGGTGAGAAGCCATATTCTTGTTCTGAATGCGGAAAATGTTTTGTACAAAAAATAGGACTTGTCAGACATCAGTGGTCTCACACAGGTGAGAAGCCGTATTCCTGTTCTGAGTGCGGGAAATGTTTTATACAAAATTCAGACCTCGTCAAACATCAGAGGTGTCACACAGGTGAGAAGCCGTATTCTTGTTCTGAATGCGGAAAATGTTTTGCACAAAAAACAGGACTTTTAACACATCGGAGGTCTCACACAGGTGAGAAGCCATATTCATGTTCTGAATGTGGGAAACGTTTTGTACAAAAATCACAACTTGTCAGACATCAAAGTTCTCACACGGGAGAAAAGCCGTATTCTTGTTCTGAGTGCGGGAAATGTTTTTCACAGAAGTCCAATCTTTACAGACATCAGAGACCGCATATGGGTGAGAAGCCATTTAACTGTTCTGAGAGCGGGAAATGTTCTGTACGAAAACCAAACATTGTTAAACATCAAAGTTCTCACACGGGGGAAAAGCTGTTTTCTTGTCCTGAGTGCGGGAAAAGTTTTTTAAGCAAGTCACGTCTTTGCAGACATCAGAGATTGCACACGGGGGAAAAGCCGTATTCCTGTCCTGAGTGCGGGAAATGTTTTTCATGCAAGTCACATCTTTGCAGACATCAGAGGTTGCACATGGGGGAAAAGCCGTATTCCTGTCCTGAGTGCGAGAAATGTTTTTCACAGAAGTCACATCTTTGTAGACATCAGAGATCTCACATGGGGGAGAAGCCGTATTCCTGTTCTGAGTGTGGGAAATGTTTTTTAAGCAAGTCCAGTCTTTACAGACATCAGAGATGTCACACGGGGGAGAAGCCGTATTCCTGTCCTGAGTGCGGGAAATTTTTTTCACATAAGTACCATTTTTACACACATCAGAGATTGCACACGGGGGAGAAGCTGTATTCCTGTCCTGAGTGCGGGAAAAGTTTTTCAGTTAAGTCAAATCTTCTCGAACATCAGAGGTCACATACGGGTGAGAAGCCGTATTCTTGCCCTGAGTGCGGGAAACATTTTTCTCAGAAGTCCAGTCTTTACAGACATCAGAGATCTCACACGGGGGAGAAGCCATATTCCTGTCCTGAGTGCGGGAAATGTTTTTCACATAGATCCAGTCTTGACAGACATCAGATATGTCACATGGGGGAGAAGCCACTTCCTTTTCCTGAGTGAGGGAATTGTTTCTCACTGAAGTCCTGTCTTCTTGTACATCATAGGTCCCACACAACCCTCGAGGTGTATTAGTGCCTTTAGAAATGTCTTCTATGTGAATGTTGCTGGACATGTGGGGAAGAAGCACACCCTGATATACACCTCAGATATACTCCATGGCTGATCTTCATCATGTAAGAAACAGTTGATAAGGAGATCAGAGATCACCAAAGACATGGATGAAGTGTTGTACCGTGTTGGCCATTGATAGCAGCAGAAAAATAAAAATGGAGTCATTACCTCTCATTGGCTGAGTACATTTTGTGGTGTAAACTCTTGCAAGAGGTCTGTTTTCTCAAGTCGTCTTTCAGGACGAAACGCGTTAACCCCACCACTTAAAAGGCGGTCCTCTAGGCCTTTTAAAATAAAAATGGAGTCATTACCTCTCATTGGCATTTTGTGGTGGAAGATTTCACAAACACTTACAGGTCCGTTTAACCATTTCACCTCTGGAAGGTTTTACCCCCCCTCATGACCAGGTCATTTTTTGCTATTTGGCACTGCGCTACTTTAACTGGTAATTGCGCGGTCATGCAATGCTGTGCCCCATGTATATATATTTTCCCCCCACATATAAAGCATTCTTTTGGTGGTATTTGATCACCATTGGGGTCTGTAATAATTTTCTAAATAAACAAAAAAAGGCATAAAGTCTAAAAAAAATAAATTAAAAAATATTTTCTGCTTTCTGTTATAAAACATATCTAATAATAATAATAAAAAAAATATCTAATTTCTTCATAAACTTTGTCAAAATGTATTCTGTTACATATCTTTGCTAAAACAAAATCCCAATATGAGTATATTAATTGGTTTGTGTGAAAGTTATACCGTCTACAATCTAAAGTATATATACTGGAATTTTCATTTACTTATCTTTATACCAGTAGTGGTGGTGATCAGCGACATAGTGGGGCTGTGATAGTGCAGCGGAAAATCTGACACTAACTGACACTGAGGAGTAACTGACACTGATATCACCAGTGACATGAATACAATGATCAGGGATAATACTGTACACTGTCACTGTAATAATTACACTGGCTGGGAAGAGGTTAACATCTAGGGGTGATCAAAGGGTTAAATGTGTCTAACAAGTGTTATTGTGTGTGATGTGTGCTGCTTTTTACTAAAGATCTCTTTGTTTCATATCCCTGATTTGCATGGATAAGAAACAGAGAGATCGTTCCCTCTGTGCAGAGCTCTGTGCTGATTGTCAACACAGGGCTCTGGGCTGTGATTGGACACAGCAGGCCCCAGCCATTAATCATTGGCCAGGACCTGCTGACAGACTCCCGCATGTGTGCGCCCCACACCCGGAAACAGGCAGGGATGTACCAGTAAATAGGCTTGCCTATACGGGCCGCTCATGCGTAGTACAATGCGAGCAGGTGGACCATTAGTGGTTAAAAAACCCCAAAAAATCCCCCCAAAAATGTGACATGCATTTGCTGAGCCGTGATGAATGCTGGTCGTATTTCTTTTAGATTTACCAAAACTATGGAATAGGAGGGCCCACCTATTTATCCATTCACTCTGTATCCAATCAGCCAGGCCCTAGCACTACATCGGAGTGTGCAACCCATGGCCCGTAGCCTACATGCGGCCCCAGAGAGTTTAGCATCCGGCCCAGGCCCACCTGGAGGGACGCTGGGGGTGCCGTGCAAACATAGCAGCTGTGGCATCTTACATTGACAAGCCAGGCAAATGCACATGTGGAGGGATGCTGTGCAAACCTAGTTGATAGGTGCAAGGTGTGTGTGCTAATGAGGTCAGCTGGTAAACTGCTTCCTGTGTCTTACTGGCTCTCGCATCCCTAAACTACATACTAGGGGTGTTGAATTTAATTTGCAGCATTGATGCATCGTGATTCAGCATCGATGCATCGTGATTCGGCATCGATGCTGCAACCAAAGTAATCGACTTTGGGATGACGTCATCTGCGCGCCACGCTGTGCCCTGCCACTCTGAACGGAGCCGAAAGGTGGAAAGGCGTTGTGCCCTGCCTCTCCAAACTGAGCCATGGGTGTTAGCCGCGCCCTCTTTTCCTGCCTCCCGCTGATGTCATCCCCAGCCACGTCTGGCTGCTACAGGAGAGGAGACATGTGGAGCGAGTATCCCCGACTTCCGGTCTCCAGAGAGTCCTCCTCCTCGGCTTACTGTCAAACAGGCTGCTGGGAGACCCGAGCAAGCCAGAAGAATACTGGATGGCCGCACTTGCCTTCCTCACAGGCTGCTGCGGGCAGTGGGAAACCAGTGCACACTCTGTCATCATCATCATCAGGTACTAAAGTCAGACACATATCTGATGCACCATTAAAATTTGCCAAATTATGACCGTAATAAAATAATAAATAAACTTGATGGTGGACCTAAACATTAACCACTTAAGGACTAGCCTCGTTTTGGATTTTAGTGTTTAAAACTGTTTTTTTTGCTAGAAAATTACTTAAAAAAAAAAAACAATATATAATGTTTGGGGGTTCTAACACCCTAGAGAATAAAATGGCAGTCAATGCAATACTTTTTTTTGCACCGTATTTGCGTAGCGGTCTTATAAGCGCCCTTTTTTTGGAAAAAAATTCACTTTTTTTAATAAAAAAATAAGACAACAGTAAAGTTAGCCCAATTTTTTTGTATTGTGAAATATAATGTTACGCCAAGTAAATTGATACCCAACATGTCACGCTTCAAAATTGCGCCCGCTCATGAAATGGCGTCAAACTTTTACCCTTAAAAATCTCCATAGGCGACGTTTAAAAAATTCTACAGGTTGAATGTTTTGCGTTACAGAGGGGGTCTAGGGCTAGAATTATTGCTCTCGCTCTACCAGTCGCGACGACACCTCACATGTGTGGTTTGACCACTGTTTTCATATGTGGGTGCTATTCACGTATGCGTTCGCTTCTGCGTGCGAGCTCGTCGGGACAGGGCGCTTTAAAAAAAACAATTTCTTATTTATTTTACTTTATTTTTATTTATTTTTTCACTGTTTAAAAAAAAAAAAAAAAAAGGATCACTTTTATTCCTATTACAAGGGATGTAAACATCCCTTGTAATAGAAAAAAGCATGACAGGTCCTCTTAAATATGAGATCTGGGGTCAAAAAGTCCTCAGATCTCATATTTACACTAAAGTGCAAAAAAAAAAAATTGTCGTTAGAAAAAATTACAAAAAAATATGCCTTTAAGACAAATGGGCGGAGCTGACGTTATGATGTCGCTTCCGCCCTCCTATGATATGGAGACGGGTGGGAGCCATCTTAGCCACACTCGTCTCCATACCCAGGAAGTGACAGGTCCCGATCGCCTACCAACGGCTCCAGTAAGCAGCGGAGGGCGCAGGAGAGCAGCAGGAGGGGGTGGCACCTCTCCCGCCACCGATAACAGTGATCTCACGCCGCAGAGACCACCATTATCGGAAACACGACCGGCTCCTGTAAAGATGGATACCTCGGTTGTGGCAGCAGCTGCTGCCATTACCGGGACATCCATCTTCAAATTGCCGACGTATATGTACAGGAGCCGGTCGGTAAGTGGTTAAAGTGACAGTGCCATTTCATGAATTATGTTTTATTTTTGTCTGATTGTCTTAGTGATTGATTCACATCATAACTTCATTGATACCTTCTTTTTTGGGGGGCTAGAATTATGGCATTCATCCAAACATCCAAATAGCCACAGTTTGGTTCGAAACTAGGTTCCGACTTATTGGCTCATCCCTAGATGTCAGTTGCTACTGAAAGATAGAAAATGTTCATTACCAGTAACCCAAGAAATATTTGACTGAACCCTGGTTGAGAAAGTCTGGACTAGGCACTAATATATTTCTCCCTTGGTGGGAGAGGAGATGGAGATCGACCAAGGCCGTGTTCACACTACTAAACATTACTTGGGGCTGCAGTTGCTCTGAGCTCCACAAGGTGGTGATCTCACTTCTACCCAGACAAGAAGTCTCTATGGAAGACAGGAAGTGACGTCACCTACAGAAAGGAAGTGATGTCAGATATAAATAGGAAGTTCCGGGGGAGAGGTGAGTCGGGAGGAAGTAGAGAGGAGACATTGCTGAAAGTGGCAGGAGAGGAGGTAAAAAGATCTTATTTTCTATTTACACCCAGTAACCCCCCCCCCCGTCATGTCCGTCCTTTTCCTCCATAGTCACTGTGACGTCTTTTGTCTCCAGCAGATGATGATACACACATATATAGTGTGGAAACCTAAATTAACCCCTTCAGGGTCGGAAAATTTCCCCACTTACCAGGCCGGAACATTCTTTTCATTTTGAAGATAAATTCTAGTAATATGTTCCTCTAAACAAACAGCACTGATAATAAATAGACAAGACAACGACCATCCTGACCATCCATGGCCTACAAAGGGCAATTATTACACTACACGGGCAGCCAATGGGCAATACTACAATATGCAGCCAAAACAATGATGGGGTGCATGGGTCAGGATTATGGAGCATATAGGCCTTTACATTGCTTGTCAGGAGGAAGAAAACATTCCCCAGCCTTCCATGAAGAATATGTTCCATAATTGGTGTCAGAGGGAGGAAAATACTGAGAGCTCTGAGGGAAGTAGAGAATCTGAGGGGTCTGCGAGGAGTAATGAATAGCTGATGGACTTTACGGGCCCTTTAGTGGGTAGTGGGGGAGCTTTGCAGTCAGGGGTCAGGATTATGGAGCATAGCACCCCTCACATTGCTGGTCAGGAGGAGGAAAACATTGCCCAGCCTGCCATGAAGAATCTGTTTCATCATGGGTGTCAGAAGGAGGAGAAGATGAGGGGTCTATTGGGAGTAATAGATAGCTGATGGACTTTAAGGGTTTCTAAGTGGGTAATGGGGAGCCTTGCAGTTAGAGTTCTGGTAATTATCCTGATACAAACAAGGAGGTTCCTCTTCCATGACTTCCCAGCACTGCCTCAGAGCAAAACAGGAAGACAGAAGAAGGATCATATTTAACATTCCTTATCTGCAGATCTAAAACTAATCAAAACCAGTTCAGAAATAAAACAAACACAAAAGAGAAAAACTATTTATGATTCAGCAGGTCCCAGGACCTTAAAAATGTAACAACATTTACCAGTCCAAATGAAATGTGTTCTCATGGGGGCAGTAGCCCTCAAATGTACAGCAACCCTCCTATTACCCCCCTCACATCCTAATATTGTGTGACCAATACCATCCAAATAATTCTTACTTTCATTTCCCAAAGTTATCCGTCTACAAGGAGACCTGTATAGATCACATGACGGCGCGGATGAGGATGGAGGAGGACCAGAATCACGTGCCTGAGAAAATACTAAACCTCACCCTGGAAATTATCTACCTGCTGACCGGAGAGGTGAGGAGGATTCTGGGCGGTCACATGACATCACTCTTATCTCTATTAATAAAACACAGACCTGCCCGGAGAGGTGAGGAGGATTCTGGTAGGTCACATGACATCACTCTTATCTCTATTAATAAAACACAGACCTGACCAGAGAGGTGAGGAGGATTCTGGGAGGTCACATGACATCACTCTTATCTCTATTAATAAAACACAGACCTGACCGGAGAGGTGAGGAGGATTCTGGGATTCTAACATGATATTACTATTGGTTCCCCAATACAGAGATTTCCTCTTGTGAAGTCAGGTGATCATATGACCATCACAGTGCCTCCATGTGACTCCCTAAAACCTGAGAGACACAACATGCAGAAGATTCTAGAAGTCACCAAGAAGATGATGGAGCTGCTGACAGGAGAGGTGAGGAGGATTCTGGGAATTCTGGGACATTATCCAGTAACAGACAAGGGATGTGTCTGGATGGTGACTGTATCATTGTGTGTGTCAGGTTCCTATAAGGTGTCAGGATGTCACTGTCTATTTCTCCATGGAGGAGTGGGAGTATTTAGAAGGACACAAGGATCTCTACAAGGACGTCATGATGGACAATCAGCCGCCCCTCACATCACCGGGTAAGAGGAGACTTTATTGTAAAGGAGAGAGCAGTACGGAGGGTCCACTTAGATCCCCCATCATCTGATAAACACATAGAAACAATGTATTCAGTCATAACTGCTAGAAAATTACTTAGAACCTCCAAACATTATATATTTTTTTCAAGATGAGGCCCTAGAGAATAAAATGGTGGGTGTTGCCATTTTTTGTGTCACAGGGTATTTGCACAGTGGTTTTTTAAACTTTATTGAATTTTTGTGCACACAATGATAATAATGCCGCACGGTGTTTAAAGGTAGTTCTCAGTTGAAGCAATGCAGTAATGAGCTGTCACCATCATCTCCACACGTGAGAAGAACGGGAGATGAATAAAACCCCATCAACACCAATCTTGGATAATCTCTCTGAATGGATTGCACCACAGAACTTATTGCAGCGGGGAGGATGGCTCATACGCCAATGGACTCATTCCAGAGTGAAAAAAGAAGGAAACTCCATAGCGTAATTCCATTTATAAAAATGTATTCAAAAAGTACATTAGGATACATTAAATATTCTTAAAATACATATCAATAACGCATCAGCATCCTATCAACGCAGTCAGCACATAACCATATGGGGAGGAACCCAGGCGGTGTCTCCTACCACAAGCTGCTTGGCTCACTAGCGATAGTGTAACGGTGTCCCCAACCACACTTGTGTTGACGTCACAAGTGGTGACCCTCAGATGATGTTGTTGATGACGAAACGCGTCATTGGTTTGGCCAAATGATGACCACTTTTGACGTCAACAGATTGGTGTTGATACTAATATTCCAGCGTTGTCTGGTAAGAGTTTACTTATAAGGGGGTTTATTCATCTCCCGTTCTTCTCACATGTGGAGGTGATGGTGATAGCTCATTACTGCATTGTTTTAACTGAGAACTCCTTTAAACACCGTGCAGGATTTTTCTCACTACTCAACTGTGGAATAACCTATATGTGCAATAGATATTGGACTTTCAAATATATATGCACTGTTTATGATAACACACCTATAATAGTTGGACTGTGTTCACTGATATGTAGTGCTGCCTTGTTGTTTTGTTTTGTATCTCTACAAGTAATACTTGCAAACTAGCAGGTGTAAGTGGTAGCAGCTTCAGCCTTAATTGGCTACACTCATTTACCCATTGAGGGTTTTATATTTGTTTTACTGTCCCCCGAAAGTGCTTGTTTTGTGCAGATAGGGGTTCGTGCTGTATTTATTTAATGATAATAATGTAATAACATTCTCAAACAGAAAGTGATAATGAGGGAGGAGTCCATCACCCAATGATGGTGGTCTTCAAGATCAGTTCAGTCTTCATCTTGGTTCATCCCCCATCCTCACTCTCTGACCTCTGGTGGGGCTCAGCTCTGCTGTTATTCACAACTAAATCATGGACTAAATAAGGAAGTGCAGGACTTCTTGAGTTGGGAAGATGGCAATGAGTGATAGAGGGGGTGGGGACACTCGTCCTATAATCCCCTCATCACTGTCACTCCTATAAAAGACAGTTCTCGTTGTTTCCTCACTCTCTGACTAAGGTCCATAAATAAAGAAATGAACTGGTAGGAGATCAGAGGACTCATTTATTAGTTACCTTGAGAGAGGGAATTGTAAGATCCTCAGAGACAAAGCTGCCTGGTTTAGGGGAACCAATCTGCTCATGTCTAGTAATAATCTTTGTATTTCTATTGTAGTAGATGGACGGGAGATGAGGAAAACCTCAGAGGATTGTCTCACTTTGTCTCCAGACTGTAAAGTAGAAGATGAGGACATCACACAGTATAGTCCAGGAGAAAACCCGGCTACCTCAGATGTCCATCCGGCACCACACAGTGTAGATGGACCATCGTATTCCTCTTATCCTGAGGAACCTCAGACTGTGAGGGACTGTGCTAGACCATCGTATTCCTCCTATCCTGAGGAACCTCAGACTGTGCGGGACGGTGCCGGACCATCATATTCCTCTTATCCTGAGGAACCTCAGACTGTGTGGGACGGTGCCGGACCATTGTATTCCTCTTATCCTGAGGAACCTCAGACTGTGAGGGACTGTTCCGGACCATTGTATTCCTCCTATCCTGAGGAACCTCAGACTGTGAGGGACGGTGCTGGATCATCGTATTCCTCTTATCCTGAGGAACCTCAGACTGTGCGGGACGGTGCCGGACCATCGTATTCCTCTTATCCTGAGGAACCTCAGACTGTGAGGGACGGTGCCGGACCATCGTATTCCTCTTATCCTGAGGAACCTCAGACTGTGAGGGACAGTGCCATCCTTTCAACACATAAAAGCTTTTCCTGTCCTGAGTGCGACAAGTGTTACCATTCTAAATCCGGTCTTTATGCGCATAAAAAATCTCACACAGGTGAGAAGCCACATTGCTGTCCCGAGTGCGGGAAAGTTTTTTTAACGAAGGCCCAGCTTTCCACACATCAGAGGTCTCACACAGGTGAGAAGCCATATTCTTGTTCTGAATGCGAAAAATGTTTTGCACAAAAAACAGGACTTGTCAAACATCAGAGGTCTCACACAGGTGAGAAGCCGTATTCATGTTCTGGATGTGGGAAATGTTTTATACAAAAATCAGACCTTGTCAGACATCAAAGTTCTCACACGGGAGAAAAGCCTTATTCTTGTTCTGAGTGTGAGAAATGTTTTTCAAGGAAGTCACATCTTTACAGACATCAGAGGTCGCACACGGGTGAGAAGCCGTACTTCTGTCCTGATTGTGGGAAATGTTTTTCAAGGAAGTCACATCTTTACAGACATCAGAGATCACACACGGGGGAGAAGCCGTATTCCTGTCTTGAGTGCGGGAAACATTTTTCAGAGAAGGCCTCTTATAACAGACATCAGAGATGTCACACGGGGGAGAAGCCACTTCCCGCTCCTGAGGGTGGGAATTGTTCTTCATTAAAGTCTTGTCGTCCTGTACATCAGGGGTCCCACACAACCCTCGAGGTGTATTAGTGAGTGCGAGAAATGTCTTGTATATGAATGTTGCTGGACATGTGGGGAAGAAGCACACCCTGATATACACCTCAGATATACTCCATGGCTGATCTTCATTATGTAAGAAACAGTTGATAAGGAGATCAGAGATCACCAAAGACATGGATGAAGTGTACTGTGTCGGCCATTGATAGCAGGAGAAAAATAAAAAGTCCTTACCTCTCATTGGCTGAGTGGTGGAAGATTTCACAAACTCTTACAGATCTGTTTAACCACTTCATCCCTTGAAGGTTTTATCCCCCTTCATGACCAGGACATTTTTTTACTATTCAGCACTGCGCTACTTTAACTGGTAATTGTGCGTTCATGCAGCGCTGTACCCCATGTATATAAATTCCCCCCCCCGCAAATAAATATTTCTTTTGGTGGTATTTGATCACCATTGGGGTTTGTTATATTTTACTATATACAGTGGGGGCGGAAAGTATTCAGACCACCTTAAATTTTTCACTCTTTGTTATATTGCAGTCGTTTGCTAAAATCATTTAAGTTCATTTTTTTTCCTCATTAATGTACACACAGCACCCCATATTGTACACACAGCTCCCCATATTGTACACACAGCACCCCATATTGTACACACAGCACCCCATATTGTACACACAGCCCCCCATATTGTACACACAGCACCCCATATTGTACACACAACACCCCATATTGTACACACAACACCCCATATTGTACACACAGCACCCCATATTGACAGAAAAACACAGAATTGTTGACATTTTTGCAGATTTATTAAGAAAGAAAAACTGAAATATCACATGGTCCTAAGTATTCAGACTCTTTGCTGTGACACTCATATATTTAACTCAGGTGCTGTCCATTTCTTCTGATCATCCTTGAGATGGTTCTACACCTTCATTTGAGTCCAGCTGTGTTTGATTATACTGATTGGACTTGATTAGGAAAGCCACACACCTGTCTATATAAGACCTTACAGCTCACAGTGCATGTCAGAGCAAATGAGAATCATGAGGTCAAAGGGACTGCCTGAAGAGCTCAGATACAGAATTGTGGCAAGGCACAGATCTGGCCAGGGTTACAAAAAATTTCTACTGCACTTAAGGTTCCTAAGAGCACAGTGGCCTCCATAATCCTTGAATGGAAGATGTTTGGGATGACCAGAACCCTTCCTAGAGCTGGTCGTCTGGCCAAACTGAGCTGGGGGAGAAGAGCCTTGGTGAGAGAGGTAAAGAAGAACCCAAAGATCACTGTGGCTGAGCTCCAGAGATGCAGTCGCGAGATGGGAGAAAGTTGTAGAAAGTCAACCATCACTGCAGCCCTCCACCAGTCGGGGCTTTATGGCAGAGTGGCCCGATGGAAGCCTCTCCTCAGTGCAAGACACATGAAAGCCTGCATGGAGTTTGCTAAAAAACACCTGAAGGACTCCAAGATGGTGAGAAATAAGATTCTTTGGTCTGATGAGAACAAGATAGAACTTTTTGGCCTTAATTCTAAGCGGTATGTGTGGAGAAAACCAGGCACTGCTCATCACCTGTCCAATACAGTCCCAACAATGGTGGCAGAATCATGCTGTGGGGGTGTTTTTCAGCTGCAGGGACAGGATGACTGGTTGCAATCGAGGGAAAGATGAATGCGGCCAAGTACAGGGATATCCTGGACGAAAACCTTCTCCAGAGTGCTCAGGACCTCAGACTGGGCCAAAGGTTTACCTTCGAACAAGATAATGACCCTAAGCACACAGGTAAAATAATGAAGGAGTGGCTTCACAACAACTCCGTGACTGTTCTTGAAAGGCCCAACCAGAGCCCTGACTTAAACCCAATTGAGCATCTCTGGAGAGACCTAAAAATGGCCGTCCACCAACGTTTACCATCCAGCCTGACAGAACTGGAGAGGATCTGCAAGGAGGAATGGCAGAGGATCCCCAAATCCAGGTGTGAAAAACTTGTTGTATCTTTCCCAAAAAGACTCATCAAAAGGGGCTTCTACTAAATACTGAGCAAAGGGTCTGAATACTTAGGACCATGTGATATTTCAGTTTTTCTTTTTTTAATAAATCTGCAAAAATGTCAACAATTCTGTGTTTTTCTGTCAATATGGGGTGCTGTGTATACAATATGGGGTGCTGTGTGTACAATATGGGGTGCTGTGTATACAATATGGGGTGCTGTGTGTACAATATGGGGTGCTGTGTGTACAATATGGAGTGCTGTGTGTACAATATGGGGGGCTGTGTGTACAATATGGGGTGCTGTGTGTACAATATGGAGTGCTGTGTGTACAATATGGGGTGCTGTGTGTACAATATGGGGTGCTGTGTGTACAATGTGGGGTGCTGTGTGTACAATATGGGGTGCTGTGTGTACAATATGGGGTGCTGTGTGTACAATGTGGGGTGCTGTGTGTACAATATGGGGTGCTGTGTGTACAATATGGGGTGCTGTGTGTACAATATGGGATGCTGTGTGTACATTAATGAGGAAAAAAATGAACTTAAATGATTTTAGCAAATGGCTGCAATATAACAAAGAGTGAAAAATGTAAGGGGGTCTGAATACTTTCCGTCCCCACTGTAAAAGAAAAAAAAGGCCAAAAAGTAAAAAATATTTTCTGCTTTCTGTTATAAAACATATCTAATAAAAAAAAAAATCGAATTTCTTCAAAAACTTTGACAAAATGTATTCTGCTACATGTTTTTGATAAAGGAAAATCCCAATATGAATATTTCAATTGCTTTGTGTGAAAGTTATACTGTCTACAATAAAAAGTATATATACTGAAATTTTTATTTATGTACTTATTTTTATACTAGTAATGGTGGTGATCATCGACTTATAGTGGGACTGCGGCAAGCAATCTGATGCTAACTGACACTGGGGAGTAACTGACACTGACATCACCAGTAACACTAATACAGAGATCAGGGATAATACTATACACTATCACTGTACTAATGACACTGGCGGGGAAGGGGTTATCATCTAGGGGCGATCAAAGGGTTAACTGTGTGCCTAAAAAGTGTTAATGTGTGATGCTTTTTACTAAAGATCTCTTTGTTTCATATCCCTGCTTTACATGGATAAGAAACAGAGAGATCGTTCACTCTGTACAGAGCTCTGTGCTGATTGTCAACTTTAACTTTAGTATCTTCATTGTACAGTACAGGACACAGGCAATATATTTCTACACCATGGGTTATAGGTAAGTACCTTCAGGTGATTGGACACTGGCAAGGTTTTGAGGACACTTCTGCCTGGGGTGCCTCCCCTATAACCCTCCCCCACTCAGTGAGTCCTCATTTGATGGACCTCTTCTTCTTCACTGACAAATCAACTTCACTGGTTTTTATATTTGAATCCATCAATGAACATCTCACCGTCCTCTAACACATATATAGAAGCAGTGTATCCGGATCGATGCAACCTCAGTAAAACCTTTGAAGTTGTACCCAGACCCTACTGTGTGAAGATGGCCTGTGATGATGCTTTGGGCACTGGATTCTGCGTGGGGCGCTCACATTGGCACGCTCTGAAACTCGTCGAGGTAGCTGCAGGGTGTTCTACAGATCCAGGGCGGTGGTCCATCTCTATAGAGCCTGGTCCCTGAAGACCCCTTCAGGGGTTTGCCCACTATGTTGGGAGAAAGATTGGACTTTATATCCAGTCCACCATCATAGACAGGTATGACAGTCACCCTGTACCTTCTTTCCCTTTTCAAATTTGGTGCTAAAATTCAACTACTTGGAGCTCAGTCTCAGGTGGATGGTCAGGTTTTACATCACACCACTGGTCACACACTTTAATGCCACTTCCATCTAGAGCCCATATAAGGTATTCAGGCACTTCCTTCTACCTTTAGGCCACTAGGATTGATTGAAGGATGGTCCAAACCTGGGCTACTGTGTTGTTCTTCCGGACACGCTTACTCTCTTCTTCAGCCTACTCCATTAGTACCCCACAGAGGAATACCCTCACTTGGTGGACACCAGAAAGGGAGCCAATTGTAAATCACAGGAGAATATTCAGTTGGCCGAAGGTCATTTCAGACTCAGAGTGATGATGTGTCCCTTGCCCTGGAGCAGGACCACCAATGTCCATACCAGACCCTCAATCAAAACATGAAGGGGGAAAAGCATGCACCCCCCCTCCTCCCGAACCATACCAGGCCACATGCCCTCATTCCCCGTGACATCAAAAGTTCCTTGAGACACTGAGGCTGCTTCTTTAGGAACCAATGACAGCGGGATGCTGGCAGAAGCAGTAGAAATATGAGTTCTATATATGATTTTCAGCTCCCATTGAACAGGGGTCCAAATGGGCTAATGTTCTGGCATTCATCCAAACATCCGAATAGCCACGGCTTGGTCCGAAACTAGGTTCAGACTATCCGCTCATCACTAGATGTCAGTTGCTACTGAGAGACAGAAAATGTTCATTACCTGAAACTAGGGTTGCCACATCATCCCTTTAATCCAGGACACACATTATTTACACAGGTTCTGTGGCTGATTAAGGTGGTAATTAAATTCACTTGGTGCCTTATCTGCATTAAATCAGCCTCAGAACCCGTGTAATTAATATGTGTCCCGGAATAATGGGATGATGTGGCAACCCTACCTGAAACCCTAGAAACCTTTGCAGGAACCCTGGCTGAGAAAGTCTGGACTGGGCAGTAATATATTTCTCCCTTGGTGGGAGAGGAGATGATCCCATCTACAAGGCCGTGTTCACACTACTAGACATTTCTTGGGGCTGCAGTTCCTCTGAACTCCACAAGGTGGTGATCTCACTTCTACCCAGACAGGTCAAACAGTCTCTATGAAAGACAGGAAGTGATGTCAGGTACAGACAGGAAATTCCGGGTGAGAGGTGAGGCGGGAGGAAGTAGAGAGGAGACATTCCTGAAAGTGGCAGTAGACGAGGTAATAAGATCTTATTTTCTATTTACACCCAGTAACACCCCCCCCCCCCGTCATGTCCGTCCTCTTCCTCCATAGTCACTGTGATGTCTTTTATCTCCAGCAGATGATAATACACACATATATAGTGTGGAAACCTAGATTAACTCCTTCAGGGTCAGAACATTTCCCCACTTACCGGGCCCGAACATTTTCTTCATTATGGAGATAAATTCTAGTAATATGTTCCTCTAAACAAACAACACTGACAATAAATAGACAAGACAATGACCATCCTGACCATACATGGCCTACAAAGGACAATTATAACACTACACAGGCATATGGTTGCCACCTCATCCCTTTAAACCCAAACACACATTAATTACACAGGTTCTGTGGCTGATTAAGGTGGTAATTAAACGCACTTGGTGCCTTATCTGCATTTAATTAGCCTCAGAACCTGTGTAATTCAAAGGTGTTCGGGTTTGAAGGGATGAGGTGGCAACTCTACACAGGCAGCCAAAGGGCAATCATTAAACTATGCAGCTAACACAATGATGGAGGGCAGGGGCAGGAGTATGGAGCATAGAGCCCCTTACATTGCTGGTCAGGAGAAAGAAAACATTCCTCGACCTGCCATGAAAAATCTGTTACATTATTAGTGTCAGAGGGAGGAAAATAGTGAGGGTTCTGAGGAAAGTAGAGAGGGGTCTGTGAGGAGTAATGGAAAGCTGATGAACTTTAAGGGCCCCTAGTGGGTAGTGGGGAGCTTTGCAGTCAGAGTTCTGACTAGCTGGCAAAACAAACAAGGAGGTTCCCCTTCCCTGACCTCAGAGCAAAACACAAAGGCAGAAGAAGGATAGTACTCATCTTTCCTTATCTTCAGATCTAAAATCAAAACCATTTCAGAAAAAAAACAAACCCAACAGAGAAAAAAATATTTATGATCCAGCAGGTCCCGGGACCTTGAAAATGTAACAACATTGAACAGTCCAAATGAAATGTGTTCCCATGGGGGTCAGTAGCCCTTAAATGTACAGCAACCCTCCTATTACCCCCCCCCCTCAATGTATTCAGCAGACTGTGTCCTAGGCTCCTCCCACGCGTTGCAATACTGACACGTGACTTTCTCAAGGCTAAACCTTTTAGCCTTGAGAAAGTCACGTGTCAGTGATGCAACGCGTGGGAGGAGCCTAGGACACAGTCTGCTGAATACATTGTATCAAGCAGCAGCAGCTTGCGTAGCAAGCCTTGTCCTTACAAGCCAGCTGTGATCTGCCTATCTGCTTATCTGCATGCCTAAAACAAGTCAGGCACACGTGAGTGTATCACTGTGCTGTTTTGCCTGTGAACTTTTATTGTAACAATATTGCGCAATGTTTTCTCTCTTTGTTTATTTTACATAAAACCACTTGATACTGAGAAAATTACCATTCATTGTGGCTGTGGAAGAAATAGCTCAGAGGTTGAACAAATAAGTACTGCAGGAATCCAGATATCCCAGATTACTGAGGATTGAACTGTCGCCTGTTACTTATCCTATCTCATGAATTTAATCATCTATATTTAATCAGATTCTATTGGCACTATTTATCTATTTATGCTCATCAATTGTATATGTATTGCACCTTTATAAGCATATCATTTGTTTATTTTTTATTATGGAGGATTCAACACTTATCACAGGGAATATATCTAATTTATTTATTTATTGGCACTAATTTGGATTGATTACTATTTGCAAACGCATTTTTAGTATATCTATACACAATTGTTGCTTAGTTTACTTTGGAGATATCGCACCACTTCCAGTGGATTTGTATAACTGGAGGAACACAGTTTTTAAATATTTGCGATTTTTTCATATATTTGCGATTTTATATATATATGCGATTTTTTTAGCGATTTGGTAGCAATTTTTTTCCCATTGGTTTTTTAGCACAAAAAATTATTTTCTCACATTGATTGAATTTTTTATCAGAGCGCATCAATCTATGTTATATGTTTTAATTTTTAGGGGATTCTGATCACTATATAATTGATAGCAGCTTGATATCATTGTCAATCTAACAATTTTTATTTAATTAATTGCACATGCATTCACATACATTTGATTTACACTTATTTGATTGTATATGTCACGCTAGAACATTATTGCGCTTGGTGTTTTTGTTTATTTACTTTATTGTGTGACCAATACCATCCAAATAATTCTTACTTTCATTTCCCAAAGTTATCCGTCTACAAGGAGACCTGTATAGATCAAATGACGATACACATGAAGATGGAGGAGGACCGGAGTCACATGACTGAGAAGATACTAAACCTCACCCTGGAGATCATCTACCTGCTGACCGGAGAGGTGAGGAGGATTCTGGGAGGTCACATGACATCACTCTTATCTCTATTAATAAAACACAGACCTGACCGGAGAGGTGAGGAGGATTCTGGGAGGTCACATGACATCACTCTTATCTCTATTAATAAAACACAGACCTGACCGGAGAGGTGAGGAGGATTCTGGGAGGTCACATGACATCACTCTTATCTCTATTAATAAAACACAGACCTGACCGGAGAGGTGAGGAGGATTCTGGGATTCTAACATGATATTCCTATTGGTTCTCCAATACAGAGATTTCCTCTTGTGAAGTCAGGTGATCATATGACCATCACAGTGCCTCCATGTGACTCCCTAAAACCTGAGAGACACAACATGGAGAAGATTCTAGAAGTCACCAAGAAGATGATGGAGCTGCTGACAGGAGAGGTGAGGAGGATTCTGGGAATTCTGGGACATTATCCAGTAACAGACAAGGGATGTGTCTGGATGGTGACTGTATCATTGTGTGTGTCAGGTTCCTATAAGGTGTCAGGATGTCACTGTCTATTTCTCCATGGAGGAGTGGGAGTATTTAGAAGGACACAAGGATCTCTACAAGGACGTCATGATGGACAATCAGCCGCCCCTCACATCACCGGGTAAGAGGAGACTTTATTGTAAAGGAGAGAGCAGTACGGAGGCTCCACCTAGATCCCCCATCATCTGATAAACACATAGAAACAATGTATTCAGTCCCGTGTGTTAGATGGAGCACCCCCCTAATGTATCAAACAGCCAGGAAATATAGAGAATAGTCTATGGGACTTTTAAGGTACAAACATAAGATTTTTCAGCCCACTGGACAATAATCTAAGTGCCAACAGACAATATGGGGATTAGTAAACACCCCTGTTAACCCTTTACATAGATACAACTTTATTTACAAACCTGAAAGATTCTAAAGTTGAAGTAAAGTAGAAAAGACATATGTGAGGAATGATTAGCAGTCTATGGAGGAGGATAGAAAAACAGGGACATTTATAGAGGAGGACACTCCTACAGAGATCAGCACAGGTGGGTCATTAACATCTGAATACATTCCTCCACCCATACTGCTAACTGAGCAGAAAGTGATGAGGGAGGAGTCAATAACCCAATGATGGTGGTCTTCAGGATCAATCCAGTCTTCTTGGTTGTTCCCTCCCCCCCATACTCACTCTCTGACCTCTGGTGGGGCTCAGCCCTGCTGTTATTCATGGACTAAATAAGGAAGTGCAGGACTTCTTGTGTTGGGAAGACGGCAATGAGTGATAGAGGGGGTGGGGACACTCGTCCTATAATCCCCTCATCACTGTCACTCCTATAAAAGACAGTTCTCGTAGTTTCCTCACTCTCTGACTAAGGTCCATGAATAAAGAAATTAACTGGTAGGTGATCAGAGGACCCATTTACTAGTTACCTTGAGGGGGGATTTGTAAAACAAAGCTGCCTGATGTGGGCGGAGTCCTGGTTTAGGGGAACCAATCTGCTCATGTCTAGTAATAATCTTTGTATTTCTATTTTAGTAGATGGACGGGAGATGAAGAAAACTTTAGAGGATTGTCTTACTTTGTCTCCAGACTGTAAAGTAGAAGATGAGGACATCACACAGTATAGTCCAGGAGAAAACCCGACTACCTCAAATGTCCATCCGGCACCACACAGTGTAGATGGACCATCGTATTCCTCTTATCCTGAGGAACCTCAGACTGTGCGGGACGGTGCCGGACCATCGTATTCCTCTTATCCTGAGGAACCTCAGACTGTGCGGGACGGTGCCGGACCATCGTATTCCTCTTATCCTGAGGAACCTCAGACTGTGAGGGACGGTGCCGGACCATCGTATTCCTCTTATCCTGAGGAACCTCAGACTGTGCAGGACGGTGCCGGACCATCGTATTGCTCTTATCCTGAGGAACCTCAGACTGTGAGGGACGGTGCGGGACCATCGTATTCCTCTTATCCTGAGGAACCTCAGACTGTGAGGGACGGTGCCAATTTTTGTGTGCATAAAAGATCTCACACACGTGAGAAGCCGTATTCCTGCTCTGAATGCGGGAAGTGTTTCATTTTTCAATCAAAACTTAATGTGCATAAAAGATCTCACACAGGAGAGAAACCATATTCCTGCCCTGAGTGCGGGAAGTTTTTCAGATTTCAATCCAGTCTTTATGAACATAAAAGATCTCACACAGGTGAGAAGCCACATTCCTGTCCTGAGTGCGGGAAACTTTTCAATTTTAAATCCAGACTTATTGTGCATATAAGATCTCACACAGGTGAGAAGCCGTATTCCTGTTCTGAGTGTGGGAAATTGTTTTTAACAAAGTCCCATCTTTCCACACATCAGAGCTCTCACAGGGTTCAGACTGTGAGGGACGGTGCCGTCCTTCTAACAGATAAAAGGTTTTCCTGTAATGAGTGCGGGAAGTGTTTTAATTTTAAATCCAGTCTTCATGTGCATAAAAGAGCTCACACAGGTGAGAAGCCGTATTCCTGCTCTGAGTGTGAGAAAGTTTTTTTAACAAAGTCCCAGCTTTCCACACATCAAAGGTCTCACACGGGGGGGAAGCCCTATTCCTGTTCTGGCTGCGGGAAATGTTTTTCATTGAAGTTCAATCTTTATAGACATCAGAGATCTCACACGGGGGAGAAGCCGTATTCCTGTCCTGAATGCGGGAAAAGTTTTTCAAGCAAGTCACATCTTTGCAGACATCAGAGTTTGCACACAGGGGAGAAGCCATATTCCTGTCCTGATTGCGGGAAATGTTTTGTACAAAAAACACAGCTTGTCAGACATCAAAGTTCTCACACGGGTGAAAAGCCGTATTCTTGTTCTGAGTGCGGGAAATGTTTTTCACAGAAGTCACATCTTTGCAGACATCAGAGATCTCACATGGGGGATAAGCCGTATTCCTGTTCTGAGTGCGGGAAATGTTTTGTACAAAAAACACAGCTTGTCAGACATCAAAGTTCTCACATGGGGGAAAAGCCGTATTCTTGTTCTGAGTGCGGGAAATGTTTTTCACAGAAGGTCACTCTTTACAAACATCAGAGATTGCACACAGGGGAGAAGCCACTTTCCTGTCCCGAGTGAGGGAATCGTTCCTCACTGAAGTCCTGTCTTCCTGTACATCAGGGGTCCCACACAACCCTCGAGGTGTAACGCTGTACCCAAAAAAAAGTATATCATTCTTTTTCACACAAATAAAGCTTTCTTTTGGTGGTATTTGATCACCATTGGGGTTTGTTATAATTTTCTAAATAAACAAAAAAAAGACCTAAAATCTAATAAAAAAAAAAATCAGCGACTTATAGTACGACTGTGAAAGTGTGGCGGGAAATCTGACTAACACTGAGAGAAACTGACACTGACATCACCAGTAACACTAATAGAGTGATCAGGGATAATACTATACACTGTCACTGTACTAATGAAGAAGAAAGCCTTTATTTTTCTGCAATCGAGGTACATTATTGGTACATAGGGGGCTGGAATTTAGAAAAAGTAAACTCAGCCTTAACCACTTGCCCACTGGGCACTTATACCCTCTTCCAGACCAATTTTCAGTTTTCAGGGCTCTCACATTTTGAATGACAATTACTCAGTCATGCAGCACTGTACCCATATAAAAATATTGTCAATTTTTTCACACAAATAGAGCTTTCTTTTTGTGGTATTTAATCACCACTGGGTTTTTTTTTTAAATTTTCTGCGCTGTGAATGAAAAAAGACCGAAAATTTCGTAAAAAAAATATGTATTTACTTTGTTTCTGTTATAACATTTTGCAAATTAGTAATTTTTCTTCATAAATTTGGCCCAAAATTTATAATGCTTAATTTCTTTGGTAAAAATAACCCAAATCAGTGTATATTATTTGGTCTTTGTGAAAGTTATAGAGTCTACAAGCTATGGGGCCAACCATTGAAAATTGATCAATCCTGATGTACAGACGGCCTATCTCATTTCTTGAGGCCCTGAAATGTCAGAACAGTACAAATACCCCCAAATAACCCATTTTTGTAAAGAAGACAGTCCAAAGTATTTAGTAAGAGGCATAGTGAATTTTTTGCAAGTTGCAATTTTTTCCCCCACAATGCTTTGGAAAATGAGGAAATATATGTTTTTTTCCCACAAAATTGTCATATTTACAAGATTTTTCTCTCACATTGCATAGGCATACTTGTAATTACACACCAAAACACATTCTGCTACTCCTCCTGAGTATGGCGATACCACATGTGTGAGATCCACAGCCTGTCCACATACAGAGAGGCCCAACATCCAAGTAGCACCTTCAGGTGTTCTAGGAGCATCAGTTACACATGGCGACCTATCACACTTTTGAAGGCTTTGAAGCACCAGGACAATGGAAATGCCCAAAAAATGTGCCCATTTTGGAAAGCAAACAGCCCAAGGTATATTCTATGAGGCATAGTGAGTGTTTTGAACATGTCATTTTTTTCCACAAGTTTTTGGAAAATGTGGAAAGAAAATGAAAACGCATTTTTTTTACACATATGACAGTTTTTTTTTTTACACACACGACAGATGTTGATCACTGGGACTGATGTACGCAGATGAAGATATTGATTACTGGAGCAGATGTCGATCACTGGGACAGACGTGCACAGATGTTGATCACTGGGACAGATGTTGATCACTGGGACAGACATGCGCAGATGTTGATCACTGGGACAGATGTATGCAGATGACATGTTGATTACTGGGACAGATGTATGCAGATGACAGATGTTAATCACTGAGACAGATGTATGCAGGTGACAGATGTTGATCACTGGGATAGATGTGCGCAGATGGCAGATGTTGATCACTTGGACAGACGTTGATCACTGGGACTGAAGTGCGCAGATGTTGATCACTGGGACAGATGTTGATCACTGGGACAGACGTGCGCAGTGTTGATCCCTGGGACAGATGTTGATCACTGGGACAGATGTGCGCAGATGTTGATCACTGGGACAGATGTGCGCAGATGTTAATCACTGGTACAGATGTGCGCAAATGACAGATGTTGATCACTGGGACAGAAGTATGCAGATGACAGATGTTGATCACTGGGACAGATGTATGCAGATGACAGATGTTGATCACTGGGATAGATGTGTGCAGATGGCAGATGTTAATCACTGGGACAGATGTGCGCAGATGACATGTTGATCACTGGGACAGATGTTGATCAATGGGACAGATGTGCACAGATGTTGCTCCTTAGTACAGATATGTGCAGGCGAGAGATGTTGATCACTGGGACAGATGTGTTTTACTGTGTGACTTTGTGAGGACACTGTGTGGGGACACTTGCTGTGTGATCAGTGAGTGTAAAGTGCTCACTAATCCCCTCTGGCAACACAGACCACACAGCCATCATGTGATCAGAAGGGCCAATCACAGAGCCCTTCTGCCGATTAGAAACGCGCGCACGCCTTGTTCTGAGGGACGTTCCAGTATGTTCACTCAGAAAGGCAAAGCACCCACCCGGCTGTTTCTGTACAGTGGACGGGTGGGAAGAAATTAAAGCTGAGAAGTATGTATCAGCTCAATGAATAGACCTCCTAGCAATGTTATTACCAGGCTGCAGCTAGGGGGAGCTCTAATGTTTAGCGTGTGATCACAGGAGAGTGATCCCATCTAGCTCACATTATCCTTTTCACTGCCAGAGCTGTTTTTGAATTATTTGTGCATACATGTTAAGATTTTGGGCCTGAAGATTAATTAAAACCTCCAAACATATATTTTCTGCCAGCAGAGGCCCTGGAGAACAAAATGGGGATAGTTCCAATTTTTTATGTCAGATGATATTAATGGTTTATTAACAGTAAATATCAGCAAGAAATACACTAAAGTTACTTTTAGGGCACACAAATGCAATATATTACCCAATATTTCAGGTAAAATATAAGACACAAGGTTGTGTCGAGTAAATAGATACCCAACATGTCACGCCTTTATATTGTGTGTGCTGGTGCAATGAAGATGAACTTCGGTACCAAATATTGCCCATAGGTGGCGCTTCAAAAGCCTTTACAGGTCATCAGTTTAGAGTTACCTGGGAATAATGGGCCTAGAATGATTGCTCTGACTGTGGCATGCATGGCGATATGTAACGTGTATCTCACAATCAGTATTTTCCTATGTAGGCGCCTGCGAGGTGTGTATTATGTTCCTATGTGTGCGTACGTGGGTACTGAAAGATTGGGGGGTGGGGGGTTGGGTAGGTGTGCTCGGGAGTAACTTTAGTATCTTCATTGCACAGTACAGGACACAGGCAATATGTTTCTACACCATGGGTTATATGTAAGTACCTTCAGGTGATTGGACACTGGCAAGCTTTTGAGAAAACGTCTGCCTGGGGTGCCTCCCCTATAACCCTCCCCCATTTAGTGAGCCCTCAGTTGATGGACCTCTTCTTCTTCATGGAGAAATCAACTTCACTGATTTTTAATTTTATTTGAATCCTTCAATGAACATCTCACTGTCCTCTAACACATATATAGAAGCAGTGTATCCGGATTAGTGCAAACTCTGTAAAACCTTGGAAGTCGTACCCAGACCCTACTCTGTGAAGATGGCCTGTGATGTTGCTTTGGACACTGAATTCTGTGTGGGGCGCTCATATTGGCACACGCTGAAACTCGTTGAGGTAGCTGCAGGGTGTTCTACAGGTCCAGGGAGGTGGTCCATCGCTATAGAACCTGGTCCCTGAAGACCACTTCATGGGTTAGCCCACTGTGATGAGGGAAGATTGGACTTCATATACAGTCCACCATCATGGAGAGGTAAGACAGAGTCACTTTGACTGTTCCTGTAGCAATGGGGGTGTCTTTGGAATGTATTTCCTTTTCAGATTTGGTACTAAAATTTAACTACTCAGAGCTCAGTCTCAGGTGGATGGACATCACACCACTGGTCACACACTTTAATGCCACTTTCAACAAAAGCCCATATAAGGTACTCAGGCGCTTCCTTCTACCTTTTTGTCACTAGGCTTTTATGAAGGACAGTCTACACCTGGGTTACTGTGTTCTTCCTCCAGACATGCTTTCCCTCTCCTTCACCCTACTCCATGAGTACCCCACAGAGGAATACCCTCACTTGGTGGAGACCAGGAGAAAGGGAGACAATTTTTATTCACAGGAGAACATTCAGTCGGCCGAAGGTCATTTCAATAGCCAGACTCAGAGTGATGATGTGTCCTTTGCACTGGAGCAGGACCACCAATGTCCATACCAGACCCTCAATCAAAACATGAAGGGGGAAAAGATTGCACCCTCCCCCGCCCCTCGAACCAAACCGGGCCACATGCCCTCATTCCCCATGACATCAATAGTTCCAATGGACACTGAGGTGGCTTCCTTAGGAACCAATGACAGCGGGATGCTGGCATAGACAGAAGCAGTAGAAATATTAGTTCTATGCAGCACCCTGATGTCTAGGCAGGGTGGCTCCTAAATTTACCTGCCAGGTGTATTTGCCTTTTTTCAATTGTTAGGGATCAATTGAGTTCACCCTAAGTCTTGAATTGCTGCACTTCTCTTTTCTGCCGCTAGGTGGACGGGTACATATTGACATTGGATAGGACAAGGGCAAAGCAAGGACAGGTTAGGAATATATGGGCTGTCTCAGCCCATGGGCAGGGGACTTCCTAAATCCCTTGGCCTGCTGGGAGAACCTATATATTTGGGTAGAGTCAGGAGATCGGTGTTCTGTGCCACCTGGACGGCTGTCTGGGTAGACGTGTTTTGTGCTGCCCGGGCTGCTAGGCCTAATTTTGGTTCTATACCGGGGACATCTGGCTGCTAGGCTGTTTGAGGGCCTATCCAAAAGCAAGAGAGCAGCGTAGGGTTGAGATTGAGGCTTGCAGTCCAACCAGAAGTGACTGTTCTGCTGCCCAGAGAACCTGTCATGGTCGGAGGTAGAGGGCTAGCTGTCGCTACTAAGGGACCATCCACCTTAATACCTGGAACCACAGTGAGTAGCTGA
This sequence comes from Lithobates clamitans, assembly GCA_037952925.1. Taxonomy (NCBI): domain Eukaryota; kingdom Metazoa; phylum Chordata; class Amphibia; order Anura; family Ranidae; genus Lithobates; species Lithobates clamitans. Next base: position 1,718,524 of record JBBGZY010000938.1, on the reverse strand, counting down.
AGCAAGTACCAGAGCAGTATTCTCACCGACTGGGGACGGTGAAGAATTGGGAAACTTCAGCAAATGCCAAGCTAGGGACCCAGCCAGTGGGGTGATGCTTGAGGAGTATCTGGAGTGCCAGGCCAGGGACCCAGTCATTGGGGTAACGCTTGAGGAGTATCTGGAGTGCCAAGCCAGGGACCCAACAGGGAAGCGGGGGTGACACTTGAGGAAGATACTAAAGTAAGAAGATTGAAAGAGATCATGAGATTCAGTGGCAGTGAATCAGCAAGTCTAGTGACAGAGATTGGGAGCTCAGTGGGCTGAATTTACAAGAAGTGATTGTATAGAAAGTAAAGAAGGTTGTTACAACTTGTTAGGAACTGCTCTAAGACTGTTGCCATAGGAGGCAGCGCTCCTACACATGCAGATGTGGTGTCTTGCTGGATGCCTTTCCCTGAATGGCTGTCTACCTGTAGAAGTCTCGGAGTCTGCCAATTAACATTGCAACTACCCAAGGGTGTCCTGGCCCCAACCCTCTCTCCCAAAGTTCTGTTCAAGAGAAAATAAACCTCTTTGCATTCAAGAAGTGTCTGGCGCCCATAAATCTATCTTGCATTACACCCACCATGCCTTGCAACCCTCTCTACACAGAAGGATGTCAGCTGTCCCTGACTCTGGGAGTTCTCATTAGGCTAAAGGAGGCCTGGGATCTCGCTACATCTATATATGATTTTCGGCTCCCATTGAACAGGGGTCCAAACAGGCTAACGTTCTGGCATTTATCCAAATATCCACAGTTTGGTCCGAAACTAGGTTCAGACTGAGCTATCTGCTCATCCCTAGACGCCAGTTGCTACTGAGAGACAGAAAGTGTTCATTACCTGAAACCCTAGAAACCTTTGCTGGAACCCTGGCTGAGAAAGTCTGGACTAGGCAGTAATATATTTCTCCCTTGGTGGGGGAAGAGATGGAGATCTACAAGGCCGTGTTCACTAGACGTTTCTTGGGGCTGCAGTTCCTCTGAGCTCCACAAGGTGGTGATCTCACTTCTAGCCAGATAGGAAGTCTCTATGAAAGTCAGGAAGTGATGTCAGTACAGACAGGAAGTGATGTCAGAAAAAGGAAGTTCCAGGTGAGAGGTGAGTCGGGAGGAAGTAGAGAGGAGACATTGCTGGAAGTGGCAGTAGAGGAGGTAATAAGTTCTTATTTTATATTTACACCCAGTAACCCCCGTCATGTTCCGTCCTCTTCCTCCATAGTCACTGTGACATCTTTTATCTAGAGTTGCCACCTCATCCCTTTAAACCTGAACACCTTTGAATTACACAGGTTCTGAGGGTAATTTAATGCAGATAAGGCACCAAGTGAGTTTAATTACCACCTTAATCAGCCACAGAACCTGTGTAATTAATATGTGTTTTGGTTTAAAGGGATGAGGTGGCAACCATACTTTTATCTCCAGCAGATGATGATACACACATATATAGTGTGGAAACCTCGATTAACCACTTACGGGGCCGGAATATTCTCTTCATTTTAGAGATAAATTCTAGTAATATGTTCCTCTAAACAAACACCACTGACAATAAATAGACAAGACAATGACCATCCTGACCATACATGGCCTACAAAGGGCAATTATTACACCACACAGGCAGCCAATGGGCAATCATTACAATATGCAGCCAACACAATGATGGAGTGCAGGGGTCAGGACAGAAGCGTAACTAAAACCTTCAGGGCTAGGGTGACCACGTGTCCCGGATAGCCCGGGATTGTCCCTGAATTCATATTTGTGTTCCGGGCACCTTCATTCCGGGACAATACAGTGTCCCGGAATGAAATAGGGACACACAGCTACACTAATAAACGGCATGGACGGGGGGCGGATCTGCTTGGCTCGGGACGGGGCCAGGACCAGGTCGGCTCAGCTTGGGCAGGTCCACTCTGCTCCGACGGGGAGCATGTCCGCTCTGCTCAGACAAGCTACACAAGCCGCCTCCCCCAACCCAGTCATCTCTATGGAGGGCTCCGTGTGCCGCGCTGCACACTGGGAAGTGTAGTTTCCAGCACAGCCCCGCGCGGATTCACTTCTCACTCACATGGCAGACAGGAGGCGCGGAGGGGACGCTCGCCTTGTCCCAGGACAGCGAGGAGGAAGAAGAGTCTGACAGGGAGAGCGCAGGCTTCAGGGAACAGCCTACTAGGAACAAGTGAGAACCAAGAGGTCGGGGAGACAGTCAGAGGCAAGTACTTATGTGTAAGTGTCCCCCTGTCCATCCCTCTATCCATCCCACTGTCCCCCTGTCCATCCCACTGTCCCCCTGTCCATCCCACAGTCCCCCTGTCCATCCCTCTGTCCCCCTGTCCATCCCACAGTCCCCCTGTCCATCCCACTGTCCCCCTGTCCATCCCACTGTCCCCCTGTCCATCCCACAGTCCCCCTGTCCATCCCTCTGTCCCCCTGTCCGTCCCCCTGTCCATCCCACTGTCCCCCTGTCCATCCCTCTGTCCCCATGTCCATCCCTCTGTCCCCATGTCCATCCCTCTGTCCCCATGTCCATCCCTCTGTCCCCATGTCCATCCCTCTGTCCCCATGTCCATCCCTCTGTCCCCATGTCCATCCCTCTGTTCCCATGTCCATTCCACTGTCCCCATGTCCATCCCACTGTCCCTCTGTCCATCCCTCCGTCCATCCCACTGTCCCCCTGTCCATCCCTCTGTCCCCCTGTCCATCCCACTGTCCCCATGTCCATCCCACTGTCCCCATGTCCATCCCTCCGTCCATCCCACAGTCCCCCTGTCCATCCCTCCGTCCATCCCACAGTCCCCCTGTCCATCCCACTGTCCCCCTGTCCATCCCACTGTCCCCCTGTCCATCCCACTGTCCCCCTGTCCATCCCACTGTCCATCCCCCTGTCCATCCCACCGTCTCCCTGTCCATTCCACCGTCCCCCTGTCCATTCCACCGTCCCCCTGTCCATTCCACCGTCCCCCTGTCCATTCCACCGTCCCCCTGTCCATCCCACAGTCCCCCTGTCTATCCCACAGTCCCCCTGTCCATCCCTCTGTCCCCCTGTCCATCCCACTGTCCCCCTGTCCATCCCACTGTCCCCCTGTCCATCCCACTGTCCCCCTGTCCATCCCACTGTCCCCCTGTCCATCCCACTGTCCCCATGTCCATCCCACTGTCCCCATGTCCATCCCTCCGTCCATCCCATAGTCCCCCTGTCCATCCCTCCGTCCATCCCACAGTCCCCCTGTCCATCCCACAGTCCCCCTGTCCATCCCACTGTCCCCCTGTCCATCCCACTGTCCCCCTGTCCATCCCACTGTCCCCATGTCCATCCCACTGTCCCCATGTCCATCCCACTGTCCCCATGTCCATCCCACTGTCCCCATGTCCATCCCACTGTCCCCATGTCCATCCCTCCGTCCATCCCACAGTCCCCCTGTCCATCCCTCCGTCCATCCCACAGTCCCCCTGTCCATCCCACTGTCCCCCTGTCCATCCCACTGTCCCCCTGTCCATCCCACTGTCCCCCTGTCCATCCCACTGTCCCCATGTCCATCCCACTGTCCCCATGTCCATCCCACTGTCCCCATGTCCATCCCACTGTCCCCATGTCCATCCCACTGTCCCCATGTCCATCCCACTGTCCCCATGTCCATCCCACTGTCCCCATGTCCATCCCACTGTCCCCATGTCCATCTCACTGTCCCCATGTCCATCTAACTGTCCCCATGTCCATCTAACTGTCCCCATGTCCATCCCACTGTCCCCATGTCCATCCCACTGTCCATCCCTCCGTCCATCCCACAGTCCCCCTGTCCATCCCTCCGTCCATCCCACAGTCCCCCTGTCCATCCCACAGTCCCCCTGTCCATCCCGCCGTCCCCCTGTCCATCCCGCCGTCCCCCTGTCCATCCCGCCGTCCCCCTGTCCATCCCACCTTCCCTTGTCCATTCCACCGCCCCCCTGTTATATTTAGCGCAATTTAAGACATGTCCACTGTTCACCACAATCTTTTTTCATACGCCCCTGCCCCAAAAATCAGCAAAAAAAATATGTCAAAAATCACCTTTTTTTTGGGGGGGGGGGGGTGTCCCTGAATGGCAGTTTAGAAATGTGGTCACCCTATTCAGGGCCCCGGTGCAAGAAACAATGATGCCCCCCCTTCCATCTGAGCTCCAGGCTTCCAATTTTGGAGGGTATCCATGGACATCCTCCCAAAACCGTGCTTCGCGGATGCCCCCTGGGACGTGCATCCAGCGCAATCACAGTGGCCCTTTACCATGTGATGTTAGCTGATCACATGTAAACAGACTTGCCGGTTATCCGCAGCCCTTTCCTCCCACGCTGTGTCTGTGTGAGGAAAGGACTGCCATTAACTGTCAAGAATGTCAGTAAATTGTTTACACTGATAATCAGTGCCCCAATCATCAGTGCCGTGTATCAGTGCCCATCAATGCCGCCTATCAGTGTTACCTCTCAGTGCTCATATATGCTGCCTATTAGTGCCCATCAAATCTGCCTATCAGCACCACTATCAGTGCTCATTATTGCAGCGTCCATCTATGCCACCTATCGGTACTCTTCAATACTGCCCATCAGTGCCCATCAATACTGCCTTAGTTCTGCCTATCAGTGTTCCTCAGTGCCCATCCGTGCAGCCTATGAGTTCTGCCTATCAGTGCTCATCAATGCCCATCAATGCCTCCTATCAGTGCAGCCTATCAGTGCTCATCAGTAAATCCTATCAGTGCCTCCCATCGGTGCCCCCTATCAGTGCCCCCTAGTGCCTTCTCAGTGCCCCCCATCAGTGCCTCCTATCATTGCCCACCAGTGCCTCCCATCAGTGCCCCCTATCAGTGCCTCCCTTCAGTGCCCATCAGTAAATCCTATCAGCGCCTCCCATCGGTGTCCCCTATCAGCGCCTCCCATCGGTGTCCCCTATCAGCGCCTCCCATCGGTGTCCCCTATCAGCGCCTCCCATCGGTGTCCCCTATCAGCGCCTCCCATCGGTGTCCCCTATCAGCGCCTCCCATCGGTGCCTCCTATCAGCGCCTCCCATCGGTGTCCCCTATCAATGCCTCCCCTTCAGTGCTCATCAGTAAATCTTATCAGTGCCCATCAGAGTCCTCTATCAGAGTTCTCTGTCTTCTCAGGAGAGCACAGCTCTGAGCGGAGAGCGTGTCTCTTCAGTGGCATCACTAGGGTTGGTGTCATCCGGTGAGGAAAAAATTAGTGTCACCCCCCTCCACCAACTATAGCCCCCCTCAGTACAGACCCCCCTCCACTAACTGCAGACCCCCCTCTCAGTATAGACCCCCCCACTAAGTACAGACCCCCCTCTCGCAGTATAGATCCTCCTCACTAAGTACAAACCCCATCCATCAATATAGCCCCCCTCATTGCAGACCCCTCATCTATCAGTATAGCCCCTCTATCAGCATAGACTCCCATCTATCAGTGTAGACCCCCTTAGTGCAGACCCCCATCTATCAGTATAGACCCCCATCTATCAGTATAGGCCCCCCTCTATCACTATAGACCCCAGTGTAGACCCCCCTCCATCAGTGCAGACCTCCCCTCCCTCATTGCAGACCCCCCTCCATCAGTTCACATCCCCCCCAGTACAGACCCCCCTCCATCAGTGCAGGCCCCCCACAATGCAGACCACCCCCCCTCCATCAGTGCAGACCCCCCCTCATTGCAGACCATCCCCCTCCATCAGCACTCACCCCCCCTCAGTGCAGACTCCCCATCAATGCAGACCCCACTCAGTGCAGACCCCCCTCCCTCCATCAATGCAGACCCCCCTCAGTGCAGACCCCCACCTCATCAATGCAGACCACCCTCAGTGCAGACCCAACCCCCCCTCAGTGCAGACCACCGTCCCTCCATCAGTGCTGACCCCCCTCCCATAGTGTTCCCCCCAGCACATGTCTATTTGAATACAAACTTTACAGACCTCAGAACAGCGCGGGATAGGCACACCGGCATGTGTCCCTCAGACTCCTCCTCCTCCCCCCAGAGAGGGGGAGGCAGCTTCGGTCCGCTCCGCTGTACGCCTGTGTGTCTCATCTAACAGCAGCAGAGACACCGGCATCGTTTGTTTTATTTCCCTCTTCGTGTGTCCTCTCTCGCATGGCATGACAAAGGACACACAGATGATCTCCCCCCTCCCCTCTCTGTGCTCCGCGGGCAGTCAAGTGTGAAGCTAAGGAGCTCACATTTCCCGCGGAGCACACAGGGAAGGGGGGAGATCAGCTGTGTGTCCTCTGTCATGCCATGCGAGAGAGGACACACGAAGAGGGAAATAAAACAAACAATGCCGGTGTCTCTGTGCTGTTAGATGAGAGACACGCTCAGCCTCAGAGCGCTGTGAAGAGCAACCCCGCTGGCCCCCCCCCACAGTGGCGGAATGCCGGGCCCCGTCGCAAGTGCGACTGTTGCGACCCCAGTAATTCCGCCACTGGGTCAGGAGTATGGAGGAAAATACTGAGGGTTCTGAGGGAAGTAGAGGAGCTGAGGGGTCTGTAAGGAGCAATGGATAGGTGATGGATTTTAAGGGCCCCTTAGTGGGTAGTGAGGAGCTTTGCAGTCAGAGTTCTGGCAATTATCCTGATTAGCTGACAATACAAACAAGGAGGTTCCCCTTCCCGGACATCGTGATGACCCTACATTGACTTACAGCACTGCCCTAGAGCAAAACACGAAGACAGAAAAAGGATCGTATCATTCCTTATCTGCAGATCTAAAACTAATCAAATCCAGTTCAGAAATAAAACAAACCAAACAGAGAAAAGACAATTTATGGTCCAGCAGGTCAAGAGGGTCCCGAGACCTTGAAAATGTAACAACATTGAACAGCCCAAATTAAATGTGTTCTCATGGGGGGCAGTATTCCTTAAATGTACAACAATCCTCCTATTACCCCCCCTCACATCCACATCCTATTATGTGTGACCAATACCACCCAAATAATTTTTTCTTTCATTTCCCAAAGTTATTCGTCTACAAGGAGACCTGTATAGATCAAATGAAGGCACCAATGAGGATGGAGGAGGACCGGAGTCACATGACTGAGAAAATACTAAACCTCACCCTGGAGATCATCTACCTGCTGACCGGAGAGGTGAGGAGGATTCTGGGAGGTCACATGACATCACTCTTATCTCTAATAATAAAACACAGACCTGACCGGAGAGGTGAGGAGGATTCTGGGATTCTAACATGATATTCCTATTGGTTCTCCAATACAGAGATTTCCTCTTGTGAAGTCAGGTGATCATATGACCATCACAGTGCCTCCATGTGACTCCCTAAAACCTGAGAGACACAACATGGAGAAGATTCTAGAAGTCACCAAGAAGATGATGGAGCTGCTGACAGGAGAGGTGAGGAGGATTCTGGGAATTCTGGGACATTATCCAGTAACAGACAAGGGATGTGTCTGGATGGTGACTGTATCATTGTGTGTGTCAGGTTCCTATAAGGTGTCAGGATGTCACTGTCTATTTCTCCATGGAGGAGTGGGAGTATTTAGAAGGACACAAGGATCTCTACAAGGACGTCATGATGGAGAATCAGCCGCCCCTCACATCACCGGGTAAGAGGAGATTTTATTGTAAAGGAGAGAGCAGTACGGAGGGTCCACCTAGATCCCCCATCATCTGATAAACACATAGAAACAATGTATTCAGTCATAACTGCTAGAAAACTACTTAGAAACCCTAAAACATATATTTTTTTAAGCTGAAGCCCTAGAGAATAAATGGTGGTTGTTGCCATTGTTTGTGTCACACAGTATTTGCGCAGTGGTTTTTCAAACTTTATTTGAAAAACTGTGTGGTCGCTGCGTGTTTCAGCTCCACACATCACCCTGCTTGGCCAGCTATTCACTTCAGACACACTTTGCCAGTCAATGAAGAGTCCTTTAGCTTTTTTTTTTTTTTTTTGGGGGGGGGATTAAACTTGATAAATTGAACAATCGTTTTGAATCTATATTGACAGTCTCCTAAGCTCCACACTCCTCCAGCACACTACTTGAGATCACTTTGCTTTCTCTACTACACAATCCAAGGTTCCGGTAACCATTAGCACATGGTTAGGCCTCACTCTGAATAAGTCCGACCAGTTGAATAATAGCCATTCGCTGGCAGGGGTCTGCAGTCCCCTTTGGTGTAGCAACCAATAGCGATAAAAAAAGGACATTTGTGCTAACTGAAACTTGGTGGACTGCTGATCCCAGAAAGTCCAATGCAAATCCTGCCAACCCTCCTGGCTGCAGCAAATCGACTTCAACAACACCACAGTCTCTTCCTCTGGCTTCACATCCAATCCTGGCATGTCCCTCCCAGAGCTTCTCGCTGTGCTTCTCACTCACCAACCCCGGCATGGAACCCTCCTGAATGACTTTGGCAGTGCTCCCCGCTGTCTTCATCCCGCTCCTGTTCCAGGACACCTCTCAATGACTGTGTAAAGAGAGGCTCCCTCCCAGCTCCTGTGCTCCAGGCCCGAGGTCAATCCCCCCCCCCCCCCCCCCAGAAAGGGGGTTCCCTTAAGGGCCACCACAGCCTAACACTCCATCATTCAGCTCTTCCACCCAACAACCCCTCCCACAACAGGCTGACCATGAGTGTATATATAGGAGGCCTGCCCCCTACCAATCTTAGTTGGGGATTGGTCAGGGCTCCCAGATACACTCCATGTCACTCCAATCCTCTGCCCTGCCTCTTTTCCAGAACCCTCTGGAAACAAAGGAGGCACCAGAGAGATAAAGTACATGTCAGTCATCTGCTGCTACACTAAACCACTCCCCAGCCCCCAGATCAAAACAAAAAGGGCTAAAAAATTTACCTGCGCTGGCTGTAAAAACACGAACAACTACCTCTAGCAACCTACCTAAAGGTAGAGGGTGCTACAAGTGCACACAATGATAATAATGTGATAACATCCTCAAACAGAAAGTGATAATGAGGGAGGAGTCAATAACCCAATGATGGTGGTCTTCAGGATCAGTCCAGTCTTCATCTTGGTTGTTCTACCCCCATCCTCACTCTCTGACCTCTGGTGGGGCTCAGCCCCGCTGTTATTCATGACTAAATCATGGACTAAATAAGGAAGTGCAGGACTTCTTGTGTTGGGAAGATGGCAATGAGTGATAGAGGGGGAGGGGACACTTGTCCTATAATCCCCTCATCACTGTCACTTCTATAAAAGACAGTTCTCGTTGTTTCCTCACTCTCTGACTAAGGTCCATGAATAAAGAAATGAACTGGTAGGAGATCAGAGGACTCATTTACTAGGTACCTTGAGGGGGGAATTGTAAGATCCTCAGAGACAAAGCTGCCGGATGTGGGTGGAGTCCTGGTTTAGGGGAACCAATCAGCTCATGTCTAGTAATAATCTTTGTATTTCTATTTTAGTAGATGGACGGGAGATGAGGAAAACCTCAGAGGATTGTCTCACTTTGTCTCCAGACTGTAAAGTAGAAGATGAGGACATCACACAGTATAGTCCAGGAGAAAACCCGACTACCTCAAATGTCCATCCGGCACCACACAGTGTAGATGGACCATCGTATTCCTCTTATCCTGAGGAACCTCAGACTGTGAGGGACGGTGCCGGACCATCGTATTCCTCTTATCCTGAGGAACCTCAGACTGTGCGGGACGGTGCCGGACCATCGTATTCCTCTTATCCTGAGGAACCTCAGACTGTGCGGGACGGTGCCGGACCATCGTATTCCTCTTATCCTGAGGAACCTCAGACTGTGCGGGACGGTGCCGGACCATCGTATTCCTCTTATCCTGAGGAACCTCAGACTGTGCGGGACGGTGCCGGACCATCGTATTCCTCTTATCCTGAGGAACCTCAGACTGTGCGGGACGGTGCCGGACCATCGTATTCCTCTTATCCTGAGGAACCTCAGACTGTGCGGGACGGTGCCGTACCTCCAACAGATACGAGATTTTCCTGTCCTGAGTGCGGGAAGTGTTTCCGCTCTAAAGCCAGTCTTAATGCGCATAAAAGCTCTCACACAGATGAGAAGCCGTATTCATGTTCTGGATGTGGGAAATGTTTTGTACACAAATCACACCTTGTCAGACATCAAAGTTCTCACACCGGGGAAAAGCCTTATTCTTGTTCTGAGTGCGGGAAATGTTTTTCACGGAAGTCACATCTTTGCAGACATCAGAGATTGCACACAGGTGAGAAGCCGTATTCGTGTCCTGAGTGCGGGAAATGTTTTTCACGGAAGTCACATCTTTTCAGACATCAGAGATTGCACACGGGTGAGAAGGCGTATTCCTTTCCTGAGTGTGGGGAACGTTTTTCTAGGGAGTCACAATTTTACAGTCATCAGAGATCGCACACAGGGGAAAAGCCACTTTCCTGTCCTGAGTGCGGGAAATGTTTTCCACAGAAGTCCCAACTTTACATTCATCAGAGATCGCACACAGGGGAGAAGCCGTATTCCTGTCCTGAGTGCGGGAAGTGTTTTTCCTATAGGTCCAGTCTTTACAATCATCAGAGATTTCACACGGGGGAGAAGCCGTATTCCTGTCCTGAGTGCGGGAAATGTTTTTCAATGAAGAGTCATCTTAATATACATCAGAGATTGCACACAGGGGAGAAGCCGTATTCCTGTCCTGAGTGTGGGAAATGTTTTTCAGACAAGTCCTCTCATAACAGACATCAAAGATCTCACACGGGAGAGAAGCCACTTTCCTGTATTGAGTGCGGGAAACGTTTTTCAAGGAATTCACATCTTTCCAGACATCAGAAATTGCACTCAGGGAAAAAGCCGTATCCTTGCCTTGAGTGCGGGAAATGTTTTTCAGAGAAGTTCCATCTTTCCAGACATCAGAGGTCTCACACGAGGGAGAAGCCACTTCACTGTCCTGAGTGAGGGAATTGCTCCTCACTGAAGTCCTGTCTTCCTGTACATCAGGGGTCCCACACAACCCTCGAGGTGTATTAGTGAGTGCGGGAAATGTCTTGTATATGAATGTTGCTGGACATGTGGGGAAGAAGCACACCCTGATATACACCTCAGATATACTCCATGGCTGATCTTCATCATATAAGAAACAGTTGATAAGGAGATCAGAGATCACCAAAGACATGGATGAAGTGTTGTACCGTGTTGGCCATTGATAGCAGGAGAAAAATAAAAATGGAGTCATTACTTCTCATTGGCTGAGTACATTTTGTGGTGTAAACTCTTGCAAGAGGTCTGTTTTCTCAAGTCGTCTTCCGGGACGAAACACGTTAACGCCGCCACTTAAAAGGCGATCCTCTAGGCCTTTTAGAATAAACATTGAGTCATTACCTCTCTTTGGCTGATTACATTTTGTGGTGGAAGATTTCACAAACACTTACAGGTCCGTTTAACCATTTAATCTCTGGAAGGTTTTACCCCCCCTTCATGACTATTCAGCACTGTGCTTATTCGACTGGTAATTTCGCGGTCATGCAACGCTGTACCCCATGTATATCATTTCCCCCCCACAAATAAAGATTTCTTTTGGTGGTATTTGATCATCCTTGGGGTTTGTTGTATTTTGCCATGTAAAGGAAATAAGGCCTAAAAAAGAAAAAAAAAATTTTCTGCTTTCTGTTTTAAAACGTAATTTTTAACGTATTTAATAAAAAAATGTAAAAAAAATCAAATTTCTTCATAAACTTTGACAATGTATTCTGCTACATGTCTTTGATAATATACTCATATTGGGATTTTCTTTTAATTGGTTTGTGTGAAAGTTATACCGTCTACAATAAAAAGTATATATACTGAAATTTTTATTTATTTTTATACTAGTAATGGCGGTGATCAGCGAGTTATAGTGAGACTGTGATAGTGCGGCGGCCAATCTGACACTAACTGACACTGAGGAGTGATCAGGGATAATACAATACACTGTCACTGTACTAATGACACTGGCTGGGAAGGGGTTAACATCTAGGGGCGATCCAAAGGTTAACTGTGAGCCTAACAAGTGGTAATGTGTGCTGCTTTTTACTAAAGATCTCTTTGTTTCATATCCCTGATTTGCAGGGATAAGACACAGAGAGATTGTTCCCTCTGTATAGAGCTCTGTGCTGGTCCCAGCCATTAATCATTGGCCGGGACCTGCTGACAGACTCCCTCAGGTGTGGGCCCTACACCCGGAAACAGGCAGGAATGTACCAGTGCATACAAGTATCTCACAAAAGTGAGTACACCCCTCACATTTGTGTAAATCTTTTCTTCTATCTTTTCATGTGACAACACTGAAGAAATGACACTTGTCTACAATGTAAAGTAGTGAGTGTACAGCTTGTATAACAGTGTAAATTTGCTGTCCCCTCAAAATAACTCAACACACAGCCATTAATGTCTAAACCGCTGGCAACAAAAGTCAGTACACCCCTAAGTGAAAATGTCCAAATTGGGCCCAATTATGGTGCCAAATGGTGCCAGAGGCACTGGGGAACAAAATGGGGGTAGTTCCAAGTTTTAATGTGAGATGATATTGGCTGAACGGTTTATCAACGGTAAATATCAGCAAGAAATACACTAAAGTTCATTTTAGGGCACACAAACACAATATATCACACAATTTTCAGGTAGAATATAAAACACGAGGTTGTGCCGAGTAAATAGATACCCAACATGTCAAGCCTTAATATTGTGTGTGCCGATGCAATGAAGACGAACTTCAATGCCCAAATATTGCCCATAGGTGGCGCTTCAAAAGTCTTTGCAGGATAACAGTTTAGAGTTACCCATGAATAATGGGCCTAGAATTATTGCTCTGAATGTGGGGTGCATGGCGATATGTAACGTGTGAAGTGTAGCCAATTTTTTTCCCATGTAGGTATGTATGTGCCTACGAGGGTGCAGAAATTTTTTTTAGGAGGGAGGGTTGGGTGGGTGTGCTCGGGAGTAACTTTAGTATCTCCATGGTACAGTACAGGACTCAGGCAATAAATTTCTAATCCAAGAGTTATAGGTAAGTACCTTTATGTGATTGAACACTGGCAAGCTTTTAAGGACACGTCTGCTTGGGGCACCTCCCCTATAACCCTCCCCCACTCAGTGAGTCCTCAGTTGATGGACCTCTTCTTCTTCACAGAGAAATCAACTTCCCTTATTTTTTATATTTTATGTGAATCCTTCAATGGACATCTAACCGCCCTCTAACACTTATACAGAAGCAGTGTATCCGGATTGGTGCAACCTCTGTAAAACCTCAGAGTCGTACCCAGACCCTACTCTGTGAAGATGGCCTGTGATGATGCTTTGGGCACTGGATTCTGCGTGGGGCGCTCATATTGGCACTCTCTGAAACTCGTTGAGGTAGCTGCAGGGTGTTCTACAGGTCCCCCTTCCGGGGTTTGCCCACTGTTATGGGGGAAGGTAGGACTTTATATCCAGTCCACCATCATGGACAGGTAAGACAGAGTTACCCTATACCTTTGACTGTTCTTGTATCACTGGGGATGTCTTTGGAATGTATTCCCTTTTCAAATTTGGTGCTAAAATTCAACTACTTAGGTGGATGGCCAGGTGTTACATCTCACCACTGGTCACACACTTTAATGCATTTTCCAACTAGAGCCCAAATAAGGTACTCAGGCGCTTCCTTCTACCTTTTTGCCTCTAGGGTTCATTGAAGGATGGTCTACACCTGGGTTACTGTGTTCTTCCTCCAGTCATGCTTTCCCTCTTCTTCACCCTACTCCATGGGTACCCCACAGAGGAATCCTCCCACTTGGGGGAGACCAGGAGAAAGAGAGACAATTTTAAATCACAAGAGTGCATTTAGTCGGCCGAAGGTGATTTCAACACTCAGATTCAGAGTGATGATGTGTCCCTTCCACCACCAATGTCCATACCAGACCCTCAATCAAAACATGGAGGGGGAAAAGCATGCACCCTCCCCCCGAACCATACCAGGCCACATACCCTCACTCCCCATGACATCAATGGTTCCTAGAGAAACCGAGGCAGCTACCTTAGAAAACAGCGGGGTGCTGGCATACACAGAAGCAGTAGAAATATTAGTTCTATATATGAACAGAGGTCCAAACGGGCTAACGTTCTGGCATTCATCCAAACATCCGAATAGCTACAGTTTGGTCCAAAACTAGGTTCAGACTGAGCTATCGGCTCATCCCCAGATGCCAGTTGCTACTGAGAGACAGAAAGTGTTCATTACTTGAAACCCTAGAAACGTTTTCAGGAACCCTGGCTGAAAAAGTCTGGACTAAGGAGTAATATATTTCTCCCATGGTGGTGGAGGAGATGGAGATCTACAAGGCCGTGTTCACACTACTAGACATTTCTTGGGGCTGCAGTTCCTCTGAGCTCCACAAGGTGCTGATCTCACTTCTAACCAGACAGGAAGTCTCTATGAAAGTCAGGAAGTGATGTCAGCTACAGACAGGAAGTGATGTCAGATATAAATAGGAAGTTCCAGGTGAGAGGTGAATCGGGAGGAGCTAGAGAGGAGACGTTGCTGGAAGTGGCAGCAGAGGAGGTAATAAGATCTTATTTTATATTTACACCCAGTAATCCCCCCCGTCATGTTCCGTCCTCTTCCTCCATAGTCACTGAGACGTCTTTTATCACCAGCAGATGATGATACACACATATATAGTGTGGAAACCTAGATTAACCCCTTCAGGGGCAGAACATTCCCCCACTTAGGGGGCCGGAACATTCTCTTCATTTTGGAGATAAATTCTAGTAATATGTTCCTCTAACACCACTGTCAATAAATAGAAAAGACAATGATCACCCTGACCATACATGGGTACAAAGTGCAATTATTACACTACATGGGCAGCCAATGGGTAGTCATTACAATATGCAGTCAACACAATGATGGAGTGCAGGGGTCAGGAGTATGGAGCATAGAGCCTCTTACATTGCTGACCAGGAGCAAGAGAACATTCCCTGGCCTGCCATGAAGGATATGTTCCATCATTGGTGTCCAGAGGGAGGAAAATATTGAGGGTTCTGAGGGAAGTAGAGCAGCTGAGGGGAGTAATGAAGAGGTGATGGACTTTAAGGGTCCCTTAGTGGGGAGCCATGCAGTCAGAGTTCTGGCAATTATTAGCCAGCAAAACAAACAAGGAGGTTCCCCTTTCTGGACATCGTGATGACCCTACATTGACCTCACAGCACTGCCTCAGAGCAAAACAGGAAGACAGAAGAAGGATCGTATTTATCATTCTTTATCTGCAGATCTAAAATGGATCAAAACCAGTTCAGAAATAAAACAAACCTAATAGAGAAAAAACAATTTATGATCCAACAGGTCAAGAGAGTCCCGGGACCTTGAACATTGAACAGTCCAAATGAAATGTGCTCCCAAGGGGGGCAGTAGTACTTAAATGTACAGTAACCCTCCTATTACCCCCCCTCACATACACATCCTAATATTGTGTGACCAATACCATCCGAATAATTCTTACTTTCATTTCCCAAAGTTATCCGTCTATAAGGAGACCTGTATAGATCAAATGACGGCACCAATGAGGATGGAGGAGGACCGGAGTCACATGACTGAGAAGATACTAAACCTCACCCTGGAGATCATCTACCTGCTGACCGGAGAGGTGAGGAGGATTCTGGGAGGTCACATGACATCACTCTTATCTCTTTTAATAAAACAAAGACCTGACCGGAGAGGTGAGGAGGATTCTGGGAGGTCACATGACATCACTCTTATCTCTATTAATAAAACACAGACCTGACCGGAGAGGTGAGGAGGATTCTGGGAGGTCACATGACATCACTCTTATCTCTATTAATAAAACACAGACCTGACCGGAGAGGTGAGGAGAATTCTGGGAGGTCACATGACATCACTCTTATCTCTATTAATAAAACACAGACCTGACCGGAGAGGTGAGGAGGATTCTGGGATTTTAACATGATATTCCTATTGGTTCCTCAATACAGAGATTTCCTCTTGTGAAGTCAGGTGATCATATGACCATCACAGTGCCTCCATGTGACTCCCTAAAACCTGAGAGACACAACATGGAGAAGATTCTAGAAGTCACCAAGAAGATGATGGAGCTGCTGACAGGAGAGGTGAGGAGGATTCTGGGAATTCTGGGACATTATCCAGTAACAGACAAGGGATGTGTCTGGATGGTGACTGTATCATTGTGTGTGTCAGGTTCCTATAAGGTGTCAGGATGTCACTGTCTATTTCTCCATGGAGGAGTGGGAATATTTAGAAGGACACAAGGATCTCTACAAGGATGTCATGATGGAGAATCATCAGACTTTGAGTTTTGTGAGGCGTGCAAGTAAGGAATTTCCCTGGAATAAGACGATATTGAACCTCACCCTGGAGATCCTCAGCCTGCTGACTGGAGAGGTGAGTGTAATGAAGGGGTTAAATCTGATCCATGGGTAACATTGACTGGTGGGTCAATGAGTCTTACTAGTAAAACATTAGAGACTCTATTATATGTAGCGCTCACCCCCGGAGGCGCCACTGAGAAGAAGGTCTCCCTTAATAGTACGGAGGTCGCCAGTCACACGTAGTCTCACGCACGCAGACAATAATGGCTTCATCTAGGAGATGCGATTTTAGAAATATTGCTGAAAAAATTGAAACAGGAGAGAGGTTAAGGGTCACAGGATACTCCAAAACGAGAGTAGCTATCAACTGGAGGATGAATGTTGCGATGGAACCGCTTGGCACCCCGATTAGGTGCTTCCTTCTGCCAAGCAGTGCCCCCTGCCCTCCAAACCGTTCTGAGCAGACCGAGAGCTAATACAAGCCCTTTTTACCCCAAGCATCGTACTCAGACAAGATGTGAGGTAAAGTCCAAAGGAATGACTCTTTATTGAAACTCAGACACGTACTTTATACCCCACAGGAGGATATTCCCCTCCTGATCATATTACCCTAACAATACAAACTGTAAACAGGAATATAATTAACACAGCTAAGGAACAACCAACATATAGTATAAACACTAAGCTAATTAAACAACTAGCCACCTAGGTAAATCAGTGCCCACCCAGAAAATGTAATTAAACAAAGATCCCACTTCAGGTCAGACTGTCCGGCACCGAGCTCACAAAGTACATTACACATTATCATAAGTATAAACATAACATCTCACAATAGTGTCATAGCAAGTTAAAGTGTTCACAAGATTAATACCATCTACAAGCGCTGATCAGACAGAAACAATAGAACAATGAGAAAGAGCTACTTAAGAATAAACACATAACGAACAGTGATCTCATCCCACCTCAGACTATCCGGCACCAGTATTCAAGAAGACCCAGGGCTGGCCAAATCTCATTAACCAGCTTTCTTTTCACATACATCTGTTCATTGAGTTTCAAGTTGGCAGAGGCCATCATGGCTTCCTTGACTGTTAAATGTAGTAACGTCCTTTTGCGTTATATAACAGAACATCTTCCTAAATGCTTGTAGCTCTCTCAAATGCCAGGGCCCATAGGTAGTGGGTAGAAAGCTTGCCCCTAGTCCTCTTCAAAAGCCTCTGTCCTGGTTGGGTCTGTCACATTTCTCCCCCATCAAAAGTGAACTAACAAGGTCCCAGGCCTCCACCTGGTCTGGACTTGTATTAGGCAGAGTCAACCCACATAGTTGGTCCACATGATCTCGTTTCTGGGCTGCAGAGAAAAGGTTGTCATTAGTAGGTGTGGGACAGAGGTCGTCGACTGTCTGCCATTACTTCAGCTAGGTGGTCTTTACCATTCCGGGGCTCGTCTGCCCTGGTTCCCGGGAGCCATGAAGACACATGAGGTGGTAAGCAGAGGCCAGCGGCACTCTGCCCTGTTGCCAGTGCTTCACCTGGGAGTAGGAGATTCATTATGTCAGCTAGTCGCTGGGGAGAGGGGCCACCTACCCCAGCTCCCTGGAACTCTGCAGTTGTTGCCGATGCTGGGCAGAGGATGGTAGCACTCTGCCCTGATGCCAGCGCTTTTGCTGTGGACTCCACATCATTTGCTGCCGCTAACTCCCAGACTGTGTATCTGCCACTGGGGAGCTGTTTGCTCCATCTCCTGTACTCCTGCTGTGGAGTGAGGACAGCTTCTTTCGCTCCTGAGTCCCTACACTGCCGTTGGGGAGGGAGTATGACCACCTCCTCTCCCTTCTCCCCCTGGATCCTGACCTGCTGGGAAGGAACTGCCACCTTCTCACCCTGATCCTCTGGAACTGTCACGGGTGTGAGGCAGAGGTCTTGGGCCCTCTGTCCAGTTGCCAACGCTTTAGCTTGAGAAGTTTGTTGTAACTCCACAGATGTTGCTACTGGGAAAACCCATGTCCCTATCAGTGGCGCGGAAGCAAAGCCAGCTGCCTCTTCTCTCAGGCAGGCTGAAGTTGGTGTTGGGCAGAGCTCAGTGTTGTTCTGCCCTGATGCCAGCTCTTCCGCTGGGAAGTAAACTAAAAAAGTAGGTGGCCTTGCACAAATTCTCCAGGGTCACCGAATGTTTCAGGCAGAGGTCAGCAGCTAGGTTGTTGCTTCTCAGCAAAAAAAAATCTATTAAATCCCCGGTCTCTGGAAAATATTGCTGAAAATATAGGGCACGGGCTGGCGGCACTTGGGCCCAGTACCAGCACTTCGGCGGGTGACTCATAATCCATAACGTCCTCCGATGAAAAGTCATTTAAATCCAAGCTTTCTGTGGCTGGGGAGTGAGGACAGCTTCCTCTCCTCTCTGATCCCTAAACTGCAGCTGGGGAGATGAGCCGGCTGCTCCATCTCCCATACCCTCATCCGGCTGTTGGTCAGACACATTCCTCTATTCAAGCTCGTTTTGTGCAGAAACAGGTTTGTCAAGGTGAGTCAACAATTGGTGCATCCACCTCCTCTTCCATAGCTGCGGGTGGTGGTGGGCAAAGCTCACTTAGTCTGTCCCATTGCCGACACTTCAGCCAGAATTTCAGAGCTGTTGGCTGGTACTTCCTGATAGTCTCAGGCAAAGGGAGCCCAGACTTTCTGCTGATCAGACAGACAGAAAAAAATAGAACAAAGTTGAAAGACCTACTTAACAATAAACACATAACAAACAGTGATCTCAACCCACCTCAGACTATCTGGCACCAGTATTCGAGAAGATCCAGGGCTGTCCAAATCTCATTAACCTGCTTTCTTTTCACATACAACTGTTCCCTCAGTTTCAAGTTGGCAGTGACCATCATGGCTTCCCTGACTGTTAAATGTAGTAATGTCCTTTTGCATTATATAACAGAACATCTTCCTAAATGCCAGGGCCCATAGTCAGTGGGTAGGAGGTTTGCCCCTAGTCCTCTCCGAAAGCCTCTGTCCTGGTTGGGTCTGTCACAAACATCACACTAAACCCTTAAAGCTGCAGTCACACATGAAAGTCCAAAATCAGGTCCTAATCACAATATCCCAGGAGCTGACCAACAACCAGCTTCCTCCGGGAGGTCCTTAATGAGGGAGATAAAGATCCTTCTCTTCAAAAGGACTTCAGAACAGCAACTGCCAGCAAATAATCCTTTATAAGTCTTCCCCGGGCCCTCAGCCTAGCTCCTGTTGAGGCCCAGACTGTAGCAAAAGTCCTCTTTTGACGATCCTCTCCAGGCCCTCAGCCCAGCTCTTTCTGAGGCCCAGACCGCAGTTTCTTGTTTCAATATCGATCTCTCATTGACAGCCAATCCAGGAGATCTGAAACCCTCCCTGGAGAGGAAATAAACCACTGGCAAGGTCTGTCAAAGCTTTATCGCCTCCCCAGCCACCTTCTGGGTACCTCCTTCCAGGGATTGGCATGATAAATATTCATACTGGTCATTTGAATCTCCCTGCCCTATACTCTGGAACCTTCTGGTGGGGGGGGGGAATCAAACATTCAGCTCAGGAAACCCTGACCAGACAAAAGCAATAGATCACTGATCCACTTAGCACAGGGAAGCCAAAAACAAAATTTAGCCTGACAGCCTAACTAGAGGAGGGCACTACATCCACCCCTCCCTCCCCTCCAAAAATATGAACATGTCTTCATAGGTCAGGTAACCACAAAATCAAAAATAAATCTTGCTTCCAAGGGCGGAGTATCCTATTACAATAGTTGGTCAGGGGAGAGTGAAGAAAGACCACTCAGCACAATGAGGCCAAAAACAAGAATAGTCTGATGGCCTAACTATAGGAGGGCACTACATATATTACTTCTAGAAGGAGCTATAAATCTGACCACATTGTAATCATATCATTGGTTTAGGACGTCTGTCCTTTGATGAATTGGGCACATTCTGGCCAATCCCTGAAGAATAAATATAGAACTGACCATAGAGGTGAGGGATTATGGGAGAGTGATATTTATCTTTCCATAACACAGAACTGTACAGTAGTAATGAAGAAATCTACTGAAAATGTCACAAGAAGGATATCTCATAATATGACCACAAGGTCCTCGAGAATCCAGAATCTCATCACCATCCCCCCACCTCCATCCCTGATCCCTACAAGACAGAGCACTCAGAAGGTTCTAGAAGTCACCAAGAAGATGATGGAGCTGCTGACAGGAGAGGTGAGCGGTGCCGGGAATTCTGGGACATTATCCAGTAACAGACAAGGGATGTGTCTGGATGGTGACTGTATCATTGTGTGTGTCAGGTTCCTATAAGGTGTCAGGATGTCACTGTCTATTTCTCCATGGAGGAGTGGGAGTATTTAGAAGGACACAAGGATCTCTACAAGGACGTCATGATGGACAATCAGCCGCCCCTCACATCACCGGGTAAGAGGAGACTTTATTGTAAAGGAGAGAGCAGTATAGAGGCTCCACCTAGATCCCCCATCCTCTGATAAACACATAGAAACAATGTATTCAGTCAGTGTGTGTTATCTAAATTAGATGGAGCATATCCCTAAAGTATCAAACAGCCAGGAAATATAGAGAATACCATATGGGACTTTTAAGGTACAAACCTAAGATTTTTCAGCCCACGGGACAATAATCTAGGTGTCGACAGACTAGGAGTAAAGAATATGGGGGGGGGGGGGGGTCGGTGAACGCCCCATTTAACCCTTTACATAGATACAAATTTATTCAAAGTGGAAACCTGAGAGATTCTAAAGTTGAAGTACAGCAGAAAAAGAAGAGACATATGTGAGGGATGATCAGCAGTCTATGGAGGAGGATGGAATAACGGGGACATTTATAGAGGAGGACACTCCTACAGAGATCAGCACAGGTGGGTCATTAACACTAAATCCATTCCTCCACCTATACTGCTCACTGAGCAGAAAGTGATAATGAGGGAGGAGTCAATAACCCAATGATGGTGGTCTTCAGGGTCAGTCCAGTCTTCATCTTGGTTGTTCTCCCTCCATCCTCACTTTCTGACCTCTGGTGGGGCTCAGCCCCGCTGTTATTCATGACTAAATCATGGACTAAATAAGGAAGTGCAGGACTTCTTGTGTTGGGAAGATGGCAATGAGTGATAGAGGGGGAGGGGACACTCATCCTATAATCCCCTCATCACTGTCACTCCTATAAAAGACAGTTCTCGTTGTTTCCTCACTCTCTGACTAAGGTCCATGAATAAAGAAATGAACTGGTAGGAGATCAGAGGACCCATTTACTAGTTACCTTGAGGGGGGAATTGTAAGATCCTCAGAGTCAAAGCTGCCTGATGTGGGCGGAGTCCTGGATTAGGGGAACCAATCTGCTCATGTCTAGTAATAATCTTTGTATTTCTATTTTAGTAGATGGACGGGAGATGAGGAAAACCTCAGAGGATTGTCTCACTTTGTCTCCAGACTGTAAAGTAGAAGATGAGGACATCACACAGTATAGTCCAGGAGAAAACCCAACTACCTCAAATGTCCATCCGGCACCACACAGTGTAGATGGACCATCGTATTCCTCTTATCCTGAGGAACCTCAGACTGTGCGGGACGGTGCCGGACCATCGTATTCCTCTTATCCTGAGGAACCTCAGACTGTGCGGGACGGTGCCGGACCATCGTATTCCTCTTATCCTGAGGAACCTCAGACTGTGCGGGACGGTGCCGGACCATCGTATTCCTCTTATCCTGAGGAACCTCAGACTGTGAGGGACAGTGCCGGACCATCGTATTCCTCTTATCCTGAGGAACCTCAGACTGTGCGGGACGGTGCCGGACCATCGTATTCCTCTTATCCCGAGGAACCTCAGACTGTGAGGGATGGTGCCGTCCTTTCAACAGATAAGAAGTTTCCCTGTACTGAATTAGGGAAGTGTTTCCCTTTTAAATCTCAACCTAATGTGCATAAAAGATCTCACACAGGGGAGAAACCATATTCCAGTCCTGTGTGTGGGAAAATATGTTTAACGAAGTCCCCGCTTTCCACACATCTGAGATCTCACAAGTTTCAGACTGTAAGGGACGGTGCCATTGTTCCAACAGTTCCATCAAAGTCACATCTTTCCACACAGAGGTCTCACACAGGTGAGAAGCCATATTCCTGTTCTGAGTGTGGAAATTGTTTTTCACAGTTGTCCATACTTTACGGACATCAGAGGTCTCACACGGGGGTGAAGCCATATACCTGTTCTGAGAGCGGGAAATGTTCTGTACGAAAACAAAACCTTGTTAAACATCAAATGTTTCACACGGGGGAAAAGCCGTATTCTTGTTCTGAGTGCGAGAAAAGTTTTTCAGATAAATCACATTTTTGCAGACATCAGAGATCGCACACGGGGGAGAAGCCGTATTCTTGTCCTGAGTGCGGGAAATGTTTTTCAAGGAAGTCACATCTTCTCAGACATCAGAGATCGCACACAGGGGAGAAGCCGTATTCCTGTCCTGAGTGCGGGAAATGTTTTTCACAAAAGTCCAATTTTTACAGGCACCAGAGATCACACACGGGGGAAAAGCAATATTCCTGTCTTGAGTGCGGGAAATGTTTTTCAGTGAAGTCACATCTTTGCAGACATCAGAGATTGCACACAGGGGAGAAGCCGTATCCCTGTCCTGAGTGCGGGAAATGTTTTTCAAGGAAGTCACATCTTCTCAGACATCAGAGATTGCACACAGGGGAGAAGCCGTATTCCTGTCCTGAGTGCGGGAAATGTTTTTCAAGTAAGTCACATGTTTGCAGACATCAGAGATTGCACACAGGGGAAAAGCGGTATTCCTGTCCTGAGTGCGGGAAATGTTTTTCACAAAAGTTCAATCTTTATAGTCATCAGAGATCTCACATGGGGCATAAGCCGTATTCCTGTTCTGAGTGCGGGAAATGTTTTGTTCAAAAATCACAACTTGTCAGACACCAAAGTTCTCACACGGGGGAAAAGCCATATTCTTGTTCTGAGTGCGAGAAATGTTTTTCAAGGAAGTCACATCTTTACAGACATCAGAGATTGCATACGGGGGAGAAGCCGTATTCCTGTTCTGAGTGCGGGAAATGTTTTGTACAAAAATCACAGCTTGTCACACATCAAAGTTCTCACACGGGGGAAAAGCCCTATTCTTGTTCTGAGTGTGGGAAATGTTTTCCATATAAGTCCCACCTTAACAGACATCAGAGATCTCACACGGGGGAGAAGCCACGTTCCTGTCCTGAGTGAGGGAATTGTTCCTCACTGAAGTCCTGTCTTCCTGTACATCAGGGGTTTCCCACACAACCCTCGAGGTGTATTAGTGAGTGCGGGAAATGTCTTGTATATGAATGTTGCTGGACATGTGGGGAAGAAGCACACCCTGATATACACCTCAGATATACTCCATGGCTGATCTTCATCATGTAAGAAACAGTTGATAAGGAGATCAGAGATCACCAAAGACATGGATGAAGTGTTGTACCGTGTTGGCCATTGATAGCAGGAGAAAAATAAAAATGGAGTCATTACTTCTCATTGGCTGAGTACATTTTGTGGTGTAAACTCTTGCAAGAGGTCTGTTTTCTCAAGTCGTCTTCCAGGACGAAACACGTTAACCCCGCCACTTAAAAGGTGGTCCTTTAGGCCTTTTAGAATAAAAATGGAGTCATTACCTCTCATTGGCTGAGTACATTTTGTGGTGGAAGATTTCACAAACACTTACAGGTCTCTTTAACTGCTTCATCTCTGGAAGGTTTTACCCCCCTTCATGATCGTGACCATTTTTTGCTGTTAAGCACTGCGTTACTATAACTGGTAATTGTGCGGTCATACAACGCTCTACACAAATGAAATGTATACATTTTCTTCACACAAATAAAGCTTTCTTCCGGTGGTATTTGATCACATTGGGGTTTTTTATATTTTTCTTTATAAACGAAAAAAAAACTAAAATCTAAAAAAAAAAAAAAAAAAAAAAAAAAAAAGAAATACAGTATTTTCTGCTTTCTGTTATAAAACATATCTAATAAAAAAAAGTTAAAAATCGAATTTTTTCATAAACTTTGACAAAATGTATTCTGCTATATGTCTTTAGTAAAAAGAAAAAAAAAAAAAAATCCCAATATGTGTATAAAAATTGGTTTGTGTGAAAGTTATATCGTCCACAATAAAAAGTATATACACTGGAATTTTTAATTATTTATTGTTGTACTGGTAATGGCGGTGATCAGCGACTTATAATGGGACTGTTATAGTGCGACGGGTAATCTGATGCTAACAGACACTGGGGAGTAACTGACACTGACATCACCAGTGTCACTAATAAAGTGATCAGGTATAATACTGTACACTGTCACTGTACTAATGACACTGGCTGGGAAGAGGTTAACATCTCGGGGTGATCAAAGGGTTAACTGTGTGCCTTGCAAGTGTTAATGTGTGCTGCTTTTTGCTAAAGATCTCTTTGTTTCTTATCCCTGCTTTGCAGGGATAAGAAACAGCGAGATTGTTCCCTCTGTGCTGATTGTCAACACAGGGCTCTGGGCTGTGATTGGACACAGCCGATCAGCAGGTCCCAGCCATGAATCATTGCCTGGGTCCAGACTCCCGCATGTGTGCGCCCTACACCCGGAAACAGGCAGTGATGTACAGTCTGTAAGTGGTAAAAAAAACAAATGGGACACGCATTCGCTGAGCCGCGATGAATGTTGGACGTATTTCCCTTAGATTTACCAAAACTATGGAATAGGGATGAGCTCGGTGTTCGAGATGAACGTAAGTTCCACTCGAACATTGGGCGTTCGCCCTTTCGCTGAACAGCGAACATTATGGGAAGTTTGAGCACCATAGAACGCCCCATAATGCACTGCGAGATCGCAGTGCATTAGTGTCTGATGATTGGCCAAAGCATGCACCTGACCTGCATGCTTTGGCCAATCACACCACGCTCTGCAGAGAAAGCCATAATAAACATAATATACAGTAAATGCTCTGCATTTAGCTTAGACTATATATTCCGTGTATACTCTATATTCAGGCGGATTATGTATATCTATATATATATATATATACACAGTGCCTTGCAAAAGTATTCACCCCCTTGGCATTTTTCTGTTTCAATGTTTTTATTGAAAATTTTTCAATACAAGTATATCAAGAACAAAATATACCACTTAATACTCCTCGATGACCAAGGCAGTCAACAGAGGGCGATACATAGTAGAAACAACATAGCACTTACACAGAAGATGTATTAAGGTAGAGCAAAGTACCTGTCTAGTTTACTGTCTTAGAAAAAAACTGTTAAATTCCGTTAGAAGAACGGTCAACCTGAGAAGAAGTTTAAGCTAGAGGCTCCCCCCAGGAAGGCCCCGAGATCATCACTCCACCCCCATGGGAGCACACTGTGGAGCGCGAGAGCTTCAGGGTTCCCACCAAAGGGGGCGTCTCCCCACCTCCTGTCAGATCCTCCGGGAAAGCGCTCACACTGGAAAGGAACCCAGGTGCAGCAGCTCCCCCGGGCGGATCCGACAGACACATCGTCCAGGGTAGTAACCTAAGGGTAACTGGCTGCCATTTAGGCTGGTACCTTATGTGAGTAGTTTAGGACAACCTAAAAGAGCCAACGAGGAGGTTTTGGTCTAGAAAGACCGTTATTAGCCAGTAGCTGGTATAAGAGAGATGAGGTTGGAGCAGGAAAAGAAAGAGTAGAGATGAAAGAAGAAGAGGAGAAAGGGAGCCAAAGGTAAAGCGAGGGAGGGAGGAGGGGTGGGGTCAAAGGGGAGAGGTGGTAATCTTGCCGGACTCTCCCCTACGTTAGCAGATGACCTGGGTAAAGTGAAATACCGACATACCGAGCCCAAGGTTCCCAAATCCCTTCAAAACGTGGGACTGTGTCACGCAGTTTAGCGACTATTTGTTCCTGTGACATTATCCAAGAGATCTTCCGTTTGGTGGCCGATATGGACACCGAAGGAGTTTTCCAGGCTTTCGCTAGAGTAACTTTGGCTCCCAAGCACATAAAGAATATAAGTTGTTGTGTGTTTTTAGAAGTGTTGGGTATTTTGCAATTAAGTAGAATGTATGTGGGGTCCTGTGGAACCACTGCCCCAGATACTTTCCTTATGATATGGAGGAATTTGTTCCAGAAGCTCCGTATGCGGGGGCAGGTCCACCAGATGTGATGCATCGTGCCAACATGACCGCAACCTCTGTAGCATAGGGGGGAAGAGTCTGGGAATATCCTGGCAAGCCTGGCCGGTACGTAGTACCATTTAGTAAAGAGTTTAATGTTAGCTTCAATTAAGGCTATATTTAAGATACCTTTCGATGATCTGCTGAAGGCTTGGAACCACTTCGCAGGTTCCCACTGGATGTCCAGGTCTGATTCCCAGGATCGAGCGTAAGCCGGGGTGTCCGTCCTATCCGCCAGGGACGCATAGATAATGGATATCCCACCCCTTTGGGGGGCAGATGAAGAACACCATAGCTCATACATCGTGGCCTTAGGAGTGTTCGTCTTATCAGTACAAAGTGAGTGGAGAAAGTGGCGTATTTGTGAGAGTCGAAACTTTTCCGAGGTAGGCATTTCCAGAGAGCTCAAACAATGGCCTAATGAAATAGGGCCATTGGGGGTAAGGAAGTGTCCTATTCGGAAAAGGCCCTTGTTCAGCCACCAATGAAATGCATGAATGTTCATCCCCGGGGGAAAGTCAGGATTGTGAAATAGGTGTGTGAGAGGCCTTAAGGGGGAAATCAAGTTGGCGTGGGTATGCAATTGGTCGCAGAGGGCTAGGGAGTGAGATAAAGTGGGGGCTAAGATGGCCGGTCTGTGTTTGGGAGGTCTCCATGTTAAGAAGTCGAGAGTGAAATGTGGTACCGCTTGTCTCTCAATGGAGATCCAATCTGGTCTGCTGGATTTAGTGTAAATGGCTGAGAATTGTGCTAACTGTGCTGCCTGGTAATAAAGCCACAAGTTTGGTAGTCCCAGGCCCCCTTGAGACCGAAGTCTGAATAATATTTCTTTAGCAAAGCGATGGCCCCTGTCCCCCCAGACAAACTTAATCACCCCGGACTGAAATTTGGTCAAGACTGCTTTTTTAATCGGTATAGGAAGTGATCTGAACAGGTATAGTAGGCGTGGCAGGAGAGTCATTTTGATTGCGTTGAGTCTACCTAACCAGGACAGGCCCTCCCCCGACCATTTCCGTAGGTCCTGCTCCAGGGAACGGAACATGGGGGGGTAGTTAGCGGCATATAGGTCTCCAATGTTTTTCGTCAGCTTGATACCCAAATAGGGGATGGAGTGGCTAGCCCATGTGAAGGGAAAGTGTGGTCGTAGTTGGTCTATGAGAGGTACTGGTACCGAAACATTTAGGGCCACCGATTTGGTCACATTCACCTGAAGACCAGAGATGAGACCGAAGTCTCTCAAAAGTCTGAGGACATTAGGAGTGGATGTGAGAGGAGCAGTGAGGAACAAGAGCATGTCGTCAGCAAATAGGGCGCATTTGTGAACGTCAGGACCACACTTCACTCCCTGGATATTCTCGTTCGATCTGATGGCTATCGCCAGTGTCTCGATTGCTATAGCGAAAATCAAGGGTGAGAGGGGACAGCCCTGTCTAGTTCCCCTACGAATATTGAAGGGTTCCGAGTAATGGCCCATTAGTCGCACCTGTGCTGATGGTGAAGAATATAACGTGTTAATAATCGTGCGGAAACTGTCGCCAAACCCCCAGCATTCTAGAATGTCAAAAATGTAGGGCCACGACACGGAGTCGAAGGCCTTCTGCAGGTCCAGCGACAGCAAGAAGCCTTCTTGTGCAGGGCCTCCGTCCCACTGGGACTGCAGAAGGGAAATCAAGTCAATAGCTCTGCGAACCTGGTCCGGTCCCTGTCTCCCCGGGATGAAGCCCACTTGGTCCCTATGTATATAATGAGCGATAAAGTTAGACATCCTGTTTGCCAGGATTTTAGTCATTATTTTGAGATCATTATTGATTAAAGAAATAGGGCGGTAGTTGCCCACCTCGCCTGGGTCCCTACCCTGTTTAGGTATAACCGAGATAAAAGCCGAGTTTAAGTCGCTAGGGATAGGGGCTCCATCCCGGAGGGAGTTGAAGAACCGAGCCATGTAAGGAGCCAGACGAGGGCCAAACTTCTTGTAATAACATACCGAAAAACCGTCTGGACCCGGGGCAGAGTTTATTTTCAAGGATTTAATTGTTTCCAAGATTTCGTCGGAGGAGAAGGGGGCGTCTAGCAGGTCGCGGTGTGTTTGCTGTAGTTGGGGTAGGTTAATGTCTTGGAGAAACCGCTCTCTGGCCGTGGAATGAGTGTGGGGTACTGTCTCATAAAGCTGTGAGTAATAATCGTGGAATGATTTCATAACGATGGTGGGGTTTTGCGTTAGATTACCCGACGAGGCACGAATCTTGGGAAATACCAAGGTACGAATCCTCGGGCTAAGCTTAGTAGCTAGCTTAGCGCCAATCCTATCCGATTGGTAATAGAAACGCGCGCCGGACCACCGTAAGTGTTTCTCCGCGGAAGTAGTGAGCGAGAGATTGAGTTTCACTCTAGCAGAGTCAAGTTTGGCCAGGTTATCCGGAGTAGGGTGTTGTTTGTGGGCTCTACTCAGCAAGCGGAAATCCGCAGTGAGGCGCGAGACCTCCTCCCTGCTTTCTTTTTTAAGTTGTGAGGAGAGTTGTAGGATCCTGCCCCTCAACACCGCCTTGTGTGCTGCCCAAAGACATCCCGGGGAGACTGATCCCGTGTCATTCTCACTGAAGTAGTCGGAAAGAGCTTTGTCTAGAAGCGTGCAATGGGTAGGGTTGCTTAGAAGAGTTTCATTAAGGCGCCATTGGAAGGAGCCCTTCACCCCCGACCCACCCCTGAGTGACATAGACATTATCGAGTGGTCGGACAGTGGAGTGTCATAAATTTTAGAGGCGGTCACTCTCGGTATTACGTGTGGTGGGACAAATATGTGGTCAATCCTAGAGAAGGTGTGGTGGGGGACCGAGTAGTGCGTGTAATCTCTAGTTTGGGGGTTCATTTCCCTCCAGATATCAATCAGGCCAAAAGAACGGACTATTTGCGCCACCCTAAGGCTACGTTTGGGAGGCCGTTTTGATGTGGGCCGCAGGGGGTTTGATTTGTCAGAGGAATAATCAAATGGGGTATTGGAGTCTCCCCCCAAAATTACTGTGCCCACGAAATGCGGTTTGAGTACCTTTAGCGTGGTGTCAAAAAAGGTGTCTTGGTGTGTGTTGGGCGTGTAGTATGAGACAAACGTGTAAGCCTCACCATTAATCATACCGGAGACTAGTATGTAACGTCCCTCTGGATCTTTGATAGTGTTAGTATGTACGAATTGAGTTCTGTTGGAGAAACAGACTGCCACGCCTCTCGTTTTGTTGTCAGCATTAGCCAGGTGGAAGTTCATGAAGCTTTTGTGAAGGAATTTGGGCTGATAGGAGGTGGGAAAATGAGTTTCCTGAAGCAGAACTACGTCAGCCTTCAGAGTGTGAAGCTGTTGCAGTATTTTGCGTCTCTTCACAGGGGAGTTAAGGCCTTGTACGTTGTGGGATAGGATCTTCAGTGTCCCAATCAGTGTGGTGGAGTCAGTCATGGGGAGGCAAGGTGTGTGGTGCTAAGTGTTTGTGATTCTTACCTGATGTCCCAAATGTCCCTGGCAGATAGGAGACATCCCCAGCAGCAAGACGGGCTCAACCTGTGGTACCGCAGACGGGAGATCCAGTGGGAACCTGTAGGTGAGGAGGAGGGGGGAGGAGAGGGGGAGGGAAGGAGAAAGGAGAGAAGAGTAGAGAAAAGAGGTAGAGAGGAGTGAAAAAGAGAACCATTAGATATCGTGACCAAAGGTTTTTACCCATAACCCAACGGACCAGCGAGGGGCCCTCCCCTGGCTGGACCGACACCCAGAACAAAGCAAAAATTCTGCGACCCAAGGGTCGAGAGAGTCTGGGTCCGATAGGTGAAAGAACAAGGGTTCAGCTATCGGAGCCAGAGAGAGGCGCACTACGACCACTCCGGTCAACGCCGCCTCTGATTAAAATCGTGTCAGTACATAAACAATGCAATGCAAGCCCTGCTATCACCTGGTATTAGTGAGCAAAAAGCTTCAGAAATTGTGGAAGGGAAAGAGAAATAGAAAAACAAAAAAGGAAAACATTATGAGAAACTGAACAGAACAACCTATTCCCCGGAAAATCTGGACCCATGGGGATCCGAAAGGAAGTCCTGGGGATAACTCAGAAGAGGAAAGTCACCAAAAAGCTGACATCAAGTTTGTCGTCAGCGTCGACCCCGGGGAGGATCAAGAGCGGAGACTGCTGATGCTGCGGGCCCACTCATGGGGGGAAGGACTCTTTCGGTCGCTTGGAGAACTGTTTCTGCCACACCGGCGAGACTGGGCTGGTGGGGGATGTTCTCTTGACTGACGATGCTCCTCGAGATGCAGAAGACTGTGGGACGTCCTGAGTGATCAGACCCAGATGAAGAAGCAGACGTTCCCCTTCTTGAAACGTTGAAAAATTGTATGGTTTGTTGCGGTAAGAGAAGTTTAATCTCAGCGGGAAGGACCATCTGTAGGTGATCTCTTTGTCCGCCAGAACTTGTAGGAGCGGTTTCAGGGCTCTTCTTTTTTGAACGGTATATGGAGATATATCAGCGAAGATTTGGACCTGATGACCTTGGAACATCAGTTTCTCTGCTGACCTGGAGAGCTTCATCACTTCTTCCTTGACTGCATAGAAATGCGGTTTCACGATGATGTCTCGTGGCAGACCGTCTGAGCGAGGTGGTTGTAGCGCCCTGTGGGCTCTGTCAAGCTCCAAGCGATGAGCCGGAATATTGGGGATTAAACTTTTGATGAAGTCCTGAACTGCCGTGTGGGTGTCTTTAATAGATTCGGGGAGCCCCCTGAGGCGAAAATTGTAACGTCTCGACCTGTTCTCGAGGTCATCAATTTTGGAGGTGGCGGATTCCAGTTGATCCTGGAGATCCTGGATTCTGGAAGTGTTTTGGTTAAGTCGCAGTATGGCCTGGTCAGATTTATGTTCGATCGCTTCAATCCTGGCACCAATCTGCTGCAGGTCTGCATGTATGGAAGCAGTGATCTGTGTGGCTGTGTGGGATAGGCCTCTAGATAACATCTGGGAGAAAGCAGCTATCATGGAGGGGAAATCAGTGGGTGAGGGAGAGAGATCTCTGGCCTGTAAGTCCCAGGAGTCAGGACTGTGAGGTGAATCCAGCTGGGGGGTGAGGGCTGCCCCTCCAAATGTCCTCCTTAACAGAGATTCAGTGGATGCTGGAGAGGGGAACCCCTTGAGGGTACTCACTGTGGCATCCGAAGCTTGTGAGGACGGTGAGGCCCCTTCATCCTGATCAGCGATTGATTCTGACAGGCTGTGCTGGCTGTGTGAGGAGACGGCCGCCATTTTGGGATGGCCAGGCCGCTCCAGGGATCCGTTCATGGCGTCCGTGCGATTCCGCCTGGAGGGAGAAAAGGACATCCAGGTGTGGCCGGAGGTGTCCCCCAGCTGCTGGGATAGGAGCCGGGCCGGAACGAGGGCTTGCACCGCCGCTATAGGCGGCGTTAGATCCGACTGGCGCGGAGCTCCCGGGCTAAGCGGCCATCTTGGACGCTGCCGCGCATGCGCCTCCCCTTGGCATTTTTCATGTTTTGTTGCCTCACAACCTGGAATTAAACATGGATTGTTTGAGGATTTGCATCATTTAATTTATAGAACATGCCCAGAACTTTGAAGGTGTTTTTTTTTACTGTGAAGCAAACAACAAATAGGACAAAATAACAGAAAAAGTCAATGTGCATAACTATTCACCCCCCTAAAGTCAGTACTTTGTAGAGCCACCTTTTGCGGCTATCACAGCTCCAAGTGGCTTTGGATAAGTCTCTATGAGCTTGCCACATCTTACCACTGGGATGTTTGCCCATTCCTCCTCGCAAAACTGCTCCAGCTTCTTCAAGTTGGATGGTTTGCGCTTGTGAACAGCAATCTTCAAGTCTGACCACATATTTTCTATTAGATTGAGGTCTGGGCTTTGACTAGGCCATTCCAAATACATTTTCATGTTTCCCCCTTAAACCACTCAAGTGTTGCTTTAGCAGTGTGTTTGGGGGTCATTGTCCTGCTGGAAGGTGAACCTCCGTCCTAGCCTCAAATCACACACAGAGTGCTACAGGTTTTGCTCAAGAATATCCCCGTATTTAGCACCATCCATTTTTCCCTCAACTCTGACCAGTTTCCCAGTCCTGACTGCTGAATACCATCCCCACAGCATGATGCTGCCACCATGTTTCACAGTGGGGATGGTGTTCTTTGGGTGATGTGATGTGTTGGGTTTGCGCCAGACATAGCGTTTTCTTTTACTGCCAAAAAGTAAAATTTTAGTCTCATCAGACCAGAGCACCTTCCTCCATACATTTTGGGAGTCTCCCACATGCCTTTTCACAAAATCAAAACGTGCCATTTTGTTTTTTGATGCAAGTAATGTCTTTCTTCTGGCCACTCTGCCATAAAGCCCAACTCTATGGAGCGTACGGCTTATTGTGGTCCTATGTACAGATACTCCAGTCTCTGCTGTGGAACTCTGCAGCTCCTCCAGGGTTACCTTAGGTCTCTGTGCTCCTCTCTGATTAATGCCCTCCTTGCCCGGTCCGTGAGTTTTGGTGTGCGGCCGTCTCTTGGCAGCTTTGCTGTTGTGCCATGTTCTTTCCATTTGGTTATGATAGATTTGATGGTGCTCCTAGGGATCATCAAAGATTTGGATTTTTTTTATAACCTAACCCTGACTTGTACTTCTCAACAACATTGTCCCTTACTTGTCTGGAGAGTTCCTTGGTCTTCATGGCAGTGTTTGGTTAGTGGTGCCTCTTGCTTAGGTGTTGCAGCCTCTGGGGCCTTTCAAAAGGGTGTGTCTATGTCAGGGCTCGACAAACCCCGGGCGCCAGGTCGCATTTGCGACTAGAATTAGCGACCTGGCGCCTGGGGCATCCTGTGTCCGTTTGACACCCCCCCTCCCGCCGCGATCGCGCTGGGCCGTGCCGGTAATTGAGGCCCCGGCTTTGCGGCCTATTGCAGTCCTATGGTTCCTGGTTCCTTCTGCAATAGGGCGCCCTCTGGTGGTGGCCGTTGGTATGACAAGACATCCACCAATGCTAATGGAGCTTCCCCTGCCTGTTTTCACTGCCTGCTCATCTCCTTCCCTTTACTTAGAACCCCCAAACATTATATATATTTTTTATTCTAACACCCTAGAGAATAAAATGGCGGTCATTGCACTACTTTCTGTCACACCGTATTTGCGCAACGGACTTACAAGCGCACTTTTTTGGGAAAAAATACTTTTTTTAATTAAAAAATAAGAAAACAGTAAAGTTAGCCCAATTTTTTTTATATTTTGAAAGATGATGTTACGCCGAGTAAATTGATTCCCAACATATCACGCTTCAAAATTTCATCCGCTCGTGGAATGGCGACAAACTTTTACCCTTTAAAATCTCCATAGGTGTCGTTTAAAAAATTCTACAGGTTGCATGTTTTGAGTTACAGAGGAGGTCTAGGACTAGGATTATTGCTCTCGCTCTAACGATCGTGGCGATACCTCACGTGTGGTTTGAACACCGTTTTCATATGCGGGTGCTACTCACATATGCGTTCGCTTCTGCAAGCGAGCTCGGCGGGACGGGGCGCGTTTAAAAAAATTATTATTTTTTCTTATATATTTTACTTTTTATTTTTTATTTTTACACTGTTTTTAAAAAAAATAAAAATTGTGTCACTTTTATTTCTATTACAAGGGATGGGGCACATTTAAATTTTTTTTTTTTCTTATTTATTTTAACTTTTATTTTTTCACTGTTCTTTTTAAAAAAAAAAAAAAAGTCACTTTTATTCCTATTAGAAGGAATGTAAAAATCCCTTGTAATAGAAAAAAAGCATGACAGGTCCTCTTAAATATGACATCTGGGGTCAAAAAGACCTCCGATCTCATATTTACACTAAAATGCATTAAAAAAAAAAATTGTCATTTGAAAAAAAAAAAAAAAAATGTCCCTTTAAGAGCTATGGGTGGAAGTGATGATTTGACGTCGCTCCCGCCCTGCAATGACTTGGAGATGGGCGGGGGGGGGGCCATCTTCCTCTCACTTGTCTCCATGTCAGGCCACGGACAGATCCGGATCGCCTCCGCCGTTACCGACGGCCACGGTAAGCGGTGAAGGGCACCGGAGCGCGGCGGTAGGGGGGGCCCTCTCCTGCCGCCGATAAAAGTGATCTCGCTGCGAATCTGCTGCAGAGACCACTTTTATCTGAAAGAGAACCGCCGGCTCTTGAAGAAGATACCGGGGTTATGGAGCTAGCTGCTACCATAACAACGGTATTTCTCTTCAAAGACAGGACGTATATAGTCGTCCTGCGAGAAGGAAGTGGTTAATTAAAATGAATTTATTATTTGTCATCTCCCTGCTTGGCCCCTTTCACACGGGCCGTCTGATCAAGTTCACCTGTCAGTTTTTCAGGAGGACCTGATTGGATCCTTAGCGAGAATATGGCGGTCTTGTGTCCCTGCATGGCAGGAAATAAAAGCAGTCACATTCGTTCTAGTCGTCTCTGTGTAAATTTAAGATTGGTTCATTTTTATATTGAAAATTAAGCTTTGTCGGTCGTTTAAAAAAAAAAAAAAAACCTGGCTCCTAACTTTTTTAGCTGGCTCCTAGATTCCAAGCAAATTTGTCAAGCCCTGGTCTATGTAATGACAGGTCATGTGACACTTAGATTGCACACAAGTGGACATCATTTCTCTAATTATGTGACTTCTGAAGGTAAGTGGTTACACCAGAGCTTTTTATGGGCTTCATAACAAAGGGGGTGAATACATACGCACATGACAATTATTAGTTTTTTATTTCTGAAAAATAGTTTTATGTATATATTTTTCTAATTTTACTTCCCCAACTTAGACTATTGTGTTCTGATCTATCACATATAATTCAGATTCAAAAAACATTGAACTAAAGGCTGTAATGTAACAAAATAGGTAAAAAGCCAAGGGGGGGTGATTACTTTTTCAAGGCACTGTATATATACAGTCTAGTGTGTATATATATATATATATATATATATATATATATATATATATATATATATATATATATATATATATATATATAATCATTTAGGTTCATTTTTTCCTCATTAATGTACACACAGCACCCCATATTGACAGAAAAACACAGAATTGTTGACATTTTTGCAGATTTATTAAAAAATAAAAACTGAAATATCACATGGTCCTAAGTATTCAGACCCTTTGCTGTGACACTCATATATATAACTCAGGTGCTGTCCATTTCTTCTGATCATCCTTGGGATGGTTCTACACCTTCATTTGAGTCCAGCTGTGTTTGATTATACTGATTAGACTTGATTAGGAAAGCCACACACCTGTCTATATAAGACCTTACAGCTCACAGTGCATGTCAGAGCAAATGAGAATCATGAGGTCAAAGGAACTGCCTGAAGAGCTCAGAGACAGAATTGTGGCAAGGCACAGATCTGGCCAAGGTTACAAAAACATTTCTGCTGCACTTAAGGTTCCTAAGAGCACAGTGGCCTCCATAATCCTTAAATGGAAGACATTTGGGACGACCAGAACCCTTCCTAGAGCTGGCCGTCCGGCCAAACTGAGCTATCGGGGGAGAAGAGCCTTGGTGAGAGAGGTAAAGAAGAACCCAAAGATCACTGTGGCTGAGCTCCAGAGATGCAGTCGGGAGATGGTAGAAAGTTGTAGAAAGTCAACCATCACTGCAGCCCTCCACCAGTCGGGGCTTTATGGCAGAGTTGCCCGACGGAAGCCTCTCCTCAGTGCAAGACACATGAAAGCCCGCATGGAGTTTGATAAAAAACACCTGAAGGACTCCAAGATGGTGAGAAATAAGATTCTCTGGTCTGATGAGACCAAGATAGAACTTTTTGGCCTTAATTCTAAGCGGTATGTGTGGAGAAAACCAGGCACTGCTCATCACCTGTCCGATACAATCCCAACAGTGAAGCATGGTGGTGGCAGCATCATGCTGTGCAGGTGTTTTTCAGCTGCAGTGACAGGACGACTGGTTGCAATCGAGTGAAAAGTTTAGGGGGTCTGAATACTTTCCGTCCCCACTGTATATATATATATATATATATATATATATATATATATATATACTCTGCATTCAGTGCAGAGTATATATACAGTTCATTCGGTGGTGCACATTATATAATACACTTCAGGCGGTGTATTTTTTTATATATATATATATATTTACGTTTGAAGCCCTATGGCCAAGATGGATTTGAACAACATGGACTTGCCATAAGTCTAATGCCCCGTACACACGGTCGGACATGGATCAGACATTGCGACAACGAAATCCTAGGATTTTTTCCGACGGATGTTGGCTCAAACTTGTCTTGCATACACACGGTCACACAAAGTTGTTGGAAAATCCGATCATTCTGAATGCGGTGACGTAAAACACGTACATCGGGACTATAAACGGGGCAGTAGCCAATAGCTTTCATCTCTTTATTTATTCTGAGCATGCATGGCACTTTGTGCGTCGGATTTGTGTACACACGATCGGAAATTCCGACAACGGATTTTGTTGTCGGAAAATTTTATAGCCTGCTCTCAAACTTTGTGTGTCGGAAAATCCGATGGAAAATGTGTGATGGAGCCTACACACGGTCGGAATTTCCGACAACAAGGTCCTATCACACATTTTCCGTCGGAAAATCCGACCGTGTGTACGGGGCATTACAACATGAAATCGACCTGATGTGTGCCCTGGTCTGCTTGTCGGTATACTAAATAAGGGGGCATACCCAATATTAGTAATAGATATTTGTGGAGAGAAATTAATTTGAGAAATGCCCTGAAAAGGGGATGGGAGGGTGGGTATCGCGCACAGGAACCGACAAAGACCACAGGCAAGCGGGCTGCTTAAATACCCCTCCGGGCTTCTCCCATAAATTCAGGCCACCATACTGGCCTTCCTACTTATGGACGAAGCTCTATGGCCAAGATGGATGTGAACAACATAGACTTTCCATAAGACTTACAACATGAAATGGACCTGAAGTGTGCCCTGGTCTGCTGGTTGATATACCAAATAAGGGGGCAAAAACATTCATGTAGGGGTGTAGTTTTTATTAGTTTTAGCTTTATTCATTGCGCAAGCTTGGTGAAGGCCACAGTTTGTCTGGTCCAGATATGACCCCAGAGCTGAGCGGCTGCCACGATCGGATACAGTTCAAACAGTGAGGAAGACCGGGTAAACCTGGGGATTAGAAGTATCACTGGAGGCCATGGCCCCCGTGAAACAATGGTGGCGAAAAATTGCAGCGAAGCCTGTGGAGGCTGCATCTACCTGCAGTGATAGGGGCGATATTCCTGGTATAAATATGGATATTCCATTCCAGCTAGTAAGGAACTCCTCCCACACTGACAGATCCGCTACTGCCGCGGCGTCTAAGCTAAGGATCTGATCGGGGTGCTGTGTCTGGGAGAGGAAGACCAGGAGGCGTGAAACAAAAGATCAACCCTGGGGAATGATCCTCATTACAAAATTGAGCATTCCCAAGAGGGATTGAAGCTGCTTCTTAGTGCACCCCCATGTATGGGAGAAGTCTTGAAGAACTGACCTGATGCGGATCAGTTTGTCGAGGTGGAGGCTGGCCTGCATGGAGCGAGTGTCTAGGTTGACTCGGAGGAAGGTGATGGAGTGTGCAGGGCCTTCTACATTGTGTTCCACAATGGGTAAAATTGAGATTCCCAAAGATAACTCTTAACTTATCGAGGTCTCCTGGGAGCACACCGGGCTGTTCGATTAGCAAGAAGTCGTCCAAGTAATGAATGACTTTATGACACTGAGCTTGGGGTGACAGTATCCAGGTGAGGGACTGTGCGAAAGTGTCAAAGAGCCAGGGGCTATTCTTAGAGCCAAAGGTCAGTTTGGTAGCGAAGTAGTATGACTCTTTCCATTTAATGCCGTGCCAGCACCAGAGGGACGGGTGGATGGGCAGAAGCTTAAAAGAGTCCAAAATGTCAGCCTTAGAGAGCCAGGCGCCTCTGCCTACTTTGATAATGGCCTGAATTGCCATGTCTACTGAAGTATACTTCAAGGAGAATTCCTCCGAAGGAATTAGGGAATTCATACTCGGAATGTGGGAAGAATGAGGCGCAGACAGGTCGTACACCAAGCAAACTTTATTTGAGAACTTGCCCTTGATCAGCCAAATAGGGCTAACTCTTCAGGTGTTGAAAGGGGGCTTAGCGAAGGGGCCTATGATGAAGCCTCATTCCAGTTCGGTCTGTAACAGCTGATCTATGGCGTGTTCGTCGGTGGCCGCTGAGCGGAGGTTCCCGCATTCGTGAGGGCAGTGAGATGAGGCAGGAATGAAATCCTGCTGTAAATCCTTGGATAAGGAAGGTGGCTAGAGAGGGAGTGGGGTGTGAGGTGAGGTAAAGCCCCAGCCACAGGATGTTTACTCGGCCTAGTCAGGACTTTTTTTGCTGCTTGACCTGGCATAGAGCTTTAGGATGTTTCCTATGAAATATGACACAGACATGGAGCAAGCCGCATTGGCTGAAATTGCACGACCCGTAATTAAAATTATTGCAGATGGCTGCTACCCCTACTGTCTGAATGGAACATCCGAACTTGTCCACCTGGGGCCGATAGGTCCTGAACTACACTGGAGGTGGAGGGGAATTCAAAGGGGTGACTGCTGCGTTGGCGCACCAGGTAGTGGTGTGGGTAGAGGACTTGCAGATAGCGCATAGTGGTGAGTGCAAGCTGGCAAAGTAGCGTCAAAACAACTCTGTGTCTATGAGGCTCCAATCCCTGCCTGTTTGGAATTGTGTAAGCCTGGCTGCTGCTTTGGCCGAGAAAGAACGGTGATAATCGTAAAACGAGAACCCTCCGTATTAATAGCCCAGGTCCACCACGGTGTGGAGATACAGGTCCAGCTCTTCCCTCCTTCGGGAACTGGCCGCGCACAGGACATCCCTCAGCATCCAAAAAGCCAACGCAAACTCTGCTACAGATAATTTGCGGTTGAGCCTGGGATCTTTGGCCTTGAGGACCACTGATACGTCTCCCCAGGTATAAGATTTATTTTCTGCCAGGTTGTGGACCGAAATGAGGAGGGAGACAAGGTTGATGTCCTTGCCGTCCAGAATGTCCTTCCTGATGCTGGCTGGGACCAAGTGTGCTGGGAAGATAGTGGGACTTTTCCCCGTGTTACCTGCAGGAGGGGGTGCCAGAACCTGGACTGCGACCGAGTCAGAGATGGCCGTGGCCGGATGACCCTCCAAGAGTGCCACTTTGTGTATTTTTGAAGTGCGTTTGTGCGACTGCAAGGGGAACTAGCGGTGAGGCGAAGGTTTAACAAATGAATCGAGACCATGAGTGAACTTCAAAGGAAAACGGGGGGGTTTCCTTTTTTCTTTTTTTTACCGTTGCGTTGTAGAGGCGACTGAGATTGAACATCAGTGGAGCCATGCCAAGATAATAGAAGATGCACAAATGACTCGACACGAAGCAACTGCCGGACCTGAGGAAAAAATGACAGGCAACATGCAAGTAACAACTGTAAGACTGAAATGATGGGCGTGAATCGGTGCGTTGCTGACGCGAGTGGATCCGAATCGGAGTGACAGGTATGTGAAATGATATGAGTGAAATGATCACCCTGACGGAGGCACGAATCGGTGTGCCGCGATTATGACTGACAACGAACCGGACTGTGGAGTAAGGTACGAAATGAAACAACTGAGACACACCGGAAAGAATTGGTGTGTCGCGGAAGCGACTGGATTCTGAGTGATGGGTACGTGAAATGAAATTAGTGAAATGATTTGCCATTAAAGAGGCACGAACCGGTGTGCCGCTACTGTGACAGACAACGAGCCGGACTGTGGAGTATGGAATGAAATGAGGCCAAAAAAACAACTGGGGCACGCCGGAATGAATCGGTGCATCACGGATGCGACTGGATTCGAATCGGAGTGCGATACGTGACAGTGAAATGATTTGCCATTAAAGAGGCACGAAACGGTGTGCCGCGACTGCAACTGACATCGACCCGGACTGTGGAGCATGGAATGAAATGAGGTAAAAAAACAACTGGGGCACGCCGGAATGAATCGGTGCATCACGAATGCGACTGAATTCGAATCAGGGTGTGGTACATGACAGTGAAATGAGTGAAATGATTTGCCATGACAGAGGCACGAATCGGTGTACCGCGACTGCGACTGACAACGAAACGGACTGTGGAGCATGGAATGAAATGAGGTAGAAAAAACAACTTGGACGCGTTGGAATCTCAGGTGGGTGGTCAGGTGTTACATCACACCACTGGTCACACACTTTAATGCCACTTCCAACTTGAGCTCATATAAGGTACTGAGGGGGCTCCTTCCACCTTTTCGCCACTAGGATTTGTTGCAGGAAAATCTACACCTGGGTTACAACGTACTTCTGGCAGACATGCTTACTCCACCTTCTGCACCCTACCCCCACAGGGGAATACCCTCACTTGTAGCTATGGTGGAGACCAGGAGAAAGGAAGCCAATTATAAATCACAGGAGAACATTTCCTGTGACGAAGGTCATTTCAACTTTAATGCCGCGTACACACGACTGGACTTTTCGACCAAACTGGTCCAACGGAACTAATCTGTCGGACAATTCGATCATGTATGGGCTTCATCGGACCCTTTCTGTCTAAAAATCTATCGGACTGTAGAAATAGAACATGTTTCAAATCTTTCCGACGGACTCGAGTCTGATTGAAAAATCAGTTCGTCTGTATGCTAGTCCGACGGACAAAAAAGGATGCAAGGGCAGCTATTGGCTACTGGCTATGAACTTCCTTATTCTAGTCTGGTTGTCTGTCATCACGTTCGAAACGATCGGACTTTGGTGTGATCGTGTGTAGGCAAGTCCGTTTCGTTGGAACTCCGTCGGAACGCTGTCGAAAAGTCCTTCGGAGTTCAGTCCGACGAAAAGTCCGGTCGTGTGTACGCGGCATCAGTCTCAGAGTGATGATGTGTCCCTTGCATTGGAGCCGGACCACCAATGTCCATACCAGACCCTCAATCCAAACATGAAATGGGAAAAGTATTCAACCACCCACCCTGAACCATACTGGGCCACATACCCTCATTTCCCATGACATCCATGGTTCCTAGACACCGAGGCGGCTTCCTTAGGAACCAATGACATATAGGATGCTGTATATACAGAAGCAGCAGAAATACCGTTCCTATATATAATTTTTAGATCCCATCAAACAGGGGTCCGAATAGGCTAATATTCTGGCTTTCATCCAAACAGCCATAGTTCAGTCCGAAACTAGGTTCAGACCGAGTCGTCAGCTCATTACTAGTTGTCAGTTGCTACTGAGAGACATAAATTGTTCATTACCTGAACCCCTAGAAACCTTTGGAGGAACCCTGGCTGGGAAAGGTTGGACTAGGCAGTAATATATTTCTCTCCCCCTTGGTGGGAGTGGAGATGACCCCATCTATAAGGATATACAGTACATACACACACAGCACAAGGCCGTGTTCACACTACGAGATGTTCCTCGGGGGCTGCAGTTCCTCTGTTCTCCACAAGGTGGTGATCTCACTTCTCCCCAGACAGGAAGTCTCTATGGAAGACAGGAAGTGATGTCAAGTACAGACAGGAAGTTCCGGGTGAGAGGTGAGTCGGGAGGAATTAAAGGGGAGACATTTTTGGAAGTAGCAGCAGAGGAGGTAATTATTATACAGGATTTATAAGATCTTATTTTCTATTTACATCCAGTAATCCCCCCGTCATGTTCCGTCCTCTTCCTCCATAGTCACTGTGACGTCTTTTATCCCCAGCAGATGATGATATACACATATATATGGTGTGGAGACCTAGATTAACCCCTTCAGGGTCAGAACATTCCCCCACTTACGGGGCCCTAACTTTTCCTTAATTTTGGAGATAAATTCTAGTAATATGTTCCTCTAAACAAACAGCACTGACAATAAATAGACAAGACAATGACCATCCTGACCATACATGGCCTACAAAGGGAAATTATTACATTACGCAAGCAGCCAATGTGCAATCATTCCAAAATGATGGAGTGTCGGGGTCAGGAGTATGGAGCATAGAGCACCTTACATTGCTGGTCAGGAGGAAGGAAACATTCCCCAGCCTGTCATGAAGAATATGTTCCATCATTGGTGTCAGAGGGAGGAAAATACTGAGGGAAATAGAGGAGCCGAGGTTTCTTGTGAGGGACAATGAATAGCTGGTGGATTCTAGGGGCTCCGGAGAGGGTACTGGAGTTGAAGGGCTTTGAGGGGGTAATGTAGCTAAAGGATTCTTGAACCCATGATAGGGTTGGTGGGCAGCGGGGCTCTGATGGAAGAGGCGATTGTAAGGTTCAAGGAGAATCTAATGTAGGGAGCGGGGCTCTTGTTTTATGATGATAGTTTTACCTGCATTTACTTTTCAGAACATCTGCCAGGCAATAAAGGCAACCTGCACCTTCATGCCATCTCACTAGTCAATTAAAACATTCCTGGATACCAAGTGGACTGTAAAGCAGTCTTTCACCCCTTGGTGGGCACTTTGTCTTGCAGGAAGTCAGTCTGTATTGTGGCCCTGGTCCACTGCTGCACATATAAGGGGGGCAGTCCAATACCTTCCCATGACAAAGGCTCTGGCAGTGTCCGGTGCTGGAATTCAGAACACCAGGAACCCACTGCCACTCTGTACAATGTCCTTGGTACTACACTATACTTTGCCCCCTGCTGTCCTCCTCCTACTAACACTGGGTTGCATTGGAGGAAAGAAAACAGAATCCTCCCCTAAGAATCTCTCCTCCACCAGCCCCATCCTCCTGCATTCCAATACAATCCCTTCTCCTACGTGACTTGGAGATTGGTGCCCTGTAGGTGGCGTTCTGGCA
Source organism: Lithobates clamitans (assembly GCA_037952925.1). Lineage (NCBI taxonomy): Eukaryota > Metazoa > Chordata > Amphibia > Anura > Ranidae > Lithobates > Lithobates clamitans. Next base: position 1,675,154 of record JBBGZY010000938.1, on the reverse strand, counting down.
ATTATCCTGATTAGCTGGCAAATCCAGTCAAAAGCCAGGAGGTTCCCCTTCCTGGACATCATGATGACCTTATATTGATCTCCCAGCACTGCCTCAGAACAAAACAAAAAGACAGAGGAAGGATCGTATTTATCATTCATTATCTGCAGATCTTAAACTAAACAAGACCTACAAACAAATAGCCAAGAGGGTCCCTGGACTTCAAAAATGTAGAAAGCACTAAACAGTCCAAATTAACATCAGAGAAAATCACAGAGTGAGTCCACAATTCTATGGAGGGGAGGCTTTATGCGATCACAGGGGACACAGAAGGACCAGGTTAAACTCTGATACGGACAGTGATTATTGCACTGGCTGCAATCACAAATGATTGGTGCTACCAATAAACAACCGCTTTCACCAAAACAAAGCATCACAATGGTCGCCCCCACCTTCCAGCAGTAGGGTCTGGAAGGTGGGGACGACCATTGTGATGCTTTGTTTTGGTGATAGTGGTTGTTTATTGGTAGCACCAATCATTTGTAATTGTAGCCAGTACAATAATCATTGTCCATATCAGAGTTTAACCTGGTCCTTCTGTGCCCCTGTGATCGCATAAAGCCTCCCCTCCATAGAATTGTGGACTCTGTGATATTCTCTGATGTTTCTCTGGAGTTTTGTGGAAAATTGGGGACCTTTAAAATCCCCTGAAGAAGCCAATGCTGGCGAAACATGTTGGGTTCTGAATTGGTTCTGGACACTAATGATCACTGATGTGATATGTATAAATACTCAGATTTTAACCACTTTCTGAACGGGCCATTGCCGAAAGACGGCAACAGCGCGGTCGGCTAGTTCTGGGTGGACGTCCATGGATGTCATTCCAGAATGTTGCTCCCGCGCGCCCCCTGGGGCGCGCACTCGGGAACATCCGTGACCGCCGGGTCCGGAGGACCCGGCGCATCACTGATCACAGCAAATAGCCGCTGATCGCGGCCGTTTACACGTGATCGTTTCGTCAAATGACGGAGTGATCACATGTAAACAAACCGGCGTCGCGTCATGACGCCGGTTCCTCCCTCCCCTCTCTGTACCGAAGTGCGGGGGGAGAGGGGGAAAGATGGCAGCGCTGTGGGCTGGATGTTTAGTGCCCACAGCGCTGCTCAATATAAATAATGGCAATACTCTGCAACACTGTGCAACACACTGCAATACTCTGCAACACTGCAATACTCTGCAACACTGCAATACTCTGCATCACTGTGCTATACTCTGCAATAATCTGCAACACTGTGCAATACTCTGCCAATACTCTGCAACACTGCAAAACTCTGCCAATACTCGCCAATACTCTGCCAATACTCACCATACTCTGCCAATACTAGCCAATACTAGCCAATACTCTGCCAATACTAGCCAATACTCTGCAATAAATTTTAACAGAAACAAAGAATTTTTTTTTTTTTTATCGAATTTTCAGTCTTTTTTGATTTATAGCGCAAAAAATAAAAAAAACAGCGGTGATTAAATACCACCAAAAGAAAGCTCTATTTGTGTGAATAAAAGGACATAAATTTCATATAGATACAGTGTTGCATGACTGAGTAATTCTCATTCAAAATGTGAGAGCACCGAAAGATGAAAATTGGTCTGGTTAGGAAGAGGGTTTAAGTGCCAAGTGGTTAATTGAACCAAAAATCTTTTTAATTTTATATGAATAAACTTTCTGGTTTTACATAAAATGTGTTCTTTTCTAATTGTGGGCACCGGTATAATCCAATAAAAACATCATGTTGCTTTAATTTCTATTTCAATAGGGATGAGGTGCCGGATATCATATTGTCACCCATTTGCTATTTCAAGGTAGTCCAAATTAAATGTAGTCCTTAAATGAACAACAACCCTCCTATTACTCCCCCCCCCACACACACACACACACACATCCTTATCTTATCATTGTGCAACGAATACCATCCAAATGGTAATTAAAAAATTCTTACTTTCATTTCCAAAAGTTATCCGTCTACAAGGAGACCTGTATAGATCAAATGATGGCACCAATAAGGATGGAGGAGGACCGGAGTCACATGACTGAGAGGATACTAAACCTCACCCTGGAGATCATCTACCTGCTGACCGGAGAGGTGAGGAGGATTCTGGGAGGTCACATGACATCACTCTTATCTCTATTAATAAAACACAGACCTGACCGGAGAGGTGAGGAGGATTCTGGGAGGTCACATGACATCACTCTTATCTCTATTAATAAAACACAGACCTGACCGGAGAGGTGAGGAGGATTCTGGGAGGTCACATGACATCACTCTTATCTCTATTAATAAAACACAGACCTGACCAGAGAGGTGAGGAGGATTCTGGGAGGTCACATGACATCACTCTTATCTCTATTAATAAAACACAGACCTGACCGGAGAGGTGAGGAGGATTCTGGGAAGTCACATGACATCACTCTTATCTCTATTAATAAAACACAGACCTGACCGGAGAGGTGAGGAGGATTCTGGGAGGTCACATGACATCACTCTTATCTCTATTAATAAAACACAGACCTGACCGGAGAGGTGAGGAGGATTCTGGGAGGTCACATGACATCACTCTTATCTCTATTAATAAAACACAGACCTGACCAGAGAGGTGAGGAGGATTCTGGGAGGTCACATGACATCACTCTTATCTCTATTAATAAAACACAGACCTGACCGGAGAGGTGAGGAGGATTCTGGGAGGTCACATGACATCACTCTTATCTCTATTAATAAAACTCAGACCTGACCGGAGAGGTGAGGAGGATTCTGGGAGGTCACATGACATCACTCTTATCTCTATTAATAAAACACAGACCTGACCGGAGAGGTGAGGAGGATTCTGGGAGGTCACATGACATCACTCTTATCTCTATTAATAAAACACAGACCTGACCGGAGAGGTGAGAAGGATTCTGGGAGGTCACATGACATCACTCTTATCTCTAATAATAAAACACAGACCTGACCGGAGAGGTGAGGAGGATTCTGGGAGGTCACATGACATCACTCTTATCTCTATTAATAAAACACAGACCTGACCAGAGAGGTGAGGAGGATTCTGGGATTCTAACATGATATTCCTATTGGTTCTCCAATACAGAGATTTCCTCTTCTGAAGTCAGGTGATCATATGACCATCACAGTGCCTCCACGTGACTCCCTAAAACCTGAGAGACACAACATGGAGAAGATTCTAGAAGTCACCAAGAAGATGATGGAGCTGCTGACAGGAGAGGTGAGGAGGATTCTGGGAATTCTGGGACATTATCCAGTAACAGACAAGGGATGTGTCTGGATGGTGACTGTATCATTGTGTGTGTCAGGTTCCTATAAGGTGTCAGGATGTCACTGTCTATTTCTCCATGGAGGAGTGGGAGTATTTAGAAGGACACAAGGATCTCTACAAGGACGTCATGATGGACAATCAGCCGCCCCTCACATCACCGGGTAAGAGGAGACTTTATTGTAAAGGGGAGAGCAGTACGGAGGGTCCACCTAGATCCCCCATCATCTGATAAACACATAGAAGCATTACTGCTAGAAAATTACTTAGAACCCCCAAACATTATATATTTTTCTGAGCTAAGTCCTTGGAGAATAAAACGGTGGGTGTTGCCATTATTTATATTGCACGGTATATGCACAGTGGTTTTTCAAACCTAATTGAATTTTAGTGCACACAAACACAATGATAATAATGTGATAACATCCTCAAATTTTGGAGCCTTAAACAGAAAGTGATAATGAGGGAGGAGTCAATAACCCAAAGATGGTGGTCTTCAGGATCAGTCCAGTCTTCATCTTGGTTGTTCTCCCCCCATCCTCACTCTCTGACCTCTGGTGGGGCTCAGCCCCGCTGTTATTCATGACTAAATCATGGACTAAATAAGGAAGTGCAGGACTTCTTGTGTTGGGAAGATGGCAATGAGTGATAGAGGGGGTGGGGACACTCGTCCTATAATCCCCTCATCACTGTCACTCCTATAAAAGACAGTTCTCGTTGTTTCCTCACTCTCTGACTAAGGTCCATGAATAAAGAAATGAACTGGTAGGAGATCAGAGGACCCATTTACTAGTTACCTTGAGGGGGGAATTGTAAGATCCTCAGAGACAAAGCTGCCTGATGTGGGCGGAGTCCTGGTTTAGGGGAACCAATCTGCTCATGTCTAGTAATAATCTTTGTATTTCTATTTTAGTAGATGGACGGGAGATGAGGAAAACCTCAGAGGATTGTCTCACTTTGTCTCCAGACTGTAAAGTAGAAGATGAGGACATCACACAGTATAGTCCAGGAGAAAACCCGACTACCTCAAATGTCCATCCGGCACCACACAGTGTAGATGGACCATCGTATTCCTCTTATCCTGAGGAACCTCAGACTGTGCGGGACGGTGCCGGACCATCGTATTCCTCTTATCCTGAGGAACCTCAGACTGTGCGGGACGGTGCCGGACCATCGTATTCCTCTTATCCTGAGGAACCTCAGACTGTGCGGGACGGTGCCGGACCATCGTATTCCTCTTATCCTGAGGAACCTCAGACTGTGCGGGACGGTGCCGGACCATCGTATTCCTCTTATCCTGAGGAACCTCAGACTGTGAGGGACGGTGCCGGACCATCGTATTCCTCTTATCCTGAGGAACCTCAGACTGTGCGGGACGGTGCCGGACCATCGTATTCCTCTTATCCTGAGGAACCTCAGACTGTGCGAGACGGTGCCGGACCATCGTATTCCTCTTATCCTGAGGAACCTCAGACTGTGCGGGACGGTGCCGGACCATCGTATTCCTCTTATCCTGAGGAACCTCAGACTGTGCGGGACGGTGCCGGACCATCGTATTCCTCTTATCCTGAGGAACCTCAGACTGTGCGGGATGGTGCCGGACCATCGTATTCCTCTTATCCTGAGGAACCTCAGACTGTGCGGGACAGTGCCGGACCATCGTATTCCTCTTATCCTGAGGAACCTCAGACTGTGAGGGACGGTGTCGTCCTTCCAACAGATAAGAGGCTTTCCTGTATTGAGTGTGGGAAGTGTTTCCATTTTAAATCCAGACTTGATGTGCATAAAAGATCTCACACAGGTGAGAAGCCACATTCCTGTTCTGAGTGCGGGAAATTTTATGTAACAAAATCCAAGCTTTCCGCACATCAGAAATATCACACTGGGGAGAGGCCGCATTCCTGTTCTGAGTGCGGGAAATGTTTCGTAAAAAAATCAGAACTTGCCATACATCAAAGGTCTCACACAGGTGAAAAGCCGTATTTCTGTCCTGAGTGCGGGAAATTTTATGCAACGAAATCCCAGCTTTCTGCACATCAGAAATATCACACGGGAGAGAGGCTGCATTCGTGTTCTGAGTGCGGGAAATGTTTTGTAAGAAGATCAGAACTTGTCACACATCAGAGGTGTCATACGGGGGAGAAGCCGTATTCCTGCTCTGAGTGCGGGAAATGTTTTAGACAAAAATCACAGCTTGTCAGACATCAACATTGTCACACGGGGGAAAAGCTGTATTCTTGTCGTGAGTGCGGGAAAAGCTTTTCAACTAAATCACATCTTGTCAGACACCAAAGTTCTCACACCGGTGAGAAGCCGTATTCCTGTCCTGAGTGTGGGAAACGTTTTTCAGAGAAGTTCTATCTTTACAGACATCAAACATTGCACACGGGTGAAATGCCGTATCCCTGTCCCGATTGCGGGAAGTGTTTCTCAAGGAAGTCACATCTTTGCACACATCAGAGGTCGCACACGGGTGAGAAGCCGTTTACCTGTCCTGAGTGCGGGAAATGTTTCTCAAGGAAGTCCCATCTTTACAGACATCAGAGTGTGCACACAGGGGAGAAGCCGTATTCCTGTCCTGAGTGCGGGAAATGTTTTTCATTTAAGTTCCATCTTTACAGACATCAAAGATTGCACACGGGGGAGAAGCCGTATTCTTGTCCCGAGTGCGGGAAATGTTTTTCACAGAAGCCCCATCTTGACAAACATCAGAGATCTCACACGGGGGAGAAGCCACGTTCCTATCCTGAGTGAAGGAATTGTTCCTCACTGAAGTCCTGTCTTCCTGTACATCAGGGGTCCACACAACCCTTGAGGTGTATTAGTGGCTTGAGTGCGAGAAATATCTTGTATATGAATGTTGCTGGACATGTGGGGAAGAAGCACACCCTGATATACACCTCAGATATACTCCATGGCTGATCTTCATCATGGAAGAAACAGTTGATAAGGAGATCAGAGATCACCAAAGACATGGATGAAGTGTTGTACCGTGTTGGCCATTGATACCAGGAGAAAAATAAAAAATGGAGTCCTTACCTCTCATTGGCTGAGTACATTTTGTGGTGTAAACTCTTGCAAGAGGTCTGTTTTCTCAAGTCGTCTTTCAGGACGAAACACGTTAACCCCACCACTTAAAAGGTGGTCCTCTAGGCCTTTTAAAATAAAAATGGAGTCATTACCTCTCATTTGCTGAGTACATTTTGTGGTGTAAACTCTTACAAGAGGTCTGTTTTCTCAAATCGTCTTTCAGGACGAAACACGTTAACCCCACCACTTAAAAGGCGGTCCTCTAGGCCTTTTAAAATAAAAATGGAGTCATTACCTCTCATTGGCTGAGTACATTTTGTGGTGTAAACTCTTGCAAGAGGTCTGTTTTCTCAAGTCGTCTTTCAGGACGAAACACGTTAACCCCACCACTTAAAAGGCGGTCCTCTAGACCTTTTAAAATAAAAATGGAGTCATTACCTCTCATTGGCTGAGTACATTTTGTGGTGTAAACTCTTACAAGAGGTCTGTTTTCTCAAATCGTCTTTCAGGACGAAACACGTTAACCCCACCACTTAAAAGGCGGTCCTCTAGGCCTTTTAAAATAAAAATGGAGTCATTACATCTCATTGGCTGAGTACATTTTGTGGTGGAAGATTTCACAAACACTTACAGGTCCGTTTAAAAAAATAGTTAAGCAAATATGAGACGCATTCGCTGAGCCGTGATGAATGTTGGTCAAATTTTATTTCATACAATGATTTCCTATGATCATTGGCTCCATCCAGTGGTCATAATGTCCAATTGCAATATTTTTTCTGGTGGAGGTATTTGAGGAAAAAAAATCCTCAGTATGGCCACTAGATGGAGCTGACGATCATAGGAAATCACTGTGTTAATTAAATTACAGCCAGAATTTATCACGGCTCGGAAAACAGTTGTCCCATTCGTCCAACTAATTTTGTGTAAATAGACCCCTTTGTTTACTATGTCAGACATGGTCTCCTACAAATAACTGAAGTATCATTCTTATGTACTTATAAATTCCAGGAGACATTGAAAGACATAAGTTAATTACACCAGCAAAACCAGCCATTGACTGAAACAGGAAATACCAAATTTAGCCACTAGACGGCACTAAGTAGCATAAAGAATTAGTTCCATCTAGTGGCCAAAAGTGGTATATTTCCATTTCAAATCAATGGAAAACATTCGACCAGCAAATTGCCTGATAACGTTCATTTTTTGCCCCCGTTCACACAGAAGGAATGCACATGTGCTTTCACTGGGGGAATTGCTATGAATTTCTTTTTTTATTTTTATTCCTATGAAAAATGTCAGGAGACGTTTATATAAAGATGGGAAGTATGTAGTAGTGAAATGAATAGACCTCCCAGCAATGTTATTACCAGGTTGCAGCTACCGTGTTTTTCCCTGAAAATAAGACTGGGTCTTGTATTAATTTTGGCTACAAAAAAAAACACACTAGGGCTTATTTTCAGGGGATGTCTTATTTATTTACGGTGTGTACAATAATCTACATTTATTCAAATACAGCCATGTCATCTTCTGGGGGAAAAAAATATATATATCCTAATCCTTTAAAGCATGGTAGACAGCACAGTGCTTGTGATGTGTCATTTATCCCTCTCTATGTTCTAAAAAACCTGGAATAAAACAATAAAATGTTTTTTAATAAGTTCCTGTGTCCCCTGACTTCTCTCCTTCTCTCCCCTCAGGAGTCAGCATGAAATTCTGTAATCCCAAAACCTTGGTTAAAGTCCTTGTAAAATTAAGTAATCCGTTCTGCACCACCGAGCACTGCAGAGGGAGTGGCCGAGATCCCTGCTGACGTCAGCCCAGCTCCGAGCGCTGTAGAGGGAGGGGGCGGGATCCCTGCTGACGTCATCCCAGCTCCGAGCGCTGTAGAGGGAGGGGCCGAGATCCCTGCTGATGTCATCCCAGCTCCGAGCGCTGCAGAGGGAGGGTCCGAGATCCCTGCTGACGTCAACCCAGCTCCGAACACTACAGAGGGAGGGGCCGGGATCCCTGCTGACGTCAACCCAGCTCCGAACGCTACAGAGGGAGGGGCCGGGATCCATGCTGAAGTCGACCCAGCTCTGAGCGCTGCAAAGGGAGGGGCCGAGATCCCTGCTGACATCAACCCAGCTCCGAATGCTACAGAGGGAGGGGCCGTGATCTGCTGACGTCAGCCCAGCTCCAAGCGCTGCAGAGAGAGGGGCCGTGATCCCTGCTGACGTCAGCCCAGCTCCTGGCGTTGCAGAGGGAGGGGCGGAGATCCCTGCTGATGTCAGCCCAGCTCCGAGCGCTGCAAAGGGAGGGGCCAAGATCCCTGCTGACGTCAACCCAGCTCCGAACGCTACAGAGGGAGGGGCCGGGATCCCTGCTGCAGTCAGCCCAGCTCGAAGCACTGCAGAGGGAGGGGCCAAGATCCCTGCTGACATTAGTCCTGCTCCAAGCGCTGCAGAGGGAGGGGCAGAGATCCCTGCTGACGTCAGCCCAGCTCCAAGCGCTGCAGAGGGAGGGGCCAAGATCCCTGCTGACATTAGCCCTGCTCCAAGCGCTGCAGAGGGAGGGGCAGAGATCCCTGGTGACGTCAGCCCAGCTCTGAGCGCTGCAGAGGGAGGGGCGGAGATCCCTGCTGACGTCAACCCAGCTCCGAACACTACAGAGGGAGGGGCCGGGATCCCTGCTGACGTCAACCCAGCTCCGAACGCTACAGAGGGAGGGGCCGGGATCCATGCTGAAGTCGACCCAGCTCTGAGCGCTGCAAAGGGAGGGGCCGAGATCCCTGCTGACATCAACCCAGCTCCGAATGCTACAGAGGGAGGGGCCGTGATCTGCTGACGTCAGCCCAGCTCCAAGCGCTGCAGAGAGAGGGGCCGAGATCCCTGCTGACGTCAGCCCAGCTCCTGGCGTTGCAGAGGGAGGGGCGGAGATCCCTGCTGAAGTCAGCCCAGTTCAGAGCACTGCAGAGGGAGGGGCCGAGATCCCTGCTGATGTCAGCCCAGCTCCGAGCGCTGCAAAGGGAGGGGCCAAGATCCCTGCTGACGTCAACCCAGCTCCGAACGCTACAGAGGGAGGGGCCGGGATCCCTGCTGCAGTCAGCCCAGCTCGAAGCACTGCAGAGGGAGGGGCCCAGATCCCTGCTGACGTCAGCCCAGCTCCAAACGCTGCAGAGAGAGGGGCCGAGATCCCTGCTGACGTCAGCCCAGCTCCAAGCGCTGCAGAGGGAGGGGCCAAGATCCCTGCTGACATTAGCCCTGCTCCAAGCGCTGCAGAGGGAGGGGCAGAGATCCCTGGTGACGTCAGCCCAGCTCTGAGCGCTGCAGAGGGAGGGGCGGAGATCCCTGCTGATGTCAGCCCAGCTCCTAGCGCTGCAGAGGGAGGGGCGGAGATCCCTGCTGAAGTCAGCCCAGCTCGGAGCACTGCAGAGGGAGGGGCCGAGATCCCTGCTGACGTCAACCCAGCTCCGAACGCTACAGAGGGAGGGGCCAGGATCCATGCTGAAGTCAGCCCAGCTCCGAGCGCTGCAAAGGGAGGGGCCGAGATCCCTGCTGACATCAACCCAGCTCCGAATGCTACAGAGGGAGGGGCCATGATCTGCTGACGTCAGCCCAGCTCCAAGCGCTGCAAAGAGAGGGGCCGAGATCCCTGCTGACGTCAGCCCAGCTCCTGGCGTTGCAGAGGGAGGGGCGGAGATCCCTGCTGAAGTCAGCCCAGTTCAGAGCACTGCAGAGGGAGGGGCCGAGATCCCTGCTGACGTCAGCCCAGCTCCGAGCGCTGCAAAGGGAGGGGCCAAGATCCCTGCTGACGTCAACCCAGCTCCGAACGCTACAGAGGGAGGGGCCGGGATCCCTGCTGCAGTCAGCCCAGCTCCAAGCACTGCAGAGGGAGGGGCCAAGATCCCTGCTGACGTCAGCCAAGCTCCGAGCGCTGCAGAGGGAGGGGCCGAGATCCCTGCTGACGTCAGCCCAGGTCCGAGCGCTGTAAAGGGAGGGGCCGAGATCCCTGCTGACATCAACCCAGCTCCGAATGCTACAGAGGATGGGGCCGAGATCTGCTGATGTCAGCCCAGCTCCAAGCGCTGCAGAGAGAGGGGCCGAGATCCCTGCTGACATCAGCCCAGCTCCTGGCGTTGCAGAGGGAGGGGCGGAGATCCCTGCTGAAGTCAGCCCAGTTCAGAGCACTGCAGAGGGAGGGGCCGAGATCCCTGCTGACGTCAGCCCAGCTCCGAGCGCTGCAAAGGGAGGGGCCAAGATCCCTGCTGACGTCAGCCCAGCTCCAAGCGCTGCAGAGAGAGGGGCCAAGATCCCTGCTGACATCAGCCCAGCTCCAAGCGCTGCAGAGGGAGGGGCAGAGATCCCTGCTGACGTCAGCCCAGCTCTGAGTGCTGCAGAGGGAGGGGCAGAGATCCCTGCTGATGTCAGCCCAGCTCCTAGCGTTGCAGAGGGAGGGGCGGAGATCCCTGCTGAAGTCAGCCCAGCTCGGAGCACTGCAGAGGGAGGGGCCGAGATCCCTGCTGACGTCAACCCAGCTCCGAACGCTACAGAGGGAGGGGCCATGATCCATGCTGAAGTCGGCCCAGCTCCGAGCGCTGCAAAGGGAGGGGCCGAGATCCCTGCTGACATCAACCCAGCTCCGAATGCTACAGAGGGAGGGGCCATGATCTGCTGACGTCAGCCCAGCTCCAAGCGCTGCAGAGAGAGGGGCCGAGATCCCTGCTGACGTCAGCCCAGCTCCTGGCGTTGCAGAGGGAGGGGCAGAGATCACTGCTGAAGTCAGCCCAGTTCAGAGCACTGCAGAGGGAGGGGCCGAGATCCCTGCTGACGTCAGCCCAGCTCCGAGCGCTGCAAAGGGAGGGACCAAGATCCCTGCTGACGTCAGCCCAGCTCCGAATGCTACAGAGGGAGGGTGCCGGGATCCCTGCTGCAGTCAGCCCAGCTCCAAGCACTGCAGAGGCAGGGGCCAAGATCCCTGCTGACGTCAAACCAGCTCCGAACGCTACAGAGGGAGGGGCCGAGATCCCTGCTGACGTCAGCCAAGCTCCGAGCGCTGCAGAGGGAAGGGCCGAGATCCCTGCTGACGTCAGTCCAGGTCCGAGCGCTGTAAAGGGAGGGGCCGAGATCCCTGCTGACATCAAACCAGCTCCGAATGCTACAGAGGGAGGGGCCGAGATCTGCTGACGTCAGCCCAGCTCCAAGCGCTGCAGAGAGAGGGGCCGAGATCCCTGCTGACGTCAGCCCAGCTCCTGGCGTTGCAGAGGGAGGGGCGGAGATCCCTGCTGAAGTCAGCCCAGTTCAGAGCACTGCAGAGGGAGGAGTCGAGATCCCTGCTGAAGTCAGCCCAGTTCAGAGTACTGCAGAGGGAGGAGCCGGGATCCCTGCTGAAGTCAGCCCAGCTCCGAGCACTGCAGAGGGAGGGGCCAAGATCCCTGCTGACGTCAACCCAGCTCCGAACGCTACAGAGGGAGGGGCTGAGATCCCTGCTGACGTCAGCCAAGCTCTGTGCGCTGCAGAGGGAGGGGCCGAGATCCCTGCTGACGTCAGCCCAGGTCCAGGCACTGCAGAGGGAGGGTCCGAGATCCCTGCTGAAGTCAGCCCAGCTCTGGCGCTGCAGAGGGAGGTGCCGAGATCCCTACTAATGTCAGCCCAGCTCCAGGCACTGCAGAGGGAGGGGCCAAGATCCCTGCTGTTGTCAGACCAGCTCCGGGCGCTGTAGAGGGAGGGGCGGAGATCCCTGCTGACGTCAGCCCAGCTCCGAGCGCTGCAGAGGGAGGGGCCAAGATCCTTGCTGCTGTCAGCCCAGCTCCGAGTGCTGCAGAGGGAGGGGCTGAGATCCCTGCTGACGTTAACCCAGCTCAGAATACTGCAGAGGGAGGGGCCAAGATCCCTGCTGACGTCAGCCCAGCTCCAAGTGCTGCAGAGGGAGGGGCCAAGATCCCTGCTGACATTAGCCCAGCTCCAAGCGCTGCAGAGGGAGGGGCAGAGATCCCTGCTGACGTCAGCCCAGCTTTGAGCGCTGCAGAGGGAGGGACGGAGATCCCTGCTGATGTCAGCCCAGCTCCTGGCGCTGCAGAGGGAGGGGCGGAGATCCCTGCTGAAGTCAGCCCAGCTCGGAGCACTGCAGAGGGAGGGGCCGAGATCCCTGCTGATGTCAACCCAGCTCCGTACGCTACAGAGGGAGGGGCCGGGATCCATGCTGAAGTCGACCCAGCTCCGAGCGCTGCAAAGGAAGGGGCCGAGATCCCTGCTGACATCAACCCAGCTCCGAATGCTACAGAGGGAGGGGCCGTGATCTGCTGACGTCAGCCCAGCTCCAAGCGCTTCAGAGAGAGGGGCCAAGATCCCTGCTGACGTCAGCCCAGCTCCTGGCGTTGAAGAGGGAGGGGCGAAGATCCCTGCTGAAGTCAGCCCAGTTCAGAGCAATGCAGAGGGAGGGGCCGAGATCCCTGCTGACGTCAGCCCAGCTCCGAGCGCTGCAAAGGGAGGGGCCAAGATCCCTGCTGACGCAACCCAGCTCCGAACGCTACAGAGGGAGGGGCCGGGATCCCTGCTGCAGTCAGCCCAGCTCCAAGCACTGCAGAGGGAGGGGCCAAGATCCCTGCTGACATCAGCCCAGCTCCAAGCGCTGCAGAGGGAGGGGCCAAGATCCCTGCTAACATTAGCCCAGCTCCAAGCGCTGCAGAGGGAGGGGCAGAGATCCCTGCTGACGTCAGCCCAGCTCCGAGCGCTGCAGAGGGAGGGGCGGAGATCCCTGCTGATGTCAGCCCAGCTCCTGGCGCTGCAGCGGGAGGGGCCGAGATCCCTGCTGAAGTCAGCCCAGCTCGGAGCACTGCAGAGGGAGGGGCCGAGATCCCTGCTGACGTCAATCCAGCTCCAAACGCTACAGAGGGAGGGGCCAGGATCCATGCTGAAGTCGGCCCAGCTCAGAGCGCTGCAAAGGGAGGGGCCGAGATCCCTGCTGACATCATCCCAGCTCCGAATGCTACAGAGGGAGGAGCCATGATCTGCTGACGTCAGCCCAGCTCCAAGCGCTGCAGAGAGAGTGGCCGAGATCCCTGCTGACGTCAGCCCAGCTCCTGGCGTTGCAGAGGGAGGGGCGGAGATCCCTGCTGAAGTCAGCCCAGTTCAGAGCGCTGCAAAGGGAGGGGCCAAGATCCCTGCTGACGTCAGCCCAGCTCCGAACACTACAGAGGGAGGGGCAGGGATCCCTGCTGCAGTCAGCCCAGCTCCAAGCACTGCAGAGGGGGGGGGCAAGATCCCTGCTGACGTCAAACCAGCTCCGAACGCTACAGAGGGAGGGGCCGAGATCCCTGCTAACGTTAGCCCAGCTCCGAGCATTGCAGAAGGAGGGCTGCTATCGTCAGCTGGGAGGAGAGGAGAAGTTCTCCAGCAGGTAATGTAAGCACCCAGCGGCACTGTAAATAAGTTACCGTATTTTTCGTTCCATAAGACACACCTGACCATAAGACGCACCTAGATTTATGATCGAAGGTGGCGGGGGGACCTGGATCTTCAACCTGGAGACAAGGTTTGGCTGTCTACCAGGCATTTGAAGTTGGCCTGTCCCTCCAAGAAATTGGGCCCTAAGTTCATTGGGCCCTTCCCTGTCCTGTCCCGATTCAACCCTGTTGTCTACAAACTCAAACTGCCCTCAACTTACCAGATCCACCCTGTCTTCCATGCCTCCCTCCTGAAGCCCGTGGCCCCAAACCCCTTTGGGGAACGCAGGGCCCGTCCCCCGCCTCCCTCTACGATTAAAGGGATTGAGCAGTACGAGGTGAAGGCCATCCTGGACTGCCGTAGAAGGGGCTGCGGACGCCAATTTCTGGTACAGTGGAGGAGTTACGGCCCTGAAGAGAATTCCTGGGAACCCGAGTCGCATATCCATGCTCCAGATCTTCTCCGGTGGTTCTTTCAGTGAGCTTAATCCCAGACAGGCTGCCCCATCGGGGGGGCTCTGTAAGAGTCCAAGGCTTATTCACCAATAGCGCGTTGCCACAAGAGGAAATCCGTGCCAACTGAGCATGCACTAAAGACGCCTCAGTGCGCCAACCTGCACCTGTGAAGAAGAACTGTTGGAAAAAGGCAGGAAAATGCCCAGGAGGCGCACAGGATGTGACCTCAACCTGATAGAAAAAGGTGGGAAAATGCCCAGGAGATGCACAGGAAGTGACCTCAAACTTCCCTATATAAGCCCACACACTGCCAAATTTCTGGATTATCTTCAGCACCCCCTTTTTTGATCTGTCTGAACTTGTTGTGACCTGGAAACCTATTTGACTACTATTGATTGCTGCTTGCCATTGACCTCGGATTTGTACTTTGACCATTCTATTTCTTTGCCCCTTTTGTACTCAGCTGCCAGATTGGAACCGACCCCGGCTTGGATCTCGACCATTCTTCTTCTGATTAACCCTTTTATACTTCGTTGCCAAACTGGACTTGACCTCGGCTCGGATCTCGGCATAAGGCTTGCATGGTGCTCCGCACCCCTGGCACCTGTGCCACTCGGTGTCCACCAAGTCTCTGTCTCCATCTCCAGAGGCTTCAAGGACCCGAGGTGCAAGGGAGGACTCCCCACTACTTCAGTCTAACCTCAGGTACGTGGCCCTCGTGACAGCTAGGCTGATGTGGCCTGGAGGGAGCTCCTCAGTCTGGGGGAGTGACCTTGGGCTCGGGTGCAGACGAGACCTCCTACATCACACAGAGGTGTCCTGGACAGGTGGCAAGGGAGCAAGGAAAGGACAGCAGAAGAGCACTGCCAGGCAAGCTTTCAGGGAGGAACAAAGGTCGCAGCCAGGAGGGTTGGTAAGTGACACACAGTCGGGATGGACTGGGGAGGCATGCCTGAGAGGACTGGGAAATTGCAGTCTGGGATGGGTGCAGAGTCAGTGGAGTGGACTGTGGTGTCACAGGAAGTGGAGAGAGGCAGCTGCAGCCAGGAGGGCTGGCAGGGCCTGAAGATGTGGTCCTGGGATTAGTAGCCACGTGGACAGCTAGCACTAGGACTACTAGAATTTTTGCTACACCAGAGGGGCCCGCGGTCCCAGTCTGCAAAGGGCATTTGCCTTGGGCCTGGCTGAGCCAGTGTCAGGCCTGCATCTCAGTGCTAGCTGGTCCTGGAAGTGTAATCAAGTGATTTACTGGTCCTGGAAGCAAAGAGGTGTAGCCAAGTGCTGTGCTGGAGCTTGAAGTGAGGAAGTGTAACCAAGTGATGTACTGGAACTGGAAGTGAAGAGGTGTATATACAGAGAGTGTATATAGTTCTGAAGTCCCAAATTCTTTGTTCTTCAATCAAGCTGGCATCCCATATCTCCCCAATCCCCATCCAAGTTTATTCCCCTCAATAAAAAAACAGAAACAAAGTTCAAGGACTGGTTTTCTGCCTGAGGGTGAATGAGAACTGTGTGCCTGGCTGGGTAGGGTGACAGATGGACTACAACACTTAGCAGCCCTTATGGGGGTAACGCTATATAACCCTCCCCCCACTCATTGATTCCTCAGATGATGGACCTCTTCTTCACGGAGGAATCAAGTTTACTAGTTTCTAATTTTTATTTTTATTTTAATTCTTCAATGATCATCTCACGGTCCTCTAACACCTAGAAAGAAAAGAACGGCTGCACACCACAGGAACGTTCCAACGATTTATTTCAAAAATAGAAAATGATAGCCAACAAAGATAGAGTGTGCAAACTCCTGGGTTGGGACACTCTGTCTTTGTTGGCTGTCATTTGCTATTTTTGAAATAAATTGTTGGAACGTTCCTGTGGTTTGCAGGCGTTCTTTTCTTCCTATTGATCATCGGTGGGGAGCCGTGGCTTGCACTCAGTGCATCTGGACTGCGGCGTCTTCTTTGTTTGAATCTTCTGCCTCTAGCAACCTCAATAAAACCTTGTGAGTCGTCTCCAAACCCTACCCTGTGAAGAGGCTTTGGGCACTGGATCATGCATGGGGCACTCACATTGGCACTCATTGAAACTTGTTCAATTAGCTGCAGGGTGCTATACAAGCCCAGAGCAGGGGTTTGCCCACTGTGATGGGGGAAGCTTGGACTTTATATACAGTCCACCATCATGGACAGGTAAGACATGGGGATGTCCTTGGAATGTATTCCCAAAAATTCAACCACTCAGAAGTCTCATACCAGGTCACATGCCCTCATTACCCGTGACATCAATGGTTCCTAGAGACACCGAGGCGGCTTCCTTAGGAACCAGTGATAGCGGGATGATGGCTTATACAGATGCAGTAGAAATAACGCTTCTATATATGATTTTCAGCTTCCTTAAAACAGGGGTCCAAACGTGTTAACATTCTGGCGTTTGTCCAAACATCAGAACAGCCATAATCCAAACTAGGTTCAGACCGAGCCGTTAGCTCATCCCTAGATGTCAGTTACTATTGAGAAACAGAAATTATTCATTACCTGAAACCCTAGAAACCTTTGGAGGAACCCCTTGATGATAAAGGCTGGACTAAACAGTAATGTATTTCTATCCCCCTTGGTGGGAGTGGACTGGAGTTGACCCCATCTATAAGTGTTCACACTACGAGACATTTCTCGGGCCGCAGTCCCTCTGAGCTCCACAAGATGGTGGTCTAATTTCTAGCCAGACAGGCAGTCTCTATGGAAAACAGGAAGTGATGTCAGTCCCAGACAGGAAGTGATGTCATCTACAGACAGGAACTTCCATGTGGCTTGAAGTAGACAAGAGACATTGCTTAAACAGGCAGTAGAGGAGGTAATACGATTTTATTTTCTATTTACACCCGGTAACCCCCCCCCCCGTCATGTCCGTCCTCTTCCTCCATAGTCACTGTGATGTCTTTTATCTCCAGAAGATGATGATACACACATATATAGTGTGAAAACATAGATTATCCCTTTCAGGGGCAGAACATTCCCTCACTTACAGATCAGGAACATTTCATTGAGTTTGGAGATGTCACCTTCTCACTTTAGCAGTCTCTTGTAACAAGGGATGAGATTCAGATTTGGGTTGTACTGACATTCACACTTCTACACCCTTTCGTTGAAGATAATCCACACACACCCGACTACCTCCACCTCCTGCAACCCAATCTACATGTTCCAATTCCCACTGGGGGCAGTTGGCCTATTAACCCCTTATACCCCCATCCTAATATTGTACAACCAATATACATTGCTGGTCAAGAGGAAGAAAACATTCCTCAGCCTACCTTGAAGAATATGTTCCATCATTGGTGTCAGAGGGAGGAAAATACTGAGGGTTCTGAGTAACGTTGAGGAGCTTCGGGGTCTGTGAGGAGTAATGGATAGGTGGCGGATGTTAGGGGATAGTGGGGCTGAACAGATTTGAGGAGGTAGTGTAGCTAAAGGATTCTGGGGCCCTTCACAGGGTTTAGCAGTCACCCGGGCTATGAGGGAAGAGGAGGCTGTAAAGCTCAGGGGGATGCTAAGGTAGGTAGGGGGGCTCTTGGTCTATGATGAACCTCCTTACAGAACTCCTGCCTGGAAATGAAGGCAGCCTTCACCTTCTTACCATCTCACTGGTCAAATAGAATTTTCCAGGAAACCAAGTGGAGTGAAGAAGGACAGTCCTTCACCCCTTGGTGGGCATTCGCTCTTAGAGGAGAAGGTCTGTTTGTGCGGGTGGCCCTGGGTGAGTTCTGTGCATCTGGGGGGGGGAGTCCAATGTGTTCCCATGACACGGGCCCTGGCAGTGCCCGCTGTTGGAATTCAGACTGCTAAAACCCACTGCCACTTTGTACAATGGCCTGGATACTACAATATACTTGGGACCTAGGACAATAAACCCCTCACCCCCTGATGTCCTCCTCCTACAAAGTCCGCAGACTGCTGGAGATTGGAGCCTTGCAGCCGGAGTTCTGGCAATTATCTGGATTAGCTGACAAATCAAGCCATATGCCAGGAGGTTCCCTTTCCTGGACATCATGATGACCCTACAATGACCTCCCAGCATTGCCTCAGAGCAAAATACGAAGACAGAAGAAAGATCGTATTTATCATTCCTTATCTGCAGATCTTAAACGAATCAAAACCAGTTCAGAAATAAAACAAACCCAACAAAGAAAAGTTTCTGATCCAGTAGGTTAAGAGGGTCCCGGGACCATGAAAATGTAATAACCTTAAACAGTCAAAACGAAATGTGTTACCATGGGGGGCAGTAGTCCTTACATGTACAACAACCCTCCTATTTCCCCCCTCAAATCCACATCCTATTATTGTGTGACCAATATCATCCAAATAATTCTTATTTTTATTTCCCAAAGTTATCCGTCTACAAGGAGACCTGTATATATCACATGACAGCATGGAGGAGGACCGGAGTCACATGACTGAGAAGATACTAAACCTCACCCTGGAGATCATCTACCTGCTGACCGGAGAGGTGAGGAGGATTCTGGGAGGTCACATGACATCACTCTTATCTCTATTAATAAAACACAGACCTGACCGGAGAGGTAAGGAGGATTCTGGGAGGTCACATGACATCACTCTTATCTTTATTAATAAAACACAGACCTGACCGGAGAGGTGAGGAGGATTCTGGGAGGTCACATGACATCACTCTTTTCTCTATTAATAAAACACAGACCTGACCGGAGAGGTGAGGAGGATTCTGGGAGGTCACATGACATCACTCTTATCTCTATTAATAAAACACAGACATGACCGGAGAGGTGAGGAGGATTCTGGGAGGTCACATGACATCACTTTTATCTCTATTAATAAAACACTGACCTGACCGGAGAGGTGAGGAGGATTCTGGGAGGTCACATGACATCACTCTTATCTCTATTAATAAAACACAGACCTGAGTGGAGAAGTGAGGAGAATTTTGGAAATGTATGATGATACTGTTGGTGTTTCAATACAGAGTTTGCCTCCTGTGAAGTTTGGTGATCATATGACCATCACTGTTCCTCCACCTCACTCATTGACTCCTGGGAAACACAACATTCAGAAGATTCTAGAAGTCACCAAGAAGATTGTTGAGCTGCTGACGGTAGAAGTGAATTGGACTGACAAATATGGAACCGTATCTACTAAGGAGAAAATTGAGTATTTAGAAGGACACAAGGATCTCTACAAGGACGTCATGATGGACAATCAGCCGCCCCTCACATCACCGGGTAAGAGGAGACTTTATTGTAAAGGAGAAAGCAGTACGGAGGGTCCACCTAGATCCCCCATCATCTGATAAACACATAGAAACAATGTATTCAGTCAGTGTGTGTGTTTCCTACAGATGGATCCAGTAATGGGAACCCACCAGAGAGATGTCCCCATCCTCTGTATTCCCGGGATTCCACACAGGAAGATCACACCATCCCTCACCATCATCAGGTAGATGAGGAACAATCACTGATAGTATCATTAGGATCTGTACATTATCTGCATTGTTACAATAGATGTCATTTTTATTATACAGAGTGGAAACCTGAAAGATCCTAAAGTTGTGGTTAAAGAAGAGATAAAAGAGGAGGATGATGAGGATGGGGTGATGGAGGAATCTGTGAATCTAAAAGGAGACAAAGATCTGTACCAGGACACCATGGTGGAGTCACCCAGCTACAGAAATCCACGATGTCCCCGCCCTCTGTATTCACAATATTCCACACAGGAAGATCACACTATCCCTCTCTGTTACAAGGTTGGTAGGTCAGAGCATCTAGAACATGGACTCATGGAGACAATCTGTGGCTTTTTTTTTACAGTATGTGATAGCAGATCTTTTTTTATAATATATTTTTTAGGGTGAAGATCTGATAGATATAAAAGTTGAGGTTAAAGCAGAAGAAGAGAGGTATGTGAGGGATGATCAGCAGTCTATGGAGGAGGATGGAATAACGGGGACATTTATAGAGGAGGACACTCCTACAGAGATCAGCACAGGTGGGTCATTAACATTAAATCCATTCCTCCACCCATACTGCTTATTTATTGGTCCAGAGTAGGACGGGGACTGGGTGATATCAGCCTGTAATCCCCTGGTCACTTTCCTAAACTGTGTTCCCTGTCCTGTATTCCTGTATTTCTCTCAGATAATCATCCTCTGTGCTGCAGACACAATTTATGTATCTAGACTGGATTTATGGAGATTCTGGGGTTCAGCTGGCAGCAAAATATTGATTTTCACCATAGGCATTGCTTGACCTAGACACCTGGAGTATATGTCTTGGGTCTTCTGCCCCATATCTGGGTATAGCAAGATTTCCGTCTTGGCAATTCTCCCAGGGTTACTTGCTCTGTTATTTGCTGGCTGTGCCGGATGGAGGGATATGTCTGTATAGTCTCAGACCCAAGTCACTGAGTGCAGTCTCAGGAGATGGAAGGCAGCAGTTTGGGACCTCTGCAACTCAAGTAAGTATTTAGGCTTCCACTGATTACTGAATACCAATATTATGAGTCCTGACGTTTACAGTTTACAATGCAAATTATGTAGTCCAAAGCCCTGCACTATATACTCTATGTTGTGCATTATATACTCCTGACCCCTGCACTATATACTCTATGTTGCGCATTACATACTCCTGACCCCTGCACTATATACTCTGTGTTGTACATTACATACTCCTGAGCCCTGCACTATATACTCTATGTTGTACATGACATAATTCAGATGCTATATAGTGGGGAAAATAATGATTTGATCCCCTGCAGATTGTGTAAGTTTTGCCCACTTACAAAGAAATGAAGGGTCTATCATTTTTATCATAGGTGCATTTTATATGATAGAGACAGAATATCAACCAAAAATCCAGAAAAAAACACATGATACAAATGTTATAAATGGAGTTGCAGTTCAGAGAGTAAAATTAAGTATTTGATCCCCAAGCAAAACATGACTTGTTGTAGTAGTTGGTGGAGAAACCCTTGTTGGCGATCACAGAGGTCAGACATTTCTTTGTAGTTGGTGACCAGGTTTGCACACATCTCAGGAGGGATTTTGGTCCACTCTTCTTTACAGATCTTCTCTAAATCCTTAAAGGGTAAGTTCACCTTTACAGAAAAGTCTGTAAGGTGAACTTACACAGGTGCCCCTCCTCGCCCCCACCCGGTCCCGCTGACCTGGACCGCTGCTATCTCCGGTTCTCCGGTTCTAGGCCCCGGTATATCCGCGCTAGGAGCCCGGGGCTTAGAAATTCTTTCTGCTGAATGTCCAAAATGTTCTCCGGACGTTTCGAGCATTCTAATTGGTCAGCGCCGTCACATGGGCGGCGCTGACCAATCAGCAGCCGCATAGCCGTCCTGTCAGCTATGGAGAAGACTTGAAGAAGGAGAGAGGATTTCTAAACCCCGGGCTTCTGAGGGAGCTATACCGGGGCTTAGAACCAGAGATAGCAGCGGTCCAGGTCAGCAGGACCGGAGGAGGCGAGGAGGGGCACCTGTGTAAGTTCACCTTACAGAGTTTTCTGTAAAGGTGAAGTTACACTTTAAGGTTTCTTGGCTGTCGCTTAGCAACTCAAAGTTTCAGCTCCCTCCATAAATTTTCTATAGGATTAAGGTCTGGAGACTGGCCAGGCCACTCCACGACTTTAATGTGCTTCTTCTTGAAGGTTCTCATCCAAGATTTTACAATACATGGCCCCCGTCCATTGGCCCCTCAATGCGGCAAAGTTGGCCTGTATCTTTAGCAGAGAAACATCCCCAAAGCATAATGTTTCCACCTCAATGCTTGACTGTAGGGATGGTGTTCTTAGAGTCATAGTCAGCAATTTTCTTCCTCCAAACACGGCGAGTCCCCCCTCCTCAAGAAGACACATGTACAGTCATGCCAATGAACATCTAAATGATTCAGAGAAGGATTGGGAGAAAGTGCTGTGGTCAGACGAGACCAAAATTGAGCTCTTTGGCATTAACTCGACTCGGCCTGTTTGGAGGAAGAAAAATTTTGACTATGACCCTAAGAACACCATCCCTACAGTCAAGCACGGAGGTGGAAACATTATGCTTTGGGGCTGTTTCTCTACTAAAGGTACAGGCCGATTTTGCCGCATTCAGGGGCCAATGGAGGGGGGCCTTGTATTGTAAAATCTTGGAACAAAACCTTTTTCCCTCAGCCAGAACACTGAAGATGGGTCATTGATGGGTCTTCCAGCATGACAATGACCCAAAACATACCACCAAGGCAACAAAGGACTGCCTCAAGAAAAAGCACATTAAGGTCATGGAGTGGCCTAGCCAGTCTTCAGACCTTAATCCTATAGAAAATTTATGGAGGGAGCTGAAGCTTCGAGTTGCTCTCTCCCCTTTACCCTCTGCTATATATACACATAATATGTATTCTCTTTTGTTACACCCATTTCCTACCAGCTGGACATTTTATATCGGATGATATGATTGGAGCACAGACTTTTATATGTTGATAATAATGTGATAACATCCTCAGACTTTGGAACTTTAAACAGAAAGTGATAATGAGGGAGGAGTCAATAACCCAATGATGGCGGTCTTCAGGATCAGTCCAGTCTTCATCTTGGTTGTTCTCCCCCCATCCTCACTCTCTGACCTCTGGTGGGGCTCAGCCCCGCTGTTATTCATGACTAAATCATGGACTAAATAAGGAAGTGCAGGACTTCTTGTGTTGGGAAGATGGCAATGCGAGATAGGGGGTGTGGGGACACTCGTCCTATAATCCCCTCATCACTGTCACTCCTATAAAAGACAGTTCTCGTTGTTTCCTCACTCTCTGACTAAGGTCCATAAATAAAGAAATGAACTGGTAGGAGATCAGAGGACCCATTTACTAGTTACCTTGAGGGGGGAATTGTAAGATCTTCACAGACAAAGCTGCCTGATGTGGGCGGAGTCCTGGTTTAGGGGAACCAATCAGCTCATGTCTAGTAATAATCTTTGTATTTCTATTTTAGTAGATGGACGGGAGATGAGGAAAACCTCAGAGGATTGTCTCACTTTGTCTCCAGACTGTAAAGTAGAAGATGAGGACATCACACAGTATAGTCCAGGAGAAAACCCGACTACCTCAAATGTCCATCCGGCACCACACAGTGTAGATGGACCATCGTATTCCTCTTATCCTGAGGAACCTCAGACTGTGCGGGACGGTGCCGGACCATCGTATTCCTCTTATCCTGAGGAACCTCAGACTGTGCGGGACGGTGCCGGACCATCGTATTCCTCTTATCCTGAGGAACCTCAGACTGTGAGGGACGGTGCCGGACCATCGTATTCCTCTTATCCTGAGGAACCTCAGACTGTGCGGGACGGTGCCGGACCATCGTATTCCTCTTATCCTGAGGAACCTCAGACTGTGCGGGACGGTGGCATCCTTCCAACACATAAGAGGTTTCCCTGTACTGAGTGCGGGAAGTGTTTCCGGTTTAAATTCCATCTTAATGTGCATAAAAGATCTCACACAGGTGGAAAGCTGTATGCCTGTCCTGAGTGCGGGAAATTGCATGTAACGAAATCTCAGCTGTCCGCACATCAGAGATATCACATGGGGGAGAGGCCGTATTCCTGTTCTGAGTGCGGGAAATGTTTTGTAAAAAAATCAGAACTTGTCAAACATCACAGGTCTCACACAGGCGAGAAACCTTATCCCTGTTCTGAGTGCGGAAAATGTTTTTTAGACAAGTACCGTCTTTACAGACATCAGAGAATGCATGCAGGTGAGAAGCCGTATTCTTGTTCTGAGTGTGGGAAATGTTTTGTACAAAAATCAGATCTTGTCACACATCAGATGTCTCACACGGGGGAAAAGCCGTTTAACTGTCCTGAATGCGGGAAATGTTTTGTACGCAAACAAAACCTTGTTAGACATCAAAGGTCTCACACGGGGGAAAAGCCGCATCTTTGTTCTGAATGTGGGAAAAGTTTTTCAGATAAGACACATCTTTGCATTCATCAGAGATTGCACACGGGTGAGAAGCCGTATTCCTGTTCTGAGTGCGGGAAATGTTTTGTAGAAAAATCACAGCTTGTCACACATCAGATATCTCACACGGGGGAAAAGCCGTATTCTTGTCCTGAGTGCGGGAAATGTTTTTCAAGGAAGTCATATCTTTGCGCACATCAGAGATCTCACACAGGTGAGAAGCCGTTTCCCTGTCCTGAATGCGGGAAAGGTTTCTCAAGGAAGGCACATCTTTACAAACATCAGAGAGTGCACACAAGGGAGAAGCCACTTTCCTGTCCTGAGTGAGGGAATTGTTCCTCACTGAAGTCCTGTATTCCTGTACATAAGGGGTCCCACACAACCCTCGAGGTGCATTAGTGCCATGAGTGCAGGAAATGTCTTGTATATGAATGTTGCTGGACATGTGGGGAAGAAGCACACCCTGATATACACCTCAGATATACTCCATGGCTGATCTTCATCATGTAAGAAACAGTTGATAAGGAGATCAGAGATCACCAAAGACATGGATGAAGTGTTGTACCGTGTTGGCCATTGATAGCAGAATAAAAATAAAAATGGAGTCATTATCTTTCATTGGCTGAGTACATTTTGTGGTGGAAGTTTTCACAAACACAGGTCTGTTTCTAAAAAAAATAGTTAAAGGGCTGGGGCGTGGTGACCGATTGGCAATATGGTCTTGTGATGCTAGAGCTTGGACTGCCTCCTGGGCTTATCCACATCGACTGCAGCCTCTGAACCACATTTTGTTACCTGCTGGCCTCCATCAAGCATCCGAATCCCCGCAATCGAGATGCGGCGGTGTCACCACCAAGACATTGTGCCTGTGAAAATCTCTAGCGGCAAATCAGGATTATAATGGGCACAATACAGAACACCCTGGGGACAGTCCAAGCTCTGGCCAGTCCACACCATCACTCCCAAGCCCAGATGAGACCAGTCTGATGAATGGGAAGAAGAACCCTCCATGGATGTGAGTACTGACCCAGCTAAATCACCCACTGACACCCTGAGGTCTGATCCTTTTGCTGCCTTTCCTACCACAGGCCAGCCAATATCTGACACAACACTAAAAGAAATGTTATGACTGCTCCGGGTTTTACTACAATCTGACATCTTGTCCTCTATCACCCACTGCAAGCTTGAATTACAGGAATTAGGTGGTAGGGTGGACCACATGGAAGATAAAATGCCCTAGTGGACTCACATGCAGATGATCAAGATGAATTAGCCTCCTTGAAAGCATACGTGGCTGACCTAGAGGATAGGTCATGTCGCAGCAGTTAAAAAATTAGGTGAATCCCAGAATCTGTATGTAGCACCCTCCTAGTATAGGTGCAAGGATGTAAATAGTTAGACTAGTGTAATTTGCTCTTCTGCCTAACAGTGGGGCTAGAGGCAAATCTATCTTCAGCAGGTCTGCTTAACAGAATGCTGCAATTCATTAGTTAGGGTTGATCTTTTGTTCTGGTGCTGTTGAGCTTGCTTGTACTCCTCCCACCTTTTAGAATCTAGTAGAGCTTTCTGGAACATGGGTGGGAGTTAGGTAGATAGGCAGCATATGTATGTAGCAGTACCAGCCAATTACAGGGGAGATGCCCCTGAGTATGCTGGGATTGGCCTATATATTCAGAGAACATGTGGTCTCGGGGGACTTCCTTGCCCTGATGGTGGAGTGTACCAGCTGGGGGTGAGGCAGGCCTGGCACCAGCTGTAGGGTTGCCATCTGTCCGGGATTCACCTGGACAGTCCGGATTTTGAAGCATGTCCGGGTTTCTGTCTGCCTGAAACCCAAACACATGATTCATACCAGACTGTGGCTCCCCAAGCACACTTGACAACTGTCCCACCACCGCTTTGTCCCAGTATATGTCCTAAAAAGTGCAGGGTAAAGATCACTAAGCCGCTGCTTAATGTACCAAGAACAGCGCTATCCACAACGACTCCCTCCCAGCCTCCAGCGTGTACTGTCATTGTTGCACTCTGTACAGCTGGGGAGCATTCGGCGCTGAAGAGTTCGAGTTTGGCTTGACGAAAAGGTGGCAACCCTAACCAGCTGCCATGCGGCATCAGGTGGTCGACCCGAGGGCCTGAAGCTAAAGTAAAGGAGTGACCCTGGTGCTTCTGAAGAGCTGACTGAGGGGGAGCCGTGCCTGAGAGGATCTGTTTGCAACTCCAGTACAAACCAATGATTTAGGAGCCTGTTCATTTTGTTTACCCCTCTGTGTTAGCACAGTCAGCCAAGGGTCCAACTAAATGGATTGCTGGCTAGTTATCTGAAGAGTTTGCCCAATTGTGATTACTGCATGGGACTTTGCTCAGTTCTAGTTTTGGACTGCCGAGCAGTCAGCGGTAACGCTTCTACCTGGAGAACTCTGTCTACCAGTCCCTAACTACAAGAGACTTTGCTCATGCTATTGATTGCTACATAGGAGAAGTCTGCCCTCTGTAAGGGACTTCACCTACTACCCAATTCTAGATCAGCTAGAGTCCTCAAGTTATAGAGTCCTCAGGTTGCCTTAGTTTGTCCAGAGAGTATTCAAGGAAGTAGTGCCTAATCTTACGTCTGCTGACCTAACTATTGACAGGATACACCTATCACAAAACCTTCCTTCCTTCCACCAGAAGTGCCCCACGATGTCCTGCTACACTTTTTCCAAACAAAAGAAAAAATACTAGAGGCCTTCAGCCACACTGATTGGCTTCCAGCACAAGCTGCAAATATTCTGGTCCTTCCAGACTTCTCCCAGTACACACTTCAACTTCGACGCAATCTGAATTCCATCACTAAGACCCTGCGGAACTACAAACTCGTCTATAAATGGAAATATCCGATGAAATTGAGTGTGACCTACAATGGGAAATCTTATCTAATAACCTCACTGGATGAAGGTCTCAAATTCCTCCAAAGCCGGGGAATCATTCCAGATATACAACCACTAGGGATGAGCTTCGAGTTTGAGTCAAACTCATGTTCGACTCGAACATCGGCTGTTCGCCAGTTCGCCGAACAGCGAACAATTTGGGGTGTTTGCAGCAAATTCGAAAGCCGTGGAACACCCTTTTAAAAGTCTATGGGAGAAATCAAAAGTGCTAATTTTAAAGGCTTATATGCATGGTATTGTCATAAAAAGTGTTTGGGGACCCGGGTCCTGCCCCAGGGGACATGGATCAATGCAAAAAAAGTTTTAAAAACTGACGTTTTTTCGGAAGCAGTGATATTTAATAATGCTTAAAGTCAAACAATAAAAGTGTAATACTCCTTTAAATTTTGTACCTGGGGGGTGTCTATAGTATGCCTGTAAAGGGGCGCATGTTTCCAGTGTTTAGAACAGTCTGACAGCAAAATGACATTTCAAAGGAAAAAAGTCATTTAAAACTACTCGCTGCTATTAATGAATTGCCGGTCCCGACAATACAGATAAAAGTTAATTGATAAAAACAGCATGGGATTTCCCCACAGGGGAACCCCGAACCAAAATTTTAAAAAAAACTGGCGTGGGGGTCCCCCTAAATTCCATACCAGGCCCTTCAGGTCTGGTATGGATATTAAGGGGAACCCCGCGCCAAAATTTTTTAAAAAATGACGTAGGGGCCCCCCTCAATATTCATACCAGACCTCTGGTATGGATTTTAAGGGGAACCCCGCGCCAAAATTTAAAAAAAATTGGCGTGGGGTCCCCCCAAAAATCCATACCAGACCCTTATCCGAGCACGCAACCTGGCAGGCCGCAGGAAAAGAGGGGGGACGAGAGAGCGCCCCCCCGACCCGTACCAGGCCACATGCCCTCAACATTGGGAGGGTGCTTTGTGGTAGTCCACCAAAACACCTTGTCCCCATGTTGATGAGGACAAGGGCCTCATCCCCACAACCCTTGGCCGGTGGTTGTGGGGGTCTGCGGGTGGGGGGCTTATCGGAATCTGGAAGCCCCCTTAACAAGGGGACCCCCAGATCCCGCCCCCCCGTGTGAAATGGTAAGGGGGGTACAAAAGTAACCCTACCATTTCACAAAAAACTGTTAAAAATGACAAGAGATATTTTTTGACAATTCCTTTATTTAAATGCTCTTCTATCTTCTTTCTTCCTCCATCTTCTTCTTCTGGTTCTTCCTCCGGTGTTCTCGTCCGGCATCTTCCTCCGCTGTGTTGGCGTCTTCTTCCCTTTTTCTCCTCGGGCCGCTCCGCATCCATGATGGCATGGAGGGAAACTCCCGCTGTGTGATGCTTCTTTCTTCATCTTCTTCTCTTCATCTTCTTGTCTTCATCTTCTTTTTGGGCCACTCCGCATCCATGATGGCATGGAGAGAGGCTCCCGCTGTGTGACGCTTCTCCTCTTCTGACGGTTCTTAAATAACGGGGGGCAGGGCCACCCGGTAACCCCGCCACCTCTGACACACTGGGACTTGACGGGGACTTCCCTGTGGCATTCCCCACGACGTCAGAGGGGGGGCCTAGAAATAAAGACACCCAAAGTCCTTTATTAAAATAAATAAACATTCCCCCAAAAATGTCCCTCATTGTAAATCCAATGTCAATCACGTTGCCAGCAACCCGCCCACTCACCAAAAAAAGAACTGACAACTAAATACACACGACCTATACGGATGGTATACTTAGCCAAATTACATCTTCCCGAGCTATCCTCAGCTATATGAGGTAAGTGGTGGGGGTAGTGGTGGCATGATAGACCAAATATGGCCATATTTGGTCAATGTCATTCCCAAAAATCTTCTGACGTTCATCCGCACAACCATAGTTCGGTCCGAAACTAGGTTCAGACCGAGATATCAGCTCATCCCTAGATGCCAGATGCTACTGAGAGACAGAATTTATTTTATTTTTTTAAGCCCGTGTTGTGTGAAACACACTTAGACTACCACCCGGTGCAAAAAAAAAGGGGAGCAAGGATCCAGACAGGGACTGAGGTACTCACTGGCTCCCCCTGCCAAACCAGGCGGAACCTGTTCTATGGGACGTCTGCCGAAACAGACCAACCCCAAGTACTAGGTGGGGCTCCCCTGAAGGGAGACCCCATGAGAAAGGTCGAACCAAACCAGGAGGCCACATCCACCCCCTCCCAAGACTTTCAGGGCAGGCCCAAGGACCTACACCCTTCTAATCGTGCAATGAAAGTATACCATGCAAAAAGACAAACACACATTAAAAGAAGGGAGAAATGAAAGGGGGTAAGAGCTAAAGTGCCATGGTGCAATGCCACAGCAAAAATTCCTCTCAGCCAAAAAGCCTGGCCCTAGGCAGGTGTGAAAAAGTGTGACAAGAGTAGACCCATCCCTACCAGGAAGGCATCAGAACTTGGAGAGCTTAGGGAGAGCCTTGCTAACAACCATGGATAAACCTTGTGCTCAAGGCCAGGATAAACCTAGGAGGAAAAAGGCCCTCCCAGAACCCCCATTATTCCCACCAAATTACAGCAGGGAAGTACTAACTGAACCACCAAATTGGCAAGGGGGTTCAGGGTTCTTTCCCTAACAACTGATAAGAACAGATTCTACAGTTGATCTTAGCCAAAAGGCCATGGAACACCTAAAAACATTTGGAGGAACCCTGGCTAGGAAAGGCTGAACTAGGCAGTAATATATTTCTATCCCCCTGGGTGGGAGTGGTGATGACCCCATCTACTTTATAAGGATATACAGTACACACATAGCACAAGGCTGTGTTCACACTACGAGATGTTTCTCGGGGCTACAGTTCCTCTGAGCTCCACAAGGTGGTGATCTCACTTCTATCCAGACAGGAAGTCTCTATGGAAGATGGGAAGTGATGTCAGATACAGACAGGAAGTTCCGGGTGAGAGGTGATTCAGGTGTCTAGAGAGGAGACATTTTTGGAAGAGGCAGCAGAGGAGGTAATAAGATCTTATTTTCTATTTACATCCAGTAACCCCCATCATGTCCGTCCTCTTCCTCCATAGTCACTGTGATGTCTTTTATCTCCAGCAGATGATGATACACACATATATAGTGTGGGAACCTAGATTAACCCCTTCATGGTCAGAACATTCTCCCACTTACAGAGCCGGAACATTCTCTTCCTTTTGAAGATAAATTCTAGTAATATGTTCCTCTAAACAAACAGCACTTACAATAAATAGACAAGACAATGACCATCTTGACCATACATGGCCTACAAAGGCCAAATATTACACCACACAGTCAACCAATGGGCAATCGTTGCAATATGCAGCCAACACAATTTTGGAGTGCAAGGGTCAGGAGTATGAAGCATTGAGCCCCTTACATTGCTGGTCAGGAGGAAGAAAACATTCCCAGCCTTCCATGAAGAATATGCTCCATCATTGGTGTCAGAGGGAGGAAAATATTGAGCGTTCTGATAAGGATGGTTCTCGGGCGTGTTCGGGATCCCACCGGCCCCATCCCAGAAAACAACGCACACCGCTAATCACAGGCAGTGAGACATTTCACAAGCCACAGCTGCACAGATCGGGAAATGTCCCACTGCCTGTGATTAGCCATGTGCAGTGTCGGCAGGATCAGGCAGGTGGAATCCAGAGCCCATTTCTAGTTCTGAGGGAAATAGAGGAGCTGAAAAGTGTCTGATGGGGCACTGAGGCTGCAGGGCTTTGGGGCCCCTATGAGGTTAGTGGAGTTGAAGGGCTCTGGACCCTTGATAGAATTGGTGGGCAGCAGGTCTCTGAGGGATGGGATTGTAGGGCTCAGGGGTCTCTAAGATACAGAGGAAGCTCTTGGTCTATGATGGTCCTTCCACCAGAAGTGGCTGTTCAGACCTCCTTACATAACTCCTACCAGAAAAGAAGGCAACCTTCACCTTCTTACCATCTCACTGGTCAAGTAATATATTACAGGAAACCAAGTGGAATGAAGAAGGGAAGTCCTTCACCTCTTGATGTGAGTTCGTTCTTAGAGGAGGTCTGTTTGTGTAGCATTGCCTACTGGGTGGCCAGGGGTCAGTGCATTACCTTACCATAAAACAGGCTTTGGCAGTGCCCGTTGTTGGAACGCAGAGCTCCAGGAACCAACTGCCACTCTATACAATGTCCTGGATATTAAAGTATACTTGGTAACAAAAAGAGAAAATCCCTCACCCCTGCTGTCCTCCTCGTACCCACACTGGGCTTCCATTGGAGGGAAGAGAACAGACTCCTCCCCCACTCTAAAAAGTCCAAAATAAAAATAAGCCAGTTCTTAAATGTACAACAACCCTCCTATTACCCCCTCCCCTGCATCTTATTGTTGTGTGACCAATACCATCCAAATAATTCTTACTTTCATTTCCCAAAGTTATCCATCTACAGGGAGTCCTGTATAGATCAAATGACGCCACCAATGAGGATGGAGGAGGACCGGAGTCACATGATTGAGAAGATACTAAACCTCACCCTGGAGATCATCTGCCTGCTGACCGGAGAGGTGAGGAGGATTCTGGGAGGTCACATGACATCACTCTTATCTCTATTAATAATACATAGACCTGACCGGAGAGGTGAGGAGGATTCTGGGAGGTCACATGACATCACTCTTATCTCTATTAATAAAACACAGACCTGACCCGAGAGGTGAGGAGGATTCTGGGAGGTCACATGACATCACTCTTATCTCTATTAATAAAACACAGACCTGACCGTAGAGGTGAGCAGGATTCTGGGATTATAACATGATATTCCTATTGGTTCTCCAATACAGAGCTGTCCTCTGGTGAAGTCAGGTGATCATATGACCATCACAGTGCCTCCACGTGACTCCCTAAAACCTGAGAGACAAAACATGGAGAAGATTCTAGAAGTCACCAAGAAGATGATGGAGCTGCTGACAGGAGAGGTGAGCGGTGCCGGGAATTCTGGGACATTATCCAGTAACAGACAAGGGATGTGTCTGGATGGTGACTGTATCATTGTGTGTGTCAGGTTCCTATAAGGTGTCAGGCTGTCACTGTCTATTTCTCCATGGAGGAGTGGGAGTATTTAGAAGGACACAAGGATCTCTACAAGGACGTCATGATGGACAATAAGCCGCCCCTCACATCACCGGGTAAGAGGAGACTTTATTGTAAAGGAGAGAGCAGTACGGAGGCTCCACCTAGATCCCCCATCATCTGATAAACACATAGAAACAATGTATTCAGTCAGTGTGTGTGTTTCCTACAGATGGATCCAGTAATGGGAACCCACCAGGGAGATGTCCCCGTCCTCTGTATTCCCGGGATTCCACACAGGAAGATCACATCATCCCTCACCATCATCAGGTAGATGAGGAACAATCACTGATAGTATGATTAAGATCTGTACATTATCTGCATTGTTACAATTGATGTCATTTTTATTATATATTCAGAGTGGAAACCTGAGAGATTCTAAAGTTGAAGTTAAAGAAGAGATAAAAGAGGAGGATGATGAGGATGGGGTGATGGAGGAGTCAGAGTTTCTAAAAGTACACAAAGATCTGTACCAGGACACCATGGTGGAGTCATCCAGCTACAGAAACCCACCAGAGAGATGTCCCCGTCCTCTGTATTCACAATATTCCACACAGGAAGGTCACGCTATCCCTCAGTATTGCAAGGTTGGTGGGATGGAGATTATAAAACAAAGACTTATGGGGACGATGTGTGGATTTCTAATATGATGTCACAATAATAAAGCTTATATATTACAGATAATATTCTCTCTCATTTTCTTGGTTTAGAGTGGAGATCCAATTGATATGGAATTTGAGGTTAAAGCAGAAGAAGAAGAGAGGTATGTGAGGGATGATCAGCAGTCTATGGAGGAGGATGGAATAACGGGGACATTTATAGAGGAGGACACTCTTACAGAGATCAACACAGGTGGGTCATTAACACTAAATACATTCCTCCACCTATACTGCTCACTGATTGGTTGAGAGTAGGGCAGGGACTGGGTGATATCAGCCTGTAATCCCCTGGTCACTTTCCTGAGCTGTGTTCCCCGTCCTGTATTCCTGTATTTCTCTCAGATAATCTTCCTTCTCTGTGCTGCAGACACAATTTATGTATCTAGACTGGATTTATGGAGATTCTGGGGTTCAGCTGGCAGGAAAATGTTGATTTTCACCATAGGCGTTGCTTGACCCAGGCACTTGGGGGTATGTGTCTTGGGTCTTCTGTCCCATGCTGAGGTATAGCAGAATCGTTATCTTTACCATTCTCCCGGGGTCACTTGCTCTGTTATTTGCTGGCTGTGCCGGGTGGAGGGATATGTCTGTATAGTCTCAGACCCAAGTCACTGAGTGCAGTCTCAGGAGATGGGAGGCAGCGGTGTGGGTCCTCTGCAACTTGTCTCCAGTAAACATTTAATCCACCACTGATTACTGAATACCAATATTATGAGTCCGGACTTTTACACTATATAATATATATATGTTGTACATTACATAGTCCTGACTTCCGCTCTCTCCCCTCTACCCACTGCTATATATACACATAATATGTATTCTCTTTTGTTACACCCATTTCCTACCAGCTGGACATTTTATATCGGATGATATGATTGGAGCACAGACTTTTACATGTTACTTTGGAGCCTTAAAAAGAAAGGATCAGTCCAGTCTTCATCTTGGTTGTTCTCCCCTCATCCTCACTCTCTGACCTCTGGTGGGGCTCAGCCCCGCTGTTATTCATGACTAAATCATGGACTAAATAAGGAAGTGCAGGACTTCTTGTGTTGGGAAGATGGCAATGAGTGATAGAGGGGGTGGGGACACTCGTCCTATAATCCCCTCATCACTGTCACTACTATAAAAGACAGTTCTCGTTGTTTCCTCACTCTCTGACTAAGGTCCATGAATAAAGAAATGAACTGGTAGGAGATCAGAGGACCCATTTACTAGTTACCTTGGGGGTGGAATTGTAAGATCCTCAGAGACAAAGCTGCCTGATGTGGGCGGAGTCCTGGTTTAGGGGAACCAATCAGCTCATGTCTAGTAATAATCTTTGTATTTCTATTTTAGTAGATGGACGGGAGATGAGGAAAACCTCAGAGGATTGTCTCACTTTGTCTCCAGACTGTAAAGTAGAAGATGAGGACATCACACAGTATAGTCCAGGAGAAAACCCGACTACCTCAAATGTCCATCCGGCACCACACAGTGTAGATGGACCATCGTATTCCTCTTATCCTGAGGAACCTCAGACTGTGTGGGACGGTGCCGGACCATCGTATTCCTCTTATCCTGAGGAACCTCAGACTGTGAGGGACGGTGCCGGACCATCGTATTCCTCTTATCCTGAGGAACCTCAGACTGTGAGGGACGGTGCGGGACCATCGTATTCCTCTTATCCTGAGGAACCTCAGACTGTGAGGGACGGAGCCGGACCATCGTATTCCTCTTATCCTGAGGAACCTCAGACTGTGAGGGACGGTGCCGGACCATCGTATTCCTCTTATCCTGAGGAACCTCAGACTGTGAGGGACGGTGCTGGACCATCATATTCCTCTTATCCTGAGGAACCTCAGACTGTGAGGGACGGTGCCGGACCATCGTATTCCTCTTATCCTGAGGAACCTCAGACTGTGAGGGACGGAGCCGAACCATCTGTACATCAGAGATCTCACATGGGGGAGAGGCCGCATTCCTGTTCTGAGTGTGGGAAAAGTTTTTCAAACAAGTCCGGTCTTTACAGACATCAGAGAATGCATGCAGGTGATAAGCCGTATTCCTGTTCTGAGTGTGGGAAATGTTTTGTTGAAAAATCTGATCTTTTTGTTCATCAGAGATTTCACACGGGGGAGAAGCCGTATACCTGTCCTGAGTGTGGGAAATGTTTTTCGATAAAGTCACATCTTTCCACCCATCAGAGGTCGCACACGGGGGAGAAGCCGTATTCCTGTCCTGAGTGCAGGAAATGTTTTTCAAGGCAGTTTTTACTTTACAGACATCAGAGATCTCACACGGGGGAGAAGCCATATTCCTGTCCCGAATGTGGGAATTGTTTTTCAGAGAAGTTACATCTTTCCATCCATCAGAGGTCGCACACGGGTGTGAAGCCGTATTCCTGTCCTGAGTGCGGCAAATGTTTTTCACAGAAGCCCAATCTTTACAAACATCAGAGATCACACACGGGTGAGAAGCCGTTTCCCTGTCCTGAGTGCGGGAAATGTTTTTCACAGAAGTCCAATCTTTTTAAACATCAGAGATTGCACACGGGTGAGAAGCCGTATTCTTGCCCTGAGTGCGGGAAATGTTTTCCAGAGAAGTCCTATCTTTCTAGACATCAGAGATCTCACACGGGGGAGAAGCCCCTTTCCAGTCCTGAGTGAGGGAAATGTTCTTCACAGAAGTCCTGTCTTCCTGTACATCAGGGGTCCCACACAACCCTCGAGGTGTATTAGTGCCTTGAGTGCGGGAAATGTCTTGTATATGAATGTTGCTGGACATGTGGGGAAGAAGCACACCCTGATATACACCTCAGATATACTCCATGGCTGATCTTCATCATGTAAGAAACAGTTGATAAGGAGATCAGAGATCACCAAAGACATGGATGAAGTGTTGTACCGTGTCGGCCATTGATAGCAGGAGAAAAATAAAAATGGAGTCATTACCTCTCATTGGCTGAGTACATTTTGTGGTGTAAACTCTCGCAAGAGGTCTGTTTTCTCAAGTCGTCTTCCAGGACGAAACACGTTAACCCCGCCACTTAAAAGGCGGTCCTCTAGGCCTTCTAAATTCAAAATAGAGTCATTACCTTTCAGGAAAAAAATAAAAATGGAGTCATTACCTCTCATTGGCTGAGTACATTTTGTGGTGTAAACTCTCGCAAGAGGTCTGTTTTCTCAAGTCGTCTTCCAGGACGAAACACGTTAACCCCGCCACTTAAAAGGCGGTCCTCTAGGCCTTCTAAATTCAAAATAGAGTCATTACCTTTCATTCGCTGAGTACATTGTGTGATGGAAGATTTCACAAACACTTGCAGATCTGCTTTTAAAAAAAAAATTCTTAAACAAATGTGACACTCATTCACTGAGCCGTGATGAATGTTGGTCGTGTTTGATTTCATACAATGATTTCCTATTATCATTGACTCCATCTAGTGGTCATAATGCTGTATTTCACTATTTTTTATAGTGGTATTTCAGAAAAAAAAATCCTCAATGTGGCCACTAGATGGAGCTGATGATCATAGGAAATCACTGTGATAATTAAATTACAGCCTGAATTTATCACGGCTCGGCAAATGGTTGTCCCATTCGTCCAACACATTTTTTTGTAAATAGACCCCTTGGTTTACTATGTCAGGTATGGTCTCCTACAAATAACTGAGGTATCAGTCTCATGTACTTATGAGTACAGTAGACATTGAAGGACATAAGTTAAATAAACCAACAATATTAAACCAACCATTGATTGAAACAGAAAATACCAAATTTAGCCATTGGGTGGCACTAAGTATCATAGGGATGTAGCGCCATCTAGTGGCCAAAAGTGGTATTTTCCATTTTAAATCAATGGAAAACATTCGACCAGCAAACAGCCTAATAACATTCATTCTTTGCCCCCCGTTCGCACAGAAGGAATGGACATGCGCTTTCACTGGGGGAATTGCTATGTACATTTTTATGAGTAGACCTCCTAGCAATGTTATTACCTGGCTGCAGCTAGGGGGAGCTCTAATGTTTAGAGTGTGATCACACGAGAGTGCTTCCATCTAGCTCACATTATCCCTTTCACTGCCAGAGCTGTATTTGCACATGTTAGCATTTTGGGCCCGAAGATTAGTTATAACCCCCAAACATATATTTTCATACTCCATGGGTTATAGACACAAACCTTTAGGTGATTGGATGCAAGCTTTGGAGGACACGCCCCACTGGGGCATCTCTACTATAAAATAACAAAGAGAGAGAGCACCTGCCCAGGGCATTACCATATTACACCATTTATACATAAATAAACGCTAATATACTCACAAACAAATTAAGTTAATGGCGTATTTTAAACCCAAGTAACGTCTGTGTCCAGATCAACAGCTGATGTCGTATGACGCAGGAAGACCCCTTTTATGTCCAATATGACTTACGCGTTTCAACCCCTCTTCTTCAGAGCCAAGACCAACAACGTCTGAAGCCTAATTTATATAGCATACTACTACACTGTATAGGAAACATAAGCCCCTCCAACACCAGGGGGGCAGAGTCACAAAGCAGAAAGTCTCATTCTTTTATTCATCAGACACGTATTCATATTCAAATTTATACATACGTGTAAACTTTATATATGTCCTGTGTCAGGTCAGTCCTGTGTGCAGAAGCAGGCCGGTTATATTAGGTTTCTGAATACGCACAGATTGCCAGCATTTGTGATCCGCACTTCCGGTTTCTCGGCTCGGCGTGCGTTCCAACAAATTGAACGCACCGCCATCTTGAATTTTCATGGGACCAGTAAATAAGGCAATTGGGGAGTGAAGAATTACATCGGGAGACCCAATTACTTTTTTGGGAAGCACCGATTTGATATGAAGTGGTAAGTTCCTATACAGTGATCTGTGCATATTAGGAAGGGATGACCATGCCCCCCCTACTCCTCACCGGGAGGGGCTGAGCATATATCCCCATCCCCTGAACCATACCAGGACACATTCCATCAACAGGGAGGGACAAGCATGTATCCCCATCCCCCTGAACCATACCAGGCCACATGCCCTCAACAGGGAGGGTCAAGCATGTATCCCCATCCCCCTGAACCATACCAGGACACATGCCCTCAACAGGGAGGGACAAGCATGTGCGCCCGAACCATACCAGGCCACATGCCATCAACAGGGAGGGACAAGCATGTGCCCCCGAACCATACCAGGCCACATGCCATCAACAGGGAGGGACAAGCATGTATCCCCATCCCCCTGAACCATACCAGGACACATGCCCTCAACAGGGAGGGACAAGCATGTATCCCCATCCCCCTGAACCATACCAGGACACATGCCCTCAACAGGGTGGGACAAGCATGTACCCCGAACCATATCAGGCCACATGCCCTCAACAGGGAGGGTCAAGCATGTATCCCCATCCCCCTGAACCATACCAGGACACATGCCCTCAACAGGGAGGGACAAGCATGTGCCCCCGAACTATACCAGGCCACATGCCATCAACAGGGAGGGACAAGCATGTATCCCCATCCCCCTGAACCATACCAGGTCACATGCCTTCAACAGAGAGGGACAAGCATGTGCCCCCCCTGAACCATACCAGGCCACATGCCCTCAACATATGGGGGTGCCTTTTTAGGAGGTCTCTCCTGGCAGACCACCATGACCCCATATTGATGAGGACAAGGACCGACTGTACAGAGCATTAGACTACCACCCAGTGCAAAAAAAAAAGGGGGAGCAAGGCTCCAGACAGGGACTGAGGTACTCACTGGCCCACTCAGCCAAACCCTGTTCTATGGGAGGTCTGCCGAAACAGACCAACCCCAAGTACTATTTGGGGCTCCCCCGAAGAGAGATCTCATGAGAGAGGACGAACCAAACCAGAAGGCCACATCCATCCCCTCCATAGACTTTCAGGGCAGGCCCAAGGACCTACACCCTACTAGTCGTGCAGTGAAATTATACCATGCAAAAAGACAAACACACATAAAAAAAGGGAGAAATGAAAGCAGGTAAGTGCTAAAGTGCCACGGTGCAATGCCACGGCAAAAATTCCAAAAGGCCCGGCCCTAGGCAGGTGCGAAAAAGTGTGACATCGTGCAGTGACCTTGGTGCCAATAAACACAGTGAGTATCAGGGGACCCCCTGGTCTGCCACTCCAGGGGCTTTTTTTCACAGTCCGGCCCTCGGCCAGACCAGTGTAGCCCCCATCCCTACCAGAAAGGCATCAGAACTTGGAGAGCTTAGGGAGAGCCTTGCTAACAACCATGGATAAGCCTTGTGCTCAAGGCCAGGATCAACCTAGGAGGAAAAAGGCCCTCCCAGAACCCCCACCATTCCCACCAAATTACAGCAGGGAAGTGCTAACTGAACCACCAAATTGGCAAAGGGGTATAGGGTTCTTTCCCTAACAACTGATAAGAACAGATTCTACAGTTGATCTTAGCCAAAAGGCCATGGAACACCTAGAAACATTTGGAGGAACCCTGGCTAGGAAAGGCTGAACCAGGCAGTAATATATTTCTATCCCCCTGGGTGGGAGTGGTGATGACCCCATCTACTTTATAAGGATATACAGTACACACACACAGCACAAGGCCGTGTTCACACTACGAGATGTTTCTCGGGGCTACAGTTCCTCTGAGCTCCACAAGGTGGTGATCTCACTTCAATCCACACAGGAAGTCTCTATGGAAGACAGGAAGTGATGTCAGGTACAGACAGGAAGTTCCGGGTGAGAGGTGATTCAGGTGGCAGTAGAGAGGAGATGTTGTTGGAAGTGACAGGAGAGGAGGTAATAAGATCTTATTTTCTATTTACACCCAGTAACACCCCCCGTCATGTCCGTCCTCTTCCTCCATAGTCACTGTGACGTCTTTTATCTCCAGCAGATGATGATACACACATATATAGTGTGGGAACCTAGATTAACCCCTTCTGGGTCAGAACATTCCCCCACTTACGAGGCCAGAACATTCTCTTCATTTTGAAGATAAATTATAGTAATATGTTCCTCTAAACAAACAGCACTTACAATAAATAGACAAGACAATGACCATCTTGACCATACATGGCCTACAAAGGCCAAATATTACACCACACAGTCAACCAATGGGCAATCATTACAATATGCAGCCAACACAATGATGGAGTGCAGGGGTCAGGAGTATGGAGCATTGAGCCCCTTCTATTGCTGGTCAGGAGGATGAAAACATTCCCCAGCCTGCCATGAAGAATATGCTCCATCATTGGTGTCAGAGGGAGGAAAATACTGAGGGTTCTGATAAGGATGGTGCTCGGGCGTGTTCGGGATCCCACCGGCCCGATCTCGCCAGGAAGCCGGGAAACAACGCACACCGCTAATCACAGGCAGTGAGACATTTCGCAAGCCACAGCTGCACAGATCGGGAAATGTCTCACTGCCTGTGATTAGCCATGTGCAGTGTCGGCAGGATCAGGCAGGTGAAATCCAGAGCCCATCTCTAGTTCTGAGGGAAATAGAGGAGCTGAAAGGTGTCTGATGGGGCACTGAGGCTGCAGGGCTTTGGGGCCCCTATGGTGTTAGTGGAGTTGAAGGGCTCTGGGCCCATGATAGAATTGGTGGGCAGCAGGTCTCTGAGGGATGGGATTGTAGGGCTCAGGGGTCTCTAAGATACAGAAGGAGCTCTTGGTCTATGATGGTCTTTCCACCAGATGTGACTGTTCAGACCTCCTTACATAACTCCTACCAGAAAAGAAGGCAACCTTCACCTTCTTACCATCTCACTGGTCAAGTAATATATTATAGGAAACTAAGTGGATGAAGAAGGGAAGACCTTCACCTCTTGATGTGAGTTCGTTCTTAGAGGAAGTCTGTTTGTGCAGCATTGCCTACTGAGTGGCCAGGGGTCAGTGCATTACCTTACCATAAAACAGGCTTTGGCAGTGCCCATTGTTGGAACGCAGAGCTCCGGGAACCAACTGCCACTCTATACATTGTCCTGGATACTAAAGTATACTTGGTAACAAAAAGAGAAAATCCCTCACCCCTGCTGTCCTCCTCGTACCCACACTGGGCTTCCATTGGAGGGAAGAGAACAGACTCCTCACCCACTCTAAAAAGTCCAAAATAAAAATGAGCCAATGGGGGCAGTAGTTCTTAAATGTACAACAACCCTCCTATTACCCACCCCCCATCTTATTGTTGTGTGACCAATACCATCCAAATAATTCTTACTTTCATTTCCCAAAGTTATCCGTCCACAAGGAGACCTGTATAGATCAAATGATGGCACCAATGAGGATGGAGGAGGACCGGAGTCACATGACTGAGAAGATACTAAACCTCACCCTGGAGATCATCTACCTGCTGACCGGAGAGGTGAGGAGGATTCTGGGAGGTCACATGACATCACTCTTATCGCTATTAATAAAACACAGACCTGACCGGAGAGGTGAGGAGGATTCTGGGAGGTCACATGACATCACTCTTATCTCTATTAATAAAACACAGACCTGACCGGAGAGGTGAGGAGGATTCTGGGAGGTCACATGACATCACTCTTATCTCTATTAATAAAACACAAACCTGACCGGAGAGGTGAGGAGGATTCTGGGAGGTCACATGACATCACTCTTATCTCTATTAATAAAACACAGACCTGACTGGAGAGGTGAGGAGGATTCTGGGATTCTAACATGATATTCCTATTGGTTCTCCAATACAGAGATTTCCTCTTGTGAAGTCAGGTGATCATATGACCATCACAGTGCCTCCATGTGACTCCCTAAAACCTGAGAGACACAACATGGAGAAGATTCTAGAAGTCACCAAGAAGATGATGGAGCTGCTGACAGGAGAGGTGAGCGGTGCCGGGAATTCTGGGACATTATCCAGTAACAGACAAGGGATGTGTCTGGATGGTGACTGTATCATTGTGTGTGTCAGGTTCCTATAAGGTGTCAGGATGTCACTGTCTATTTCTCCATGGAGGAGTGGGAGTATTTAGAAGGACACAAGGATCTCTACAAGGACGTCATGATGGACAATCAGCCGCCCCTCACATCACCGGGTAAGAGGAGACTTTATTGTAAAGGAGAGAGCAGTACGGAGGGTCCACCTAGATCCCTCATCATCTGATAAACACATAGAAACAATGTATTCAGTCAGTGTG
This sequence comes from Lithobates clamitans, assembly GCA_037952925.1. Lineage (NCBI taxonomy): Eukaryota > Metazoa > Chordata > Amphibia > Anura > Ranidae > Lithobates > Lithobates clamitans. The sequence continues at coordinate 1,633,172 of JBBGZY010000938.1, read as the reverse complement.
TGTGTTTCCTACAGATGGATCCAGTATTGGGAACCCACCAGAGAGATGTCCCCGTCCTCTGTATTCCCGGGATTCCACACAGGAAGATCACACCATCCCTCACCATCATCAGGTAGATGAGGAACAATCACTGATAGTATCATTAGGATCTGTACATTATCTGCATTGTTACCATTAATGTCATTTTTATTATATATTCAGAGTGGAAACCTGAGAGATTGTAAAGTTGAGGTTAAAGAAGAGATAAAAGAGGAGGATGGGGGGATGGAGAAGTCAGAGTTTCTAAAAGTACACAAAGATCTGTCCCAGGACACCATGGTGGAGTCATCCAGCTACAGAAACCCACCAGAGAGATGTCCCCGTCCTCTGTATTCACAATATTCCACACAGGAAGATCACGCTATCCCTCAATATTGCAAGGTTGGTGGGACGGAGATTATAAAACACAGACTTAGGGGGACAATGTGTGGATTTCTTATATGATGTCACAATAATAAAGCTTATATATTACAGATGATATTCTCTCTCATTTTCTTGGTTTAGAGTGGAGATCCAATTGATATAGAATTTGAGGTTAAATCAGAAGAAGAAGAGACGTATGTGAGGGATGATCAGCAGTCTATGGAGGAGGATGGAATAACGGGGACATTTATAGAGGAGGACACTCCTACAGAGATCAGCACAGGTGGGTCATTAACACTAAATACATTCCTCCACCCATACTGCTCACTGATTGGTCCAGAGTAGGGCGGGGACTGGGTGATATCAGCCTGTAATCCCCTGGTCACTTTCCTGAGCTGTGTTCCCCGTCCTGTATTCCTGTATTTCTCTCGGATAATTTTCCTTCTCTGTGACGTAGACACAATTTATGTATCTAGACTGGATTTATGGAGATTCTGGGGTTCAGCTGGCTGCAAAATGTTGATTTTCACCATAGGCATTGCTTGACCTAGGCACTTGGGGTATGTACATTGGGTCTTCTGTTCCATTACATTACATAGTCCTGACTTCTGCTCTCTGCCCTCTACCCTCTGCTATATATACACATAATATGTATTCTCTTTTGTTACACCCATTTCCTACCAGCTGGACATTTTATATCTTATGATTTGATTGGAGCACAGACTTTTACATGGTGATAATAATGTGATAACATCCTCCAACTTTGGAGCCTTAAACAGAAAGGATCAGTCCAGTCTTAATCTTGGTTGTTCTCCCCCATCCTCACTCTCTGACCTCTGGTGGGGCTCAGCCCCGCTGTTATTCATGTCTAAATCATGGACTAAATAAGGAAGTGCAGGACTTCTTGTGTTGGGAAGATGGCAATGAGTGATAGAGGGGGAGGGGACACTCGTCCTATAATCCCCTCATCACTGTCACTCCTATAAACGACAGTTCTCGTTGTTTCCTCACTCTCTGACTAAGGTCCATGAATAAAGAAATGAACTGGTAGGAGATCAGAGGACCCATTTACTAGTTACCTTGAGGGTGGAATTGTAAGATCCTCAGAGACAAAGCTGCCTGATGTGGGCGGAGTCCTGGTTTAGGGGAACCAATCTGCTCATGTCTAGTAATAATCTTTGTATTTCTATTTTAGTAGATGGACGGGAGATGAGGAAAACCTCAGAGGATTGTCTCACTTTGTCTCCAGACTGTAAAGTAGAAGATGAGGACATCACACAGTATAGTCCAGGAGAAAACCCGACTACCTCAAAAGTCCATCCGGCACCACACAGTGTAGATGGACCATCGTATTCCTCTTATCCTGAGGAACCTCAGACTGTGAGGGACGGTGCCGGACCATCGTATTCCTCCTATCCTGAGGAACCTCAGACTGTGCGGGACGGTGCCGGACCATTGTATTCCTCTTATCCTGAGGAACCTCAGACTGTGCGGGACGGTGCCGGACCATCGTATTCCTCTTATCCTGAGGAACCTCAGACTGTGCGGGACGGTGCCGAACCATCGTATTCCTCTTATCCTGAGGAACCTCAGACTGTGAGGGACGGTGCCAAACCATCGTATTCTTCTTATCCTGAGGAACCTCAGACTGTGAGGGACGGTGCCGGACCATCTGTACATCAGACATCTCACACGGGGGAAAAGCCGTATACCTGTCCTGAGTGCGGGAAATGTTTTGTATATAAAAAAAACCTTGTTAGACATCAAAGGTCTCATATGGGTGAGCAGCCGTATCTCTGTTCTGAATGTGGGAAAAGGTGTTCAGATAAGACACATCTTTCCATTCATCAGAGATTTCACACGGGGGAGAAGCCGTATTCCTGTCCTGAGTGCGGGAAATGTTTTTCGATAAAGTCACATCTTTCCACCCATCAGAGGTCGCACACGGGGGAGAAGCCGTATTCCTGTCCTGAGTGTGGGAAATGTTTTTCAAGGCAGTTCTTACTTTACAGACATCAGAGATCTCACACGGGGGAGAAGCCGTATTCCTGTCCTGATTGTGGGAATCGTTTTTCAGAGAAGTTACATCTTTACAGACATCAGAGATTGCATACGGGTGAAAAGCCGTATTCCTGTCCTGAGTGTGGCAAATGTTTTTCACAGAAGCCTGATCTTTACAAACATCAGAGATCACACACGGGTGAGAAGCCGTTTCCCTGTCCTGAGTGCGGGAAATGTTTTTCACAGAAGTCCAATCTTATTAAACATCAGAGATTGCACACGGGTGAGAAGCCGTATTCTTGCCCTGAGTGTGGGAGATGTTTTTCACAGAAGTCCTATCTTTCCAGACATCAGAGATCTCACACGGGGGAGAAGCCGTATTCCTGTCCTGATTGTGGGAATCGTTTTTCAGAGAAGTTACATCTTTACAGACATCAGAGATTGCACACGGGGGAGAAGCCGTATTCCTGTCCTGAGTGCGGCAAATGTTTTTCACAGAAGCCACATCTTTACAAACATCAGAGATCTCACACGGGGGAGAAGCCACGTTCCTGTCCTGAGTGAGGGAAATGTTCTTCACTGAATTCCTGTATTCCTGGACATCAGGGGTTCCACACAACCCTTGAGGTGTATTAGTGCCTTGAGTGCGGGAAATGCCTTGTATATGAATGTTGCTGGACATGTGGGGAAGAAGCACGCCCTGATATACACCTCAGATATACTCCATGGCTGATCTTCATCATGGAAGAAACAGTTGATAAGGAGATCAGAGATCACTAAAGACATGGATGAAGTGTTGGCCATTGATAGCAGGAGAAAAATAAAAATGGAGTCATTACTTCTCATTGACTGAGTACATTTTGTGGTGTAAACTCTTGAAAGAGGTCTGTTTTCTCAAGTCGTCTTCCAGGACGAAACACGTTAACCCCGCCACTTAAAAGCGGTCCTCTAGGCCTTTGAAAATAAAAATGGAGTCATTACCTCTCATTGGCTGAGTACATTTTGGGATGGAAGATTTCACAAACACTTACAGGTCTGTTTTTAAAAAAAAATTGTTTAACAAATGTGACACTCATTCACTGTGCCGTGATGAATGTTGGTCGTGTTTTATTTCATATAATGATTTCCTATGATCATTGGCTCCATTTAGTGGTCATAATTTCACTATTTTTTCTAGTGGAGGTATTTGAGAAAAAAAAAAATCCTCAATGTGGCCACTAGATGGAGCTGACGTTCATAGGAAATCACTGTGGTAATTAAATTACAGACAGACTTTATCACGGCTCGGTAAATGGTTGTCCCATTCGTTCAGCTAATGTTTTGTAAATAGACCCCTTTGTTTACTGTGTCAGGCATGGTCTCCTACAAATAACTGAGGTATCATTCTCATGTATATATGAGTCCAGGAGACATTGAAGGACATGACTTAACCACTTGTCTACCGGACACTTTCACCCCTTTCCTGGTAATTTTTCTCCTTCACTGATGGGCCTTGATAGTCTACACTGATGGGCACTGATAGGCGGCACTGATAGGCGGAACTGATGGGCCCTGATAGACGACACTGATGGGCACTGATAGGCGGAACTGATGGGCACTGATAGATGGCACTGATGGGCACTGATAGGCGACACTGATGGGCACTGATAGACGACACTGATGGGCACTGATAGACGGCACTGATGGGCACTGATAGTCTACACTAATGGGCACTGATAGACGATACTGATGGGCACTGATAGATGGCACTGATGGGCCCTGATAGTGGACATTGATGGGCACTGATAGGCGGGACTGATTGACCCTGATAGGCGGCACTGATTGACCCTGAAATGCAGCACTGATAGACGGCATTGATGGGCACTGATAGGTGGGACTGATTGGCCCTGATAGGCGGCACTTATTGACCCTGATATGCAGCACTGATGGGCACTGATAGACGGCACTGATGAGCACTAATAGATGGCACTGATGGGCCTTTATAGGCGGCACTGATGGGCATTGATAGACGGCACTGGTGGGCCCTGATAGGCGGCACTGATTGACTCTGATAGACGACACTGATAGGTGGCACTGATGGGCCCTGATAGACGACATTGATGGGCACTGATAGACGGCACTAATGGGCACTGATAGTCTACACTGATGGGCACTGATAGATGATACTGATGGGCACTGATAGATGGCACTGATGGGCCCTGATAGACGACATTGATGGGCACTGATAGGCAGGACTGATTGGCCCTGATAGGCGGCACTGATTGACCCTGATATGCAGCACTGATGGGCACTGATAGATGGCACTGATGAGCACTAATAGATGGCACTGATGGGCCTTTATAGGCGGCACTGATGGGCATTGATAGACGGCACTGGTGGGCCCTGATAGGCGGCACTAAGTGACCCTGATAGACGGCACTGATAGGTGGCACTGATGGGCCCTTATAGGCGGCACTAATGGGCACTCATAGACTGCACTGATGGGCCGTAATAGGTGGCACTGATGGGTGTTGATTGGCGGCACTGGTGGGCACTGATTGACCCTGATCGATGGCACTGATATGCAGCACTGATGGGCCCTGGTAGATATAACTGATAGGTGGCACTGGGCACTGATAGGCGGCACTGATGGGCCCTGATAGACGACACTGATGGGCCCTGATAGACGACACCGATGGGCACTGATAGGCGGCACTGATGGGCCCTGATATACGACACTGATGGCCACTGATAGACGGCACTGATGGGCACTGATAGTCTACACTGATGGGCACTGATAGACGATACTGATGGGCACTGATAGATGGCACTGATGGGCCCTGATAGACGACATTGATGGGCACTGATAGTCTACACTGATGGGCACTGATAAACGATACTGATGGGCACTGATAGATGGCACTGATGGGCCCTGATAGACGACATTGATGGGCACTGATAGGCGGGACTGATTGGCCCTGATAGGCGGCACTGATTGACGCTGATATGCAGCACTGATGGGCACTGCTAGACGGCACTGATGAGCACTAATAGATGGCACTGATGGGCCTTTATAGGCGGCACTGATGGGCATTGATAGACGGCACTGGTGGGCCCTGATAGGCGGCACTGATTGACCCCGATAGACGGCACTGATAGGTGGCACTGATGGGCCCTTATAGGCGGCACTAATGGGCACTCATAGACTGCACTGATGGGCCGTAATAGGCCGCACTGATGGGTGTTGATAGGCGGCACTGGTGGGCACTGATTGACCTTGATAGATGGCACTGATATGCAGCACTGATGGGCCCTGATAGGTGGCACTGGGCACTGATAGGCGGCACTAATGGGCACTCATAGACGGCACTGATGGGCCGTGATAGGTGGCACTGATGGGCTTTGATAGGCGGCACTGGTGGGCACTGATTGACCCTGATCGATGGCACTGATATGCAGCACTGATGGGCCCTGGTAGATATCACTGATAGGTGGCACTGGGCACTGATAGGCGGCACTAATGGGCACTCATAGGCGGCACTGATGGGCCGTGATAGGCGGCACCGATGGGCCCTGATAGACGGCACTGATGAGCCCTGATAGATGGCACTGATGGGCACTCATAGAAGGCACTGATGGGCCCTGATAGACGGCACTGATTGGCATTGATAGGTTGCACTGATTAGGAGGCACTGATGATGAGGCACTGATAGGCACTGCTATGTAGCACTGATGGGCCCTGATAGACGGCACTGATGGGCACTGATAGACGGCACTAATGGGCCCTGATAGGTGGTCCTGATGGGTGTTGATAGGCAGCACTGGTGGGCACTGATGATGAGGCACTGATAGATGGCACTGGTGGGCACTGATTAGCAGCCCTGGAGGGCACTTAGGGCACAGATGTCCCCCTAGAAGAAGCCGGTTAATGGCTTTCTTCTTTTCTTCATGCTGACAGCCAAGCCCAACCATTGAAAAACAACCCCACACCATAATCCCCCCTCCACCAAATGATTTGCACAATCCACAAAGCAAGATCCATAAAGACATGGATGAGCGAGTTTGGGGTGGAGCAACTTGACTGGCCTGCACAGAGTCCTGACCTCAACCCAATAGAACACCTTTGGGATGAATTAGAGCGGAGACTGTGAGCCAGGCCTTCTCGTCCAACATCAGTGCCTGACCTCAGAAATGCGCTTTCTGGATGAATGGCCAAACCCATAGACACACTCCTAAACCTTGTGGACGGCCTTCCCAGAAGAGTTGAAGCTGTTATAACGGCAAAGGGCGGAGCCAGCTCAATATTGAACCCTACGGACTAAGACTGGGACTGGGATGTCATTAAAGTTTGTGTGCGTGTAAAGGCAGGCGTCTCAATACTTTTGGTAATATAGTGTAATCTCAGATGACTCTTGGCTATGAACGGGTTATCTACCAACATAGATGAGGCCCATTCAAATTTGAAAAAGTATGGGGTGGATAGTTAGATATTCCTGCAGTGGCCCCCCATGGAACTGGTCATGGATGGATTGCTGGGGTAATGTGTTGCTGGTCTCTACATGTCATTTGTTGTGTCATCCAAGTCGATTAAATTTTGTATGCTAATTTTTGCTGTTAGGGGGAGAAGTGAAACGTAAAATGGTAGATCTCAACTTTATTCATTTTGGACTGGAATGGAATATCAGCAGAGTGTACTTTTATAATCGTATGCAATGGAGGTATTTGGATATCTGTTTAGCTCTGGAACCTGTATGTTTGTACGTGTCAGAAACCATGAACCAGACCGAGACAGAAGTACAGTAAAATCACACTAGTTTATTAATAAAAATAAAAAGGTAAATAGAGTAAGCGTAGTCAAAGCGTAGCCAGAGTCCAGTAACCGGATCGGGTAATCAGCCAAGCCAGAGTTCAGTAATCAGATCGGGTAATCAGCCAGGCCAGAAGTCAGGGATCCCAGTAGAGGAACAGCAAGCAGGATAAGGAGCCAGAAGGGATGTCAGCTAAGCCAGTCTTTAAACAGGAACACAGGAGATGGTTTCTTGTGATGTGACCAAGGTGAAGGCAGGAATGAAGTGAGCTGGAGATCTTTAAGTAGGCGGGACTGACAAGCAGATCCACAACAGCTGGTTAACTGTGGAGAGAGATGAGAGCTAGCAAATAGCCGAAAGCTGAGTGGCCAGCTCAGAGAAGGAAGGGCTGAGCCAGCCCTGACAGTACCCCCCTCCTCAACGACCCCTCCCCCTCTGAGGACCACTGGGCTTGAGGGGAAACCGTCTATGAAAATCACGGAGGAGGGCAGGAGCATGTACGTCCGAGGATGAGACCCAGGAGCGTTCCTCCGGACCGTACCCCTTCCAATGCACCAGGTACTGTATGTGCCCATGGAACCTACGGGAGTCAACAGTGGATTGTACCTCATACTCCTCATGGTTCTCAACCTGTATAGGGTGAGGACGTGGCACGGAGGTGGTAAAGCGGTTGCAGACCAACGGTTTCAATAAGGAGACATGAAACACATTTGAGATGCGCATACTAGGAGGATGGTCCAACGCATAAGCCACTGGGTTAATTCTGTGAAGGATACGGAAAGGCCCAATAAACCGAGGTACGAACTTCAGTGAGGGAACACGAAGTCGGTTGTGAGATGACAGCCAGACCCTGTCCCCAATCTGGTAGGAAGGCGCAGGCAGGAGTCTGCGGTCAGCATGGAGTCTGTACCTATCTTTAGCATGACGCAAAGCCTCCTGGACTTGCGCCCAAGTGGAATGAAGACCACGGAGATGCTCCTCTAGCGCAGGAATACTCTGTGGAACAAACGAGTCAGGCAACATGGAAGGTTGGAAACCATAATTCGCCATAAACGGAGACAATTGGGAAGCAGAATTCAAGGCACAGCAAACTCTGCCCATGGTAATAGGTCTGACCAATTGTTGTGATGGTCAGAAATATAGCAACGTAGGAATTGCTCCAAGGACTGATTGGCTCGTTCTGCTGCCCCATTAGACTGCGGGTGATACGCAGAGGAGAAAGCAAACTGAATTCCCAGCTGTGCACAAAAGCTCACTAACTGACTACCCCTGTCCGAGACAATCACCTTGGGTAGTCCATGTAAGCGAAAGATCTCCCGAGCAAAAATGGAAGCCAGTTCCTTAGAAGTGGGCAACTTCTTAAATGGAATACAATAACACATCTTTGAGAACCGGTCAACCACCATAAGGATAACTGTGTTGCCTTGGGAGTTGGGCAACTCCACAATGAAATCCATAGACAGGTGGGTCCAGGGCCTCTCTCCATTGGGTATGGGTTGTAGGAGGCCCACTGGAAGGTGTCGTGGAGTCTTACTCTGAGCACACACGGAACAGGCAGCTATGAAGGCAGTTACATTAGCACGTAGACTAGGCCACCAGAATTGTTGGGAAATGGCCCAAACGAGTTGATTCTTACCAGGGTGGCCAGCTGCCATGGGAGAATGGTAAGTCTGGAGCACGGCAGTATGGAGACACTCTGGGACAAAGCAGCGGTCACAAGGTTTCTCAGGAGGAGCATCGACCTGAGCAGCAAGAATTTTGTCACCCAAAGGAGAAGTAAGACTGGTGGAGGAATCATAGGAACCGGAACCGACTCCAACTCGGAAGTGGAGTAAAATTGTCGTGATAAGGCGTCAGCCCTTACATTCTTAGTCCTGGGTAAGAATGAGACAATGTAAATTAAACTTGACAAAAAAAGAGCCCATCGCGCCCTTCTGGGAGAGAGGCGTTTAGCCTCAGACAAGAATGTGAGATTCTTATGGTCAGTAAGAATGAGAACCGCACAGTGGTACCTTCGAGGAGATATCTCCATTCTTTCAGGGCTAAAATGATTGCCAACAGCTCTCTGTCACCAATCTCGTAATTGCACTTGGCAGGTGACAATTTCTTGGAAAAGTAGCCACAAGGATGCATAGCAGTGAGCAAAGAAGAAAATCCGGACAGCCGCACACCAGGAGAATATAATCCAAAAGACTTCCTTTATTGTAAAATCAGGAACATATTGTATACAGGACACCATAGACAGATCGTACAGGCAGTCAGCTGTATTAGTGCGGGGAAAAAATTTGTATTGCATCTGCATCCTGAAGGATGCATAGCACTCTGAGGTAGGACGTTGAGACAGAAGGGCGCCAACACCAGTCTCAGAAGCATCAACCTCAAGGATAAAAGGTAACGTAGGATCAGGATGTGCCAACACAGGAGCAGAAACAAAGGCAGCCTTGAGACTTTCAAAGGCCTCAGAAGACCAAATCTGTGGGTTACCGTTCTTTCTGGTCATATCGGTCATGGGCTTGACCAGAGACGAGAAGTTACGGATAAACTTCCGATAATAATTGGCAAAACCCAGGAAACGCTGCAGAGGATGTAACCCCATGGGTCGAGGCCACTGTAGGACTGTAGGACTGCCGAAAGTTTCTCTGGGTCCATCGAAAAACCAGCAGTGGAAATGAAACCTGTTCCAGATGGAACTCACACTTCTCCAGTTTACAATAGAGATAGTTCTCTCTTAATTTCTGAAGCACATGACAGAAATCTGTGTGGTGGCTCTCCAGGGACTTGGAAAATATGAGGATATCATTGAGATAAACCACCACACATAACTGCAACAAAACTCAGGGAACATCGTTAATAAATTCCTGAAAAACTGCCGGGGCGTTACAAAGGTCAAAAGGCCTTACGAGATACTCATAATGGCCTGTTCTGGTATTAAACGCAGTTTTCCACTCGTCGCCCTCCTCAATCCTCACGAGATTGTAAGCCCCTCTCAGATCAAGCTTAGTGAAAACTGTTGCTCCCTTGAGGCGGTCGAATAACTCTGTAATCAACAGGATCGGGTAGGCATTCTTAATCGTGAAACGATAACAATAATCAATACAAGGTCTCAGTTCACCGCTCCTCTTCTTCACAAAGAAGAAACCAGCACCAGCAAGAGATGAGGATTTGCGGATGAAACCCCGAGAAAGTGCGTCAGCAACATACTCCTCCATGGCTTTATCCTCCAAGACCGACAAAGGGTAAACCCAGCCACGAGGGGGAGTGGCACCAGGTTGAAGGTCAATTGTGCAATCATATGGCCGGTGTGGAGGCAAACTACCGACTTGACCTTTGTCAAAGACATCGCTAAAATCATGGTACTCCTCTGGCAGGGAGGAGAGTGAAGAGGTACACAGGACCTTGGCTACCTTCCGGAAGCATGTTTCACTGCAGTGTGGTGACCAGGAGAGAACCTCAGCACGGAGCCAATCAAAAGAGGCGTTGTACTTCTGTAACTAAGGATAACCAATAACCAGCGGAAACTTAGGAGAGGAAATCACTTGGAATTGGATTATCTCATGATGAAGAGCCCCTACCGCCATGGACAACGGAACAATCTCATGAGTCACATGGGCAGGCTGTAGAGGTCTCCCATCAAGAGCCTCAATGGCAAGTGGAGTGTCACGCAGCTGCAGTGGAATCGAGTGCTTTGATACAAAGGCAGCATCAATGAACAGGCCTGCAGCCCTGTCAGAGTAGCTGCGTATTTCAACATCCACACATTTCACCCTGCTGATCAGACATCCATTTTGGCACACTTTCCCAGACAATAAACAGTCTCTTGCTTTTTGTTTTTATTAGGGGATTAAACTTGGATGGGGAAAAGGGACATGGGATGCCCAGATAATGAATACTTTTCAATGAAATCAATGTTGGTTGAGTCTAGATTTGACAGTCTGAGATCACTTGCTTCATTTCACTGTCCAAATTTAGGTTCCTGTCTCCATTAGTACATGGCTAGGCCTCACTCTGAATAAGTCCTAACGTTTTCCTAATAGCCCATTACAGGCAGGGGTCTGCAGACCCCTTTGAGGTAGCAACCGTTTTAGTAGAGAAGGATAAATGTGCTAACTGACACTTGGTGGACTAATGATCCCAACACCTCCAATGCAAACCCTGCCAGCCCTCGTGGCTGCAACGACTTGACTCCAAAACGCACACTCACTAAAATAAACAGACAACTAAGCACACACAACCTATCCTGATGGTACACTTAGTCGAATGACATCTCCCCAAGCTATCCTAAGCTATATAAGGTAAGGGGTAGGGTAATGGTGACATCATTGACCAAATATGGCCATGTTTGGTCAACGTCATTCCCAAAAATTAGCCAGTGGCCATATTTAGGCAGCGATATTACTGGTATCTCCACCTCTTTCCATAAAAGGGGTGGAGATTCCCTGTGAGGTCAGTGGTATCTAAGGACACCGTGGGTGCTTCCTTGGGAACCAGTGATGGCGGCATGCTGTCGTACATAGAAGCATTGGAAATACCCCTTCTATATATGATTTTCTGCTCTCATTGAACAGCAGTTAAAACAGGATAATGTTCTGGCACTCATTAAAACAGCTATAGTTTGGTGGAAACTAGGTTCAGACCGAGCCATCAGCTCATCACTAGATGCAAATTGCTACTGAGAAACGGAAATCGTTCATTACTCAAAACTCTAGAAAAATTTGGAGGAACCCTGGCTGAGAAAGGCTGGACTAGGCAGTAATATATTCTTATCCACCTTGTTGGGAGTGGAGATGACCCCATCTATAAGGATATACAGTACATACCCACACCGCACAAGGCCGTGTTCACACTACGAGACGTTTCTCGGGGCTGCAGTTCTTCTGACTTCCACAAGGCGGTGATCTCACTTCTACCCGGACAGAAAGTCTCCATCGAAGACAGGAAGTGATGTCAGGTATGGACAGGAAGTGATGTCAGGTATAAATAAGAAGTTCCAGGTCAGAGGTGAGCGAAGGAAGGGAGCGAAGGGAGGAAACAGAGAGGAGACATTGCTGAAATTGGCAGCAGAGGAGGTAATGAGATTTAATTTTCTATTTACACCCAGTAACCCTGCCCCCCGTCATGTCCGTCCTCTTCCTCCATAGTCACTGTGATGTCTTTTATCACCAGCAGATGATGATACACACATATATAGTGTGGAAACCTAGATTAACCCCTTCAGGGTCAGAACATTCCCCCACTTACGGGGCCGGAATATTTCCTTCTTTTTGTAGATAATTTCTAGTAATATGTTCCTCTAAACAAACAGCACTGACAATAAATAGGCAAGACAATGACCATCCTGACCATACATGGCCTACAAAGGGCAATTATTACACTACACAGGCAGCCAAAGGGCAATCATTACAATATGCAGCCAACACAATGATGGAGTGCAGGGGTCAGGAGTATGGAGCATTGAACCCCTTATATTGCTGGTCAGGAGGAAGAAAACATTCCCCAGTCTGCCATGAAGAATATGCTCTATCATTGGTGTCAGAGGGAGGAAAATACTGAGGGTTCTGATAAGGATGGTGCTCGGGCGTGTTCGGGATCCCACCGGCCCGATCCCGCCAGGAATCCGGGAAACAACGCACACCGCTAATCACAGGCAGTGAGACATTTCACAAGCCACAGCTGCACAGATCGGGAAATGTCTCACTGCCTGTGATTAGCCATGTGCAGTGTCGGCAGGATCAGGCAGGTGGAATCCAGAGCCCATCTCTAGTTCTGAGGGAAATAGAGGAACTGAAAGGTGTCTGATGGGGCACTGAGGCTGCAGGGCTTTGGGGCCCCTATGGGGTTAGTGGAGTTGAAGGGCTCTGGGCCCTTGATAGAATTGGTGGGCAGCAGGTCTCCGAGGGATGGGGTTGTAGGGCTCAGGGGTCTCTAAGATACAGAAGGAGCTCTTGGTCTATGATGGTCCTTCCACCAGATGTGACTGTTCAGACCTCCTTACATAACTCCTACCAGAAAAGAAGGCAACCTTCACCTTCTTACCATCTCACTGGTCAAGTAATATATTACAGGAAACCAAGTGGATTGAAGAAGGGAAGTCCTTCACCTCTTGATGTGAGCTCGTTCTTATGCCGCGTACACACGGTCGGACTTTGCAGCTACAAAAGTCGGACAGCCTGTCCGACATACTTCCGGCGTACCTTCGGCGGACTTGGGGCAGACTTTCTTACGAACGGACTTGCACACACACGACCACACAAAAGTACGCCAGCTTAGTACGCTGTGACGTACACCAAGTCCGACGAGACTATAAAACGGAAGTTCAATAGCCCGTACGACACCCTTTGGGCTCCTTCTGCTAATCTCGTGTTTATCTCGTGTTAGTAGAAGTTTGGTGAGAGACGATTCGCGCTTGTGAGACTCGTATTTTTCAGTTCGTTTTAACTGTTGTTCAGTCTGTGCTTGTGAGGTTTGTATCTGCTTTTCAGTGCGTTTGGTCAGTTGGCATTGAGAAATCTTTGTTTTATTGGCCGCTCGTTCCTGATTTTCAGGTCGTTCTTCACAGGCCTTGCTGTTCTTCAGTGCGTTCTGTTTAGTGCGTTCTGACCAGCCGACCGTTTTGAAGCCATGTTACCTGTACGTACTCGTCGTAGAGCTCGTGCATTGTATGTGCTTGGTGCTGTAGTTTATTCTTCAGCCCAAGACCAGTCCATGAACAGGGCGAGGAGGAGTTCATGGACCAAGAATTGGTTGCTTCAGCGTGACCAGTTCTGTCACATGCCTTTGCTCCGTGAGATCCGTGAGAATAATCCTGAGGATTTCAGGAACTTTCTCCGGATGACGGACCCCGTTTTTGATCGTTTGGTGGCTTTGCTGACCCCCTATATCAGCAGGCAGGATACCTGCATGAGGCAAGCCATCACTCCGGAGCAGAGGCTGGTCGCTACCTTGCGGTATTTGGCCACAGGGAGAAGCCTGCAGGACCTTAAGTTCTCGACAGGCATCTCCCCCCAGGCTCTGGGGATCATTATCCCAGAGACCTGTTCTGCCATCATACAGGTCCTGCAGAAGGACTATATTAAGGTAAGCTATTTTTATTTTATTAGCATCACATGTTCTTTTATGTAATCTTTGATAATGTAATGTATTTCTTGCTTCAAACACTACTTCCCATCATTGCAATATAGTGTGAATGTCCCCTTTTTATCCTCACACATGCTGGGATTTTTTCCTGTTATTTTTTGTCATGCATGTATAGTTTCCTTCAATAACCTTCCCAGCATGAAGTGATGGGAACATATCCACCTAGTCTACTCATTTTGAATGTATTTTGTTGGAGTGTATTTAGTGTGCTTATAATTAGCAATTAGCTAGATTTCACAACCCCCCCCCACCTGAACTCACTCCAAATAGTGTGCTGCTAATTAGCAATTAGCTAGATTTCACAACCCCCCCCCCCACCTGAACTCACTCCAAATAGTGTGCTGCTAATTAGCAATTAGCTAGATTTCACAACCCCCCCCCCACCTGAACTCACTCCAAATAGTGTGCTGCTAATTAGCAATTAGCTAGATTTCACAACCCCCCCCCACCTGAACTCACTCCAAATAGTGTGCTGCTAATTAGCAATTAGCTAGATTTCACAACCCCCCCCCCACCTGAACTCACTCCAAATAGTGTGCTGCTAATTAGCAATTAGCTAGATTTCACAACCCCCCCCCCACCTGAACTCACTCCAAATAGTGTGCTGCTAATTAGCAATTAGCTAGATTTCACAACCCCCCCCCCCACCTGAACTCACTCCAAATAGTGTGCTGCTAATTAGCAATTAGCTAGATTTCACAACCCCCCCCCCACCTGAACTCACTCCAAATAGTGTGCTGCTAATTAGCAATTAGCTAGATTTCACAACCCCCCCCCCCTGAACTCACTCCAAATAGTGTGCTGCTAATTAGCAATTAGCTAGATTTCACAACCCCCCCCCCCCACCTGAACTCACTCCAAATAGTGTGCTGCTAATTAGCAATTAGCTAGATTTCACAACCCCCCCCCCCACCTGAACTCACTCCAAATAGTGTGCTGCTAATTAGCAATTAGCTAGATTTCACACCCCCCCCCCCCCACCTGAACTCACTCCAAATAGTGTGCTGCTAATTAGCAATTAGCTAGATTTCACAACCCCCCCACCCCCACCCTCGTTAAAATTTGCTTGAATGTTCTGTGGTGTTGATTTGTCTAAAGCAAATCTATGTTGCACTTTGCAAAATGCATGTGCACTCTACAAGTGCATTTGTTCCAGTGCTTTAGTAAATGAGCAGAAGCTCTGCTGATTTCCATCATCAAATCATATGCAAGCCTCAAAGTGTTTTCATTAATTGCCCTTGCATGTGATTGTGTACTCTTTGCAACATGAATGCCTTTTGACATTACCTCATTTACTGTAAGCTGGTTAGCAACTGCACCTGCAGAGTGCGACAACTGCAGTCTTGTA